>CM047815.1:78414081-78743323 GCA_026214975.1 Gentiana macrophylla
ATCGAAATTAATCATTTCTCTACCACTCAGAAATGCATATACCACGCTAAAAATCGAAAATTTATAACGTTAACATACCTATTGATGTGTACAAATAACAATAAAAACAAACACGATAAATAAATTTATTGAAACTAAAATATATATAATCTTAAGTAAATGCTTTACCCATTTGTTTAAAAATACAACACCGGTGAAACAAATCAACGCAGCTCAAAACCCGGTTTTGTTTTTTTTTTTTTGGTATCAATGGTGAATTTTTGATGTAGTAATGGTGATTTTTTTGGTAGCAATGGTGATTTTTTTTGTGTGATGGAACAAAGTGAAGAAAAGAGTCAACAAAAGAGAGGTGAAAAGAGTGAAGATAATGATAAGGGTTTCAAATTTGACGGATATGTCGAAATTTGGACGGAGTGTCCTCCATTTTGACGAGGCTTATCAAATGGATCCGCCAAATTTTGGAGCGGATTCACTCAATCTGACCAAAAAGGACGGAATCCGTCTAAATTTAGGCGCCGTCAATTTTGATGACATACGCCATCATTCTGATCGAACATTCAAATTTTGACGGATTCGTATTTTTGGCCGAATGAATGAATTTGGATTTAAAAATAATAAATATTGTGGACGCTTTATCTATATTTGAACGAAATCGCCCAAAAATATAAAACAAAGAACCCGAAAAAAATATCGAGAAAAATTTGGCGTGAAACGAATTATTAGGCCTTACAATAACCTGATTGATCCTAAAATTTAAACATTGCACGATACCATTTAATTTCCTATAGTAGGAATCACACGTCAGGTTGGTATTAATAGAAGTGGAAAATAAGTTGGCAGCTTTTTTCGTGTTTGGACACATTTGGACACAGAAGATACCGTACACGTACAGTACCCAATTTGTGAACTCCTTTTTTAAAATTATATTAGAAATAAATCATTGTTCATTCATGAATAATGTAACATCACCTTGAATATTCCTCCCTCCCTCCTAATCCTAACCCACCCGCCAAACAAAATTATTCATACTTGCGTAACTTTTACAATATTTTAAGCAAACTTACATTTTTTATGAAAACTTAAAAGATGATAACAGCTAGTTGAAACATCATCAATGCCTCCAGGGGTATGATAGTTAAAGGTCGCTCAATACGTGACGTAAATCTCGACAATTCACAAGACGCCATCTTATATTATAATGATATCATTCAAGAACTTTGCCGAAACATTAAAGAAGTAGAAAAGAATTTAAATGAAGAGAGAAAAGATAAGACAACAAAACCCTAGAATAAGAATATGAACAAGTAGCTACAACCGATTTGGACACGTTGAACCGGTGGTACCGGCCGCAGATAATGACAACCGCAAAAAAAAGACAACCTATACATGTTTTGGATACACTCTACAATTCCTAGATCCATAATTATCATAAATATTAACAACACGATCCCACGCACAAGACAATACAAATCTCTTGATACAAAATATCCAACATCATTACCAACATCAATCCTCATACTACTCACACATACTAAAAAGGAATGATACAAGCACTAATGACAACACCTTCTCAACAATGGGGCCCGCCGCAACAAATGTACAAAAGGAAGAAAATGAATTAAGGTCATAAACATAAGATCTAAATTTGGCAGTAAGAAAGATCTCTAACTCGATTCTCTTATCAATCATCACCGGCTTCACCTTCTTCCGAAAATGTTAAATAATAAGTGAGCTCACAACTCAAGAAAAAAAATCATAATTAACAAAGAACCATGAGAATATCCAGGAATATTTTCTTTGTTTTCTAATCAATGTCTTTTATAATTGAAAATAGAGTTAGTAATAATAGTACTAATGTTGAGGGTAACTAAAATCGACTATGTAATGAAATTGACACTAAGCGAAAATGAGCAAGCAATAATGCATGATACAGTCTTTAAAAGAAAAACTTATCTAATGATAATATTGTAATTTAATAATCGGCATAATTGAATTTGAAGTGATCACAATGATGTTAGTATTTGACTGACTGGGTAACTATAGTGATAATAATTGTAATAATATATATATCAATTAGTCAAATGAATACAAACTGTTCCTGAGCTAAGTACTACACATTCGTAACGCCAAAAAGTGAGCCCTTTGGAATGTGAGCCATGGAGGGATAGGCTCCTCAAAATGTAAGCCATGGAGAAATATGCCCATCTCATCTAAACCCCTGACGGCAAGGTAATGAATACTAATAACTAAATACTAGCGTCAACATCCCTTAAGAATGTGAGCCCTAGAAGGATAGGCACCCCGCAATGTAAGCCCTTGAGGTATCATCACACCACAATGTAAGCTCTTGAGGTATTGACACCCTGCAATATAAGCCTTTAAGGTATAGGCATTGAATAATAAAAGAAATAAAGTATCCAGTACGTAACTAAGAACAACCGTTGTTCAGACACATCCGAATGTTATGATCTCTACTTTTCACTACATGAATTTATCACATTTCCATAATAATTGTGCAAATTATATATTTCAAATAAATGCCGAGGCGAAGAATGATAAAAAGATATTAAATGGGAAAAAAGCGACAAGAAAAATGGTTGAGAAGAATGACAAACGCTAAGATGTTACTTACATGTGTTACTACATTTGGTTGTAAAGAATACGTAGTAACACACGTAAGAACACGCCGCTGTTTTGTCTACCTCATTCACTATCTTTTTTTTGTCTTTTCCTCATTTTGCATCAAAACAAATCCCTTACAACCTTTAACCTTTACAAATAATAATGCCCCAAAACTTATCTACGCTCATGTTTGGTCGGCGCTGATCAAGTCGCTAATTGATTGTTGGGGTCGAGCCACCGCTAGGCCGTGATTGCCTACCGTTGAGCCGATGGTGGGGTTGTTCCCTGAGGCGGACAGAGGGTAGGGGTGGGGTGGTCTCAAGACCACCCTAAATTGAGAAAAAAAAAAAAAAAAAAAAGAGGCCTTTTATTAGCTTGTGTGTATATGTAATGCATGTATCTAGTTATAACGAAAATAGTGTAGTACCGTAGTGTTGTCTGTTTTAATTTTGTATGTTATCTTTTTCAATAGGTGCTGGTTCGAGTCTCCTTAGTATAATATTTTATTTTATTTTCCTTTTTCTTCTATCTTTCTTCTAACATCTTATATAAGCCTTTTATATATATTTTTTTTCTGAGGGTTATCCTTTTATATTTGTATTTTTTTTTTTCCTTTTTCCTCTATCTTTCTTCTAACATCTTACATAAGCCTTTTATATATATTTTTTTAGGGTCATAAGCCTTTTATATTTGTTCACCTTATAAGTTTATTATTATAAGAGAAGATATTAAGAATCTTCATAGGGAAATTTGAGTGGTCCCAGACTCCACCCTCAATGAGTTGAGTCCGTCCCTGCTTATATACCATATAAATTTAGAAAAATGGTTAAAGCATACCACTTTATCCCAACCCATCCACATAAAAGGTGGATTTGTGGTCAAATTTTTGTATTATTTTATTTTCTTTTAAATGATTAAAATGTATGGTTATAAAGTGTTGTGTGGATAATTTATATGCACTTTTTTTCGTGCCTAAATCACTCTCCATAAATTTAATCCTAACCTTATACAAGCTATTGTTTTTTTCCACTTTATACCATGTATATTCAGTCATAAAAATTAAATACCATAAAACAAACTCTATTTTTTTCCTTCACCTTATACCAATATTTTTTCATCTTATATCATCTAAATCTAATAATAAAATAAACACCCCAAGTTTCTCAACATTCTCTTTTAGGCATTTAAATGCGCAAAATTATCATAAAATTAAATACCATAAACACAAATTTTGGTTTCTTTTATCATGTATTTAAAAGAGTAAGACTTGCTACGTACTCGTGACTATCTTTTGATAAATGAAATGGATTTTTTATAGGTATGATATATTTATTTGAGAAGTGAAAACCAAGATCACCCCATAATTATTTCCTGGTTCCGGCACTGGTTGTTCCAGAATCGTTCAGCGGCACATTTCGCAAAGTCCAGTGCAACCCTAACTCAAAAATTCCCAGGCAAGGACGGAGGCACATAGGAGTTGGGTGGGGGCTAAGCCCACCCGAAAAAAAAAATACATTAAAAAATTTGCGTAGTCCGGTTGAATTCACAAAATTATCTTACCATAGCCCACCCGATAATTTGAAAATTGTCTATTAGCCCACCCGAAGATAAAATCCCCGGCTCAAATCCTTGTCCCAGAGCAAATGCAGAAATAGTAGAAACAAAAATGCATATTAAAAATAAAACATGAAAACCTAGAAAGCCCCTCGATCACAATCTTCATTGCCTTCCATGGCTTGAATATGCAGCAAAGATCGAGATTTAGGGTTGAATAAGAGTAATCTTCATTCTTCCATGGAATGGGATCCTATAAGAGAAAGAGAGCTTAAAATTGTAAGAACTTGAAGATAAATGGTGGAATCAGATCTACAAACAAAAAATTCAAGAAAGAGACGATGAGCTTGAATTTTATTACCCAAAAGATGAAGCTTTGAAGATGGGTCTTCTTGTCCTTCTTGGTTAATGTCTGATCTTCATAAATGATGTTGATTATCTTGAATCTAACATGGAAATATGTGAGATTCTTAGGAAATTCTTGGTGAGAAGGGAGAAACGGGATGGCTATGGAGAGAGAACGGAGAGATTGTTAACCCTAGAAAGGGTTTGGCCTTTTATAAGCATTTTTAATAAGTAGTTTCGTCCTCGAAACTGAACATGGCTAATTCCGGAAGAAGAGATGGATGTTTGGCTTGCATCTCCGGCTCAAGCTCCCAAGTGGCCTCTTGTTCGGTGTGTTTGAATCACACACCTTGATCAAGCCCGCATGGTCTTTCCCACCCTAAAATGGTCTTTCCTTCTTTCCAAAATCTGTATTGTTGTTCATTGTAAGAAAGTTTCTCCTTAAGCAACACTACAGAGAGAGATTAACCGTCGGATGCGATTCTAAGAGACACTTCCTCAATGGTGATACATGGGAGACATTGTGAACCTGAATGAAGAAGGCAACACTAGTTCACCATGCTGAAATACAATATCCGAATCTGGATCCAAATCGTAAAACCGACTCGGAAAATTTTCAGGTCCTGCCACATCGGGGAGCACCCCCGCCGCAAAATGGCATGTTTTCACTTAATTTTTTGGGTTACTGACTTCGAATCTGATTCTCAGTACCGATCGAGGCACTCGATCATACACAACAGAAGCTATGAATTAAAATTTGAATACGATTTTACTATAATTACTAAGTGTTGACTATATATTAAATTAAATAAATAAAAAAAATTCTATTTAATGTACATGTTATGTCATTAATTATTTATTTGATAAATCATAAATATATTATAGTTAATATGATTTACTTATTTTATGTGACAAAATAAAGTGGTAATTAATCACGATGAAAATAGTTTTTTAATGGATCAATTGCTTAATTAGATTAAGTATAAGACATGGCGCAAGTAAGTAAGGGTTTTTTTTTTTTTTAAACCGTAAGTGTTTTTCTTAATGAGCTATTTTCTTAATGTGATTAAGAAATGGTTCATGGTCTTAATAAAGTTCATGTAGGATACGGAACATTAAGAAGATCTTGATCCTTTTTGGTGTCTTAACATTTGCCTATTTAAAGGGAGCTTGCTCCAAGTGATCTCCTAATTAATGTTCTAGGCACCACTTTGCACACAAAATTGAGAGTAATGGTTTCTCTCTAAAACACTTAGAGAATTAATGAAAGATCGGATCTTTATATGCTAATTCAATGGAGTTTGGAGGAGGCTCTTGGGGTTCACGAATCATTGGTTTATTAAACCGCTGGTTTGAAAAACGGGCGGTTCATTGCTCAAAACCGCCGGTTGCGGTTTGGGCGGTTCCGGTTTTCTCCGGTTTGCTCCTGTTCGAGATCACGGTTTCGGCACACGGTTTTAAAATTCATTTTTTTTTCTTTTCATTTTTATATAACACTTATTATTTTCACTACAATAACAAATTATTATTATTTTAATTATAATTATTAAAGCGAATGTAATATATATATTATTTTAAATAGATTTCTATTCGGTTTTAAAAATAATATTAATATTATGTTGTTTGGTATATAATATATATATTACCGTATATTGTGTTGTTTTTCTTATATGTAAATTCATATATCTTTTCAACGTCAGATCCAGATAATTCTGTTCTGCACACATATTTTTATATGTAATCGTGTTTGAGTATGTAACACATATAAAAAATCAAAGTCAACGTAGTTCTAATTCTTTATTTTTTAGTCTTTTATGGTTATGTTTGTTATTTTTTTTAAGTCTTTATGGTTTTTAATAAGTTTTTAAGTCGGTTTAAGTGATCCGTTGATTATAAATGTTGTTTTATGGTATTTTGAATGTTTTTTTTGAAATCGGTTTAAGATCGTTGATTATAAATGTTGTTTTATGGTTTTTTGAATAAGTTTTTGAGTCGGTTTAAGTATACGTTGATTATTAAGTCTTTAATGGTTTTTTAATAAGTTTTTGAGTCGGTTTAAGATATCGTTGATTATAAATGTTGTTTTATGGTATTTTGAATAAGTATTTTTAGTTATTTTTTTATATGTTTTTATAGTTTCTATCGGGTTTTTAATGGTTTTTTTAATTGTTTTCTATAGTTTTTTTAGTTATTAGTAGTAGGTTTCTTATAATTATTTTTAAGATATAAATTGCGTACTTTAATCGACGTCGGTATTTTCGAGAGCTTGTTCTGCCGAAGTTTCAGTGTCACCGCTTTCAACCGTGACTCCTCATCTTCCGATCGAATGTCTTGCACCCTCCGCTCACTCGCACCCAATCTTGACTAAGCATCCGCTTTCTACAAAGTGGTGGGATGAAGCGAACATCTTTGTTGTTTAGCACATACCGCCATCGCCGAAAGTGCGTTCACGAGTGGACGGTCGAAATAGGGCAACTTAAAACTCCATCGCCATAATTGCTCGAATCGAAATTCCTTATCGTGTCTCTTCCACCACTTCAATAAGTTGAATCGAAATCATAGTTATCGCCATCACGACCTTCAAATGTAGTGTTTAGATATTTTGATATCTCTCAGACGTTGATCGGATGATGATGTCGCTCCCTTCCTGCCCGTTTGAACTCATTTTCTCCATAACTTTTTTAAGTCCCTTCAGACACCCGCACGGTTAGTAGAAGCACTTGCGGATGGATTGGGAACGCGTCGATTCTCAATCCGTACATACGCTCATGTACAACATACAAATCGTTTAATAAATTTTCTAGTCTATCTACTTCAACCGTAAAATCTACCGGGGGCACATTATCGAGATGATCGGACAAAGCATCATAGTAAGCACCTAACATGTTAGACACACCTACTAGTCTTATACGAGGGTCGAGTATAGAAGAAATGAGATAAGTGTCAGGAATATGCAACATGTATTTATTCCATTTATCCTTCATCAGCACTAAACATCGAAATAATGTAGTGTCGTGTTCCATGCTTTCAAACTCGGCAGTTTATCGAAGTAATATTATGGTCATAAACTTTTAGACCATCCTTTACACACAAATTTAAAATATGGCATAAACATCTAACATGAAAAAATTGACCGTTACATAGAGGTTCACAATATCGGGATAAGTCGGGAATAGAAGCAGTGTTGTTTGCAGCATTGTCAAACGCAATAGAAAAAACTTTACCTTTTAAATCGTATTCCTCAAAAATATCAACTAATACAGATGCAATGTTAGAAGCACTATGGTCTCGTTAAATAAACGAAAAGCAAGTAACCTTTTTGGACAATCCAAGTGTTGTCAATCCAAGTGACCCGACACGCCCAAATAAAAATTGTTCGTCCTCCTATCCTCCCAAATATCGCACATACACATATTCGGTATTTATTGTTCTTCAAAGTTTCTATAATAATATTTTGTCGTTTAATAAATTTATTTTGAAATCCCTAGTCACCGTTGCCCGAGGATACGAGTAAAAGCCGGTCGCAAAGCCCTTGTACGTAACTTTCAAAAATAGGATTTTTAGGAAAGCTAAAGGAAGACCCATACCCCGCAATAAGATCCGTAGTTAGATTCTAGCAGTTATCACGAGTGTAAATAAATAGTGGATTAGTGTTACCTCCGCTGGAGCTCGGCATGTTTAGCTGGGATTGAGAAGAGCCGTCTTCCAATTTTTCCGGTGTTTAGTTATAATGTGAGTCCGCAACGTTCCATAACCACGGAATGTTTAAATTGATATTTTTTCCCACGTAAATTGCACACCCGTAGAACAATTTTCCGGGTTAGCTAAACCTATTTCATCATCCGAGGAACCTTTGTGAAAAATTCCGTAAAATTCTCGATGATAACTTTTTTTCTTGTGTGTGGCTCCGGCACTTTCACTAGCATGTAAATCGAATGACTCGGGAGTAGAAGTAGGATCAAAGACTAGAACAACTATGACGACGCGACTCCCACCACGTCCTTGTCTAGGTCCTCTATGACGGGAAGCATTAAGAAATACATCAACATCATCATCAACGTCGACTTCATCATTATCTTCAACTTCGTTTATGTTGATGTTAAAATTTCCACCTTGAGACATTATATCATTGTAATGATCTATTAGGGTGAAATTTATGGTTTATTCTACGTTATTTCCGTAACAATATCCTTCGTATCTTTATGGTTTTTATAGAAAATCATTGGTTTTATCTAGATATTGAGCAAACGTGTTTTCTAAATGTCTAAGTGCAGAACCGAGCTAATTATGTGATTTTATAGATAAATATCGTTATATCCGTGATATTACATTTTGCACATCTTTATCGTGATGGTAGGTACCTAAATATGTCATGAGAAGTGATGGGATGAGCTTAAACAATGGTCAAGTGAAGATACGAATGGAAGGAAGATGGAGATAAAGCTTGGAATGAAGCATTCAAGCAGCCGAACTTCCGACGCAGTTCTTGATACGATATACACTGATTTGACTCTCGACCTCAAGAGAAGAGTTGTAGGGCTTGAAGAGAGGATTCTACAGGATCTTGAATCACTTCATTCCGACTTACGAGGCCCGAGATATGAGCGTTACAAGTTTGAATAATGATGTTGTGGTATTGGAAAATCCCGAAACGACTCGTAATAATACGACGGGCTAGTCAAAAGGCGTTTTCTGGAGAAGAGTCCTTAATGAAAGTTGTAGAGTTTTCCGAGGGCTTAATTATGACGTTCGGATCATAATTTTTGGAGGTCTACAACTCAAGATATGAATTTTAGAAGTTTGAGTTCAAAAAAAAAATGCAAATCAGCATCCAAGGGGAACCGACAGCATCTATATATATATATATGCGCATAATCAACCCTAGGGGTGAATTTTTCGGAGCAGCCGCAACACATCAACAGAGAGGGCCGATCTTTTTTTCTTTTTTTTTTCCTTTATATTTTTCATTCCAAAACACAAAATTAGGGTGTAAATTTCTCAACAATGAGGAGCTAATTTCTTCATCAAGCAAACTAGGGGAAGCGTTTCAAACGGATTTTGGTTTCAGATTATTGTATTGATTGATTTCTATCAAAAAAAGGTTAGAACTTTTGTATCGTTTTAATATCGTTTTTACATTTCGATCGATAGATTATGTGTATGATTCGACAATCCGTTGATGACGATTAATGGAACCCTAGGTCACTATACAAAAGTTTGAATCTTTTAAACCAAATTATAACGAAAGTTGTGGTTTAAACGGTTTAGATTTTTGGATATTGATAAATATCCCCACCTAAGAACGTTAAAGGATCGATCTTTGATAAAAGATTGTGAATAAAATCATCTAAGCAATTAGAGATTTGGGCATTCGGTTAGGTGTAATAATCGTAACCTTGGGATAGAATCATTTGATTAATAGTTTGAAACCGGTATTTGTTTGATTCGTGGAACCGTGTTTGCTTGCTTTTATATCATCGCACTTGGATAATTGTTCAAGCCTTCACCCTAGTTGTTGATTATTATTTTCTGAAATTTACTGTTCATCCGCGTTTTACTGTTCACCGCGATCATTCATCGCCGCTTTTCTTTGTTCATTCTTGCATAATTAGTATAAACTCGTGACATTTGCAACTAAAACTTGAATCGATACAACCCCAATTCCCGTGATCGACTCGGTTACACCATTTTGCTACGACCTTGCACTTGAGGCCACGACCGGATTATAAATTTTATAGCTTGTTTTAATCGTTTTATTTGATATAATCCGTTTTCTACAACAAGTTTTTGGCGCCGTTGCCGGGGAATTGGCAACGGTTGTGTGTTCCTATTTTTGTTTTAGTTGTTAGAATAGCCTTAGATTAATTTGATCACACGTCCCTTTTTTTTTTTTTATAACTTAATTTAGTGTTTCAGTTAGTGTAGCTAAAAAAAAAAAAAAAAAAAAAAAAAAAAAAAGGGTCACATTTTGGACGAAAATATCACATCCAGGTGTGAAAATTTTCACACCCGTGAAATTTTTGTAGCTAAAAAAAAAAAAAAAAAAAAAAAAAAACTTTTTAGCCGAAAATATCACACCCGTGAAATTCTACAGTCATCCAATTTCATTCCTTCTTTAAGTCCTTTCCGTTTCCAGTCTTTCCTAATCACCTTTAGCAACCTTTCACACCTTGTTCCACTCTTTTCCATTCCTTGCAACCTATTCTCGGTCTGAACACCTAAGTGTCCCTTCTAGAGAGTCGGTTGAGTGCTATTTACTTTTTGCTCGCTTTACGGTTCATTTGACAAGGGTGCCTTATACGACTTAGTAAAAAAAAAAAAAAAAAAAAAAAAAAAACGCCGCTTCTTTTGCCGCTCCTCGATTTTCACTTTGATGTATGCTTACACGTAAGTAAATCAGGACCTTTAATTTTCAATCCGAGATCGAACGTACTATTGTCCGTCCAAACCGAAAAGGAGGCAAATCTCTTTAGTGGTCACTCGATAGAAAACCTTGAAGAAGCTTGCCAGGAAGAACTTGAAGAAACCGTTATCACAATGGCTGACAATAGACGGTCATTAGCAGATTATGCTATGCCGGGAGCCATCACGGTAAACCCTGCTGTAGCCCTGCCTGAAATCGCAGCAGACCACTTCGAGTGAGACTGGTCTTATTCGGATGCTTCAAAGATGCATCTATCTTTTATGGTCTACCTTACGAAAATCCGCATAATCATGTCCACGCCTTCCGGAGATCTCGTGACACGACCCGCATTCAAGGAGTTTACGAGGATGCTATAAAATTAAAGCTTTTCCTTTCTCTCTCATGAGGAGAAGCAAAAGAGTGGTATAACTCTTTAACCCCTCGATCTATTACCACTTGGGCGGGACTCGAGAAGGAGTTCCTAAGTCAGTATTTTCCACCTCAAAGGCGCCCAATGCCTCGATCGACATTTTTACCTTCCAATGGAAAATGGATGAGTCATTCTTCGATGCTTGGAAGCGTTTCAAATCTCTTTTTGCGTCATTTGCCCCCATCATGGCCTAGATTTACAACGTCAAGTCAACACTTTCTTTAGTGGTTTGACCGAACTAACCAAAGGGATGGTGAATAGTTCATCCTGGAGGAGCTTTTTCAAGAAGACACCCGACGAAGGTTGGGCTTTATTTGAAGATATAGCTAGATATAACTCACGCCCTTCATATCAGGCAATTCAAAGCCCCATCCGCTCCAAAGATTGAGGAAGTCAATTCTCGTAATCCAGGTGATCGCCATGCTGCAGCGGCAGTGGCGCTCTTACTCGTCTCAAAAGCAGATCACACCTACTCCTCTCCTTATCAACGTAACGCCAAGTTACAGATTGCGTAAAATCGTTGCCGATTGGTCACATGATCGACCAATGTCATGCGAATTACCAAGTCAACGTTTGTGCAAAATATGAGACAAGATATACCCGATTATTTGCCGGACTTGTGGTCTAAAGGGCCACACTTTCTAGCTTGTCCCCAAACAGGGAAAATGATGAAGTCAATGCTTTTTCGGTCAAGAAACCAACGATTCCCAAATCAATTTTCGCCGTAATAACTTTCGTAATCGGGTTATAACCAAACCGAAATTTTAATCAAAACTCTGGTTATAATCGAATCAAAATTCCAACTCGAACTATCAAAATTCCAATCAAATTACTCTCAAAACCCGAATCGAGTTCGAATTCTCAACAGAGGTTCAATCAGGCATGGCCTCGCCAACACCAATTCTCCTTATCAAAACCGGTCTAATCAACATCCTCCCGATTTCAAAATCCTCAAGCGGCCATCTGGGTCCAATGATGCTCCTACCAGATCGATTTTGAGGAGCAACAAAAACTATTAAAAATCTGGAGAGGCTGATTGGGACGATTAATTGAGCAACTAGCTTCACGACCTCAGGGTCATCTGCCCAGTTTCACAGAAAGAAATCCAAAGGGCAGCCAAGTGGCCCAAGCTGATTTGAACCCAAACCGGTGTACTGATCTGACACCAACCACCCCTTATGGTAGGGAGGAAACTAGTGCCATGAATTTAAGATCCGCACTCAACTTCAAGGAAACCTCAGATTCAACCAGAACCGTGGAAACGAGTAGACCCTCTACCACCATCGATTCGGTGGGAGGGAAGTTGAGAAGACCCAATCCCCAACTGGGTGAAGAAAAAGAGGAAGATGAGATAGAAATCGAAGAAAGAATTGGTGGTGACCAGACGATCGAGAAATCTGAAGAAGTAAGTCGGAGGAGGATCCCCTTGACAAGTAAGAAGACGGTGAGATGGAAGGATTTAGAAGATAAAGCTGTTAGTGCCTCTTCTAAGAGAGTTTTTTCTGAAGAAGAATTGAAGAAACTTCCATTTCCACCAAGGAAGAAAAACATCCCTTTATGCGAGGACAAGAAGTACGAGAAGGTACTCAACCTTCTGAAAAACACTCAAGTTAATCTACCTTTATCTGATGTGTTGGTTGAGATGCCCAAATACACCAAATTCATAAAGGATGTAGTCTCATCTAAAAAGAAGTTGAGAGTATGGAAAAGGTAACCAAAGTGAAGATTGTTCAATGATGAGTTATGAAGAGTTCTTGATTAAGAAAGATGATCTGGGCGATTCGTCCTTACTTTGCAAATTGGAGGTCTTATTTTCCCTAATTCTTTATGTGATTTTAGAGCTTCAATTAGTCTTATGCCTTTATATGTGTGTCACTCAATTAGACCATCTTTTGGAACCTACCACTATGAGTATTTCAGATTCGCAGATGATCATCCAAGAAAGCAACAGGATTCTAAAGGATTTGTTGATTCAAAGTCGATCGATTTACCTTTCTGTGGATTGGTATGTCTTAGACATCCAACAACCCAATACACCCTCGATTCTTGGACGACCTTTTCTCGCTTCACTCACAGAGCCCTCATTGATTGTGATGACGGTGCTAAAGTAACTTTGCGTGTTGGAAATGAAGAAGTGAGCTATAGTGTATCTAAAGCTATCAAAAGACCTTCCGAATGTCCAACCGGCTACTCTATCGAGGAATCATTTGATGATTTCGTGATTTTCTGTAAGAGCAAGTCCTTGCGAGAGATTCGAATACTGAACGCTTGATCGATAATCTGAACCAATATGGTAGGATAGATTTGAATGAGCTTGGAGCCGAGATCGAAGATGAAGTTGTAGTGAGTACGAACCTTTCGCCTTGAGGAAGTAGATTTATTGAAGCTATGTTGCTCTCCTCTAATAATAATTTGCAAAGTAAAGTTTTAAAGTCTAGTTTGGAAGACGCTCCGATTGACCTCGAGTTAAAACCGTTATCAAACATTTAAAGTATGTTTTCCGAGAGGGTGATCGGCTTCCGTTAATTGTTTCCGCTAAGGTGACGGAGGAAGAAGAAGCGAAGTTGTTGGCCGTCTTGAAAACAAAATGAAAGCTTTTGGTCAAGGTAGGAGATATATCGAGGTATATCTCCCGACGTATGTATGCACAAGATAAAAATCGAAGAAGGAGCCAAGCATATTAGACAACCTCAAAGACGATTAAATCCCACACGCAGGAGGTGGTGAAGAAAGAAATTATCAAGTTGCTTGATATGGGGATCATATATGCAATAGCCGATGGTGATTGGGTGTCCCCACGCAGTGGTCCCTAAGAAAGGTGGTATCATTGTTGAAAAAATGACAAGGGAGAAGAAGTCGCGTTGAGATTAGTCACCGGTTACCGTGTGTGTATCGACTATAGAAATCGAACGAAGTAACCATGAAGGACCACTTCCTCTCCCTTCATTGACCAAATGCTCGGCGTTTGGCGGGACACCCTTTTTATCGTTTCTGGACGGATACTCGGGTACTTCCGGATCCCTATAAACCCCGTTGATCGTGAAAAAGACGACCTTCACCGCCCGTATGGTACTTTCGCTTATAAGCGAATGCCGTTCGCCTCTGTAATGCTCCGGCCACTTTTCAAAGATGCATGTTAGCAATTTTGACGGGCTAATTGAGAAATGCATGGAGGTCTTTATGGACGACTTCTCGGTGTTTGGTAACTCGTTCGATGACTGCCTTGCTAATCTGGACAAGGTGCTTAACAGATGTGTGGAGAGAACCTAATCCTCAATTGGGAAAAATGCCACCTTATGGTGGATGAAAGGATTGTTCTTGGCCATAAAATTTCAGCTAAGGGCATAGAAGTTGATAGGGCCAAAATAGAGGCCATAGAAAAGATGAACTACCCTAAGAACGTGAAAGAAGTGAGGAGTTTTCTTGGTCACGTCACGCCTTCTATAGGAGATTCATTCAAGATTTCTCCAAGATCTCAAAACCTCTATCAACTTTACTTAAAGAGGACGTTGTTTTCAACTTCGACAATGATTGCAAGTGTGCCTTCAAAGAGCTTAAACATCGCTTTGATCTCCGCTCCGATCTCGATCTCTCTCGGATTGGAACTTACCATTCGAATTAATGTGTGATGCTTCCAACCACGCCGTTAGTGCGGTTTTGGGGCAAAGACTTAATGGTAAATTCCAACCTATCTACTACTACGCCACCATACCCTCGAATCCGGCACAAGCAAACTACACTACCACGGAAAAGGAACTTTTATTTGTTGTCTTTTCTATGGACAAGTTCCGGTTATTTCTTGGGTGCCAAGGTGATTGTCTCGGACCGATCACGCAGACTCTGCGCTATTTGATGAATAAAAAGGACGCAAAACCGAGATCTGCTATGTTGGATTCTTACCTTCAGGAGTTTGATGTTCATATTAAAGATATCAAGGGTAGTGAAAACACGATGAGCGCACCACATATCAAGAGTGTTGCCCGTAGTAGAGGAAAATCCACAAGACATCGATTTATATTGCCCTTTGAGAGTGTTATGTCTCGTGAATAGTTGCACACGCCTCGATCCTCCGTGGTATTCTTCAATCGTTAATTACCTCCATTCCCAATATCCGAATCCCAAGTTTTCATATCGAGAAGAAGAAATTCTTCTCGATCTCAAGTATTATGTCCGGGAAGAACCGTATCTTTTAAACTCAGTAAAGATGGGTTGCTTCGCGGTGTGTCCCTCGACCGCGAGCACGGGACATAATTGAACAATGTCATAGTGGTCCCATTTGGCGCCACTTTGGTCCCTGGAAGACCGTTGCGAAGATATTCAAACTGGTTTTACCGCCTCGATTTTTAAGGATACCAAGCCTTTTGTAAAGGTCGTGATAGGTGCCAAAGAACCGGTGCTTTGACAAGGAGATATGATATGCCGTTAAAACCCATTTTAGAGTGTGAGGTGTTCGATGTCCTGGGGATTGACTTTATGGGTCCCTTCCCATCCTCATGCGGGAATAGATACATCCTAGTCTCGTGTAGACTATGTATCTAAATGGGTGGAGGCTATCGCCACACCCTCACAATGACCATAAACGGTCATGAAATTTTTAAAGAAAAATATTTTCGTGAGGTTTGGCTGCCCGAGAGCCTTAATCAACGATTTAGGACGACTTTTGTAATCGACCCTTTGGACAAAGTATTAGAGAAATATGGTGTTCGGCATAAAACCGGTACACCATACCATCCTATGACAAGTGGTCAGGTAGAGCGTAGTAACCAGAGCCTCAAGAAGATCTTAGAAAAGACGGTTAACAGTCATCGGAAGGACTGGAGTCTAAAATTGGATGATGTACTGTGGGCTTACAGAACAGCTTACAAGACACCTATGGGTACATCTCCATATCAAATGGTTTATGGAAAGCCATGTCATTTGCCGGTCGAACTTGAGCATAAAGCTTACTGGGCGACGAAGTTTTTAAATTTTGATTCCAAAGCTTGTGGTGAGCACAGACTTCAGCAGATGCATGAGCTAGATGAGTTCAGGCTCCAGGCCTACGAGAGCGCCCAAGTGAGTAAGGACAGAATGAAGCTGCTCCATGATAAGAAAATTAAGCAAAGAGAGTTTCATGCGGGAGAGCAAGTCTTGCTATACAATTCCAGGTTACATTTGTTTCCTGGAAAGCTACGGACACGGTGGTCCGGCCCGTTCGAGATTTTGCAAGTCTTTCCAAGCGGAGTGTTGGAGCTAAAAGGAATTGGTGATCGACCGTTTAAGGTAAACGGTCAAAGGTGCAAACATTACATTGGTCTACCAAAGGAGGCACCTTTGATTGTTCGATTCTCGACATATTTGAGTGTGTGAATCTCAAGTCGATGACTTTACTGAGTTTGCACCGATTTATTCACCGAGGCCGTTATCGAATCACCCACCAAGTCTTCGTTGGAAGTTGGGATATGGAGCGAGATTGGAAGGAAATGCATCCAAGAAGAGGAGGGAAGGAGGAGGAAATCAACGGCTAGAAAGATTAAAGGAGCCAGGAGAGTTTGAAGAGCGGGATGCCCTGCATGCATGGTTGTTTTCGTGGTTACATTGCTGACAAGAGCTCTTTTGATAGAGTGACTGGCCGAAAGATCAAGTGGCCCGATCCGGGTTGAACTTTCACTAATCGTCGAGCCCTCGACGTTAAACAAAGCGCCGGTGGGAGGCAACCCACCATTTCTTTTTTTTCTTTTTGTTTTTATGTTTTTGTGATGTTTTGATGTAAAGTTGTATTCACTTTGGGTTTAATCAAGAAATTTCGTTTGGTTTGCATGTTGCTTAAGTCGAACGCCCGTTTTCTCCGAATAAAGCCGTTGTTCTTTGATTAAACATTAGTTGATTTGGATATTTTCATTTTGCGCTTGTATAGCACTATCTTATTACATAGATGTTCGCATTTCCTCGTTTCATCCTTTCATCTATGCATCCTTGTTAATTACATGTTTATACTATGCAATTGTGTTCTCCTTTCTATATCTATCTCGTGCATGTTTCCCGATGCCCCAGATATTTTGTTGTGTCTATCAAGTAATGCAGTTACTTTAAGCTATTTAGTCGATACAAGCCTTCTACATACGGGGATCGTTGCCTTTTTCATGTCGCAGCACCGCTTCAACGATCCGAACTTTATAAATCACTAAGTACTATACTTTCCTTTATCTCTGCACAACTTGAGGACATGTTGTGTTTTAAGTGTGGGGAGGATAAATTGTGTACCTATATACCTTCGCTCATATCATGATAAGTTCAATGAAAATGCACAAACATTTGAACTTAATGTCCCGAAAGTGAGCAACTACATGCCGATGTTCAATGTTTAAACTTAATGGATGCCTGAGATTGTGTATGCTAGATGAGTTAGAGGTTCACCTGACCCTTATTTCACGTGCCTTATCAAATGACGAGCTAATTTAAAAAAAAAAAAAAAAAAAAAAAAAAAAAGTGGTTAGATCCATATAGGTTAAGCATTCCTTGATTAGCTTATACTATGTGCTTAATGCTATATTTCGTAATAGTTTGGATTTAAATTCAAAGTATGACATATTGTGAATATCATAGAGTTTGAATGTGATAAGTAAGTCATTGCCAAAGTCTTGAAGTAGTAATAATAAATAATTCATTACTTGAGGCATTATGCTCGAGAGGTTTGTATAGCCCATGGCTTAGAACCAACCGCCACCTGTAAATCTCATATAAGTAGTGCTAATTGATAATAAATGTGTGTGTCGGAAGTCGGTTTATGATTTGAGTGAGGTAGGCGTATCACTTAACGCCCTATACCACTATGACGACTAATAGCTCACGACGAAAAAAAAGTCGCCTTATGATTTGGGTAGTTAGGGCATATTTCAAAATGTCCTATTCTACTATGACGGGCAAGAGCTCATTTTTGATGTGTGTTAAAAAGTGAATTTGAAAAAAAAAAAAAATGTATAATAAATCGGAAAAAAAAAAATTTCAAGACTTGGCCAATGATGATTTTATACCCAGTATAAACTCTTATGATATGTTGTAGGAATCATCCTCTAAGTATGTCGTAAAATGGTTTGATTACTTTTATTATATTTTCGCATGCACATCTAAGCGTCATCTATGCTTAACTTAAGTGTGATACTAGCTAGTTTTGCTTGACTTAAATTCAAGTTGGGGTCTAGTGGAAGTTTGATATGGCCCTTGCACACAAACACTTGGGTGAATTTCTACTTAGTTACTATGCACTTTATTTAGTATCCACCTATTCTGTGATTCTGAGCTAGGTTTTGTTTTGTTTTGCTCGGGACGAGCAAGTTTTAAGTGTGGGGGAGTTGTTAAGGGTGAAATTTATGGTTTATTCTACGTTATTTCCGTAACAATATCCTTCGTATCTTTATGGTTTTTATAGAAAATCATTGGTTTTATCTAGATATTGAGCAAACGTGTTTTCTAAATGTCTAAGTGCAGAACCGAGCTAATTATGTGATTTTATAGATAAATATCGTTATATCCGTGATATTACATTTTGCACATCTTTATCGTGATGGTAGGTACCTAAATATGTCATGAGAAGTGATGGGATGAGCTTAAACAATGGTCAAGTGAAGATACGAATGGAAGGAAGATGGAGATAAAGCTTGGAATGAAGCATTCAAGCAGCCGAACTTCCGACGCAGTTCTTGATACGATATACACTGATTTGACTCTCGACCTCAAGAGAAGAGTTGTAGGGCTTGAAGAGAGGATTCTACAGGATCTTGAATCACTTCATTCCGACTTACGAGGCCCGAGATATGAGCGTTACAAGTTTGAATAATGATGTTGTGGTATTGGAAAATCCCGGAAACGACTCGTAATACGACGGGCTAGTCAAAAAGGCGTTTTCTGGAGAAGAGTCCTTAATGAAAGTTGTAGAGTTTTCCGAGGGCTTAATTATGACGTTCGGATCATAATTTTTGGAGGTCTACAACTCAAGATATGAATTTTAGAAGTTTGAGTTCAAAAAAAAAATGCAAATCAGCATCCAAGGGGAACCGACAGCATCTATATATATATATATGCGCATAATCAACCCTAGGGGTGAATTTTTCTGAGCAGCCGCAACACATCAACAGAGAGGGCCGATCTTTTTTTTTTTTTTTTTTTCCTTTATATTTTTCATTCCAAAACACAAAATTAGGGTGTAAATTTCTCAACAATGAGGAGCTAATTTCTTCATCAAGCAAACTAGGGGAAGCGTTTCAAACGGATTTTGGTTTCAGATTATTGTATTGATTGATTTCTATCAAAAAAAGGTTAGAACTTTTGTATCGTTTTAATATCGTTTTTACATTTCGATCGATAGATTATGTGTATGATTCGACAATCCGTTGATGACGATTAATGGAACCCTAGGTCACTATACAAAAGTTTGAATCTTTTAAACCAAATTATAACGAAAGTTGTGGTTTAAACGGTTTAGATTTTTGGATATTGATAAATATCCCCACCTAAGAACGTTAAAGGATCGATCTTTGATAAAAGATTGTGAATAAAATCATCTAAGCAATTAGAGATTTGGGCATTCGGTTAGGTGTAATAATCGTAACCTTGGGATAGAATCATTTGATTAATAGTTTGAAACCGGTATTTGTTTGATTCGTGGAACCGTGTTTGCTTGCTTTTATATCACTGCACTTGGATAATTGTTCAAGCCTTCACCCTAGTTGTTGATTATTATTTTTCCGAAATTTACTTGTTCATGCGTTTTTATTGTTCACCATGACTTTGTTCATCGTCGCTTTTCTCGTTCATTACCGCATAATTAGTATAAACTCGTGACATTTGCAACTAAAACTTGAATCGATACAACCCCAATTCCCGTGATCGACTCGGTTACACCATTTTGCTACGACCTTGCACTTGAGGCCACGACCGGATTATAAATTTTATAGCTTGTTTTAATCGTTTTATTTGATATAATCCGTTTTCTACAACAATGACTATCAAACTCATCTTCATTGTAACCTGGAGGTGTTTCGAACTGAGGAATCGAAATGTGACTACCGGTGATAAGGTATGTGTAATATTGGGGTCTATAGCCACCAACAAGATCATCCGATTCCGGCACAAACGTATCATCACGGAAAGTAACATTTCGATTTCCTCTTGATGATTCACCTCTTCTTGACATTTTAAAAAATCTAAATTAAATAAAACTGTTATAAAAAAATTTAATTTAACTTACCAATTTTACTTATAACTAAAACCGAATTGAAGTAACGATTAAATCGTAACAACTTCAAATTTCGGTCTAGTAAATAAATTTGATTATAAAATTAATTTTTTTACACTTGTAAAAAACTAGTTGAATAAAATACAAAACCAAATTTACTTATAACTAAAACCGTATTGAAGTAACGATTAAATCAGAACAACTTCAAAAATCGGTATCGTAAAGTAAATTTAATTGTTGTTTTTAACAACTAAAGAAAACTTGATAATCAAAGAAATTAATATAACATGTAAGAAATGAGTAGAAGATTGAGAGAGAATGAGATTGGTTTGGTGTAGAATGAGGTAGTATTTATAGGAAATTTTTTGGGGTGAGATTGGGAGGAAAAAAAAAAAAAAAAAAGAAGGAAATAGCCGTTGGAATTTGGAAATAGACGTTGGAAAAAGAAAGGGAAAATGTATAAGTTATAATGTTATATGCACCCAGAAAAAAGGTATAAGTTATAATTTTATATGCACCCGAAAAAAAAACTTTTGGGCCGGTTAAACCGGCGGTTCCGGTTCCGGCCGGTTTTACCCGGTTCCGGCCATCCGGTTTGAACCGGCGGTTCCGGTTCCGGTTACCAATAACACAAACCGGCGGCAAACCGGCAAACCGGCGGTTTTCGAACCGCCGGTTCCGGTTCGAACCGCCGGTTCCGGTTTCGGTTTGGCCACCTCTAGTTCACCACCTATCGTGGAAGAGACCTTGTTGGAAGATCTTGGGTTCACTTCATCATCATCTCATCCTCTCAAAGTGTTGGTATAATCTTTAATCCTTACACATTAGATGTAAATGTTATTTAATTTATACAAGATTTCTGTTCAGATTCCATGTTTGTTTTATTCGCTTCCGTTGCTGGGTTGAAACGATTCACCTGGGAATGACTCGAACAGATTTCTGAAATCCAGATCTAGAAAAAATGCCTCGGTGGGCATGAATGTAACGCCCCACTCCCGGATACCGAGCCATTATGCGGTAGAGAACGTTCGGCGCATATAACATTAAATAAATCTAATATTATACGTCAGCCTCTACGTCGTCGTATCAAAATTAAAGCAAACGGAAGCTAAAAAAACTCGGGCAAAACCATAAATGCTACTAGGATAGAATACAAACCGACTAGGGGTGGAAAGGAAAAGCTTACAACAACGATATAAAGCTTACAAAGTACAATGTCTAAAAAGAAAGATACAACACTTGTCTTACAAATTTGAAATAAAAGTACAACATAATCTAGAACATCATTTAATAGAAAGGTAAAAAGAAAGTATCATCATGGCATCAACGTTATCAAATCATTATCGAACTCCTCAACGAGCTCAAGGCTAACCTATTCGTCTTCTCACCCCAAAAGCACACAAAACAACATATGCAATTGAGGTAAGTACAAAGTACTTAGCAAGAGGAAAAAGCTAATGTATAATTAAGTCTTACAACGAAAGGTTCATATTATTATTATTAAGTTATCTTTGTGTGACCGACACAACTCTAGGGTTCACTTCATGCTCATCAACATGTCATGACTAACTGTTTCTAGCTTAACTTATCTTTGTTACATCGGCACTCAAAGGCACAACGCATGGTGCTACCCACCATGAGGTATCGTTTGCAACCTATCGATGGATCACACCGATAGCCACGGTTAAGAGACCGATAGTGTACACGCTCGGTGAAGTCCCCTACCATTTAGCCGTTTATAGGCTAGCAGAGTTATTCACTTTATCTGACCGCCCACACATCGCGATATAGACAAGTGCGTTACCAAGAATGTTACGATGTTTAGTCTTTTAACTACTCACGTACGTTTATTATTAATTGTTAACTAGCCACCTAAGTATTTTCAAGTAAGCTCCCTCACCTCTACTACTCTCTTTTCTAGACCACTAGACACAGTCAAGGCCTAGCACATACACAGACATTGAGGAATGCTAATTCCTCAAAGCACAAGCCATTCATACCTTTCCGACGGTCCCGAACTTCAACTCTATGGAAGAGTATATCCGGTGCCGGAACTAAATGCATCAGAAGCTTAATCAAGGCTTGTTCATGTTCATTTAACGTGTTTATATCATTAATTTAAGGTTGAGAACCAATCCCTACTTACTACACTCGATAATACACAAAAACGGTCAAAACAACATTTCTGGGCCATAGGCCACGGCCTATAAATCATAGTCCGGCGCCTATGACATAGCAGAATTCTCTGAACTAGATAGGCCACGGCCTGTAAATCATAGGCCACGGCCTATGCCATCTACAGAATACTCTGAACTCTCAGCATCCGATAGGCCACGGCGTACGACACCTGGAGCGTTTTTTTGCATTTAGACGATTTCCAACCCTTTCCCAACATGATTATCATCAAAAAGTTCTAAACATTACATATCAAATCATACCACATTAATAACATCTAGGCATGATTTCTAAGCACAAACCAACTCTAAAACTTAACATTAACATCATAAACCTAATTTAAACTTTAGGAAGAGCCTCTTATCTTATTAACAGGCAAAACCAAAGCCAAACCTACAAGAAATCTGCAGCACTCTTAGAGCTCCAACTCAAACCTAATTGATCAACAATTAAACCTAAATTAATCGTGATTAAAGGTTTCTAAACAATCTAAACGATGAATTGATCAACTAAAATACCAAAACAAGATCTAATCTTCAAGATTCTAGATTTAGAGCCAAAAACATACATTTACGAAACTCTGAAACCTTGCTACCAAAACGACGATCTCTTCACCACGATTCCGATTATCTACTCGAAACTGAAAACCGACTGACGATCAAGAAGATCCTTTGGAGATTGTCTTTTGTCTTTTGCTTTCCTCTCTTTTCTTATTTGAAGACAAAGTTTGAACGTTCTTTTCTGAATTCTGCCAACTCCCTTAGATAATGAGAGGTTTTATTAGAAGTAAAAACCTCCACATTAACTTCCTCTTCTATTTCCAATTATTATTATTACAAAAACTTAAAACCTTTAATTAAATAAAACCAAAAATCTAAATTTTTATTAAAAAGACTCTTTTGACGAAAATATATGTCGGTGTCCCTCGGTTGCGGTAGAACAATTTATATGTCATAGCATTTCTCTTATTATATTTGGGTGGCATACACTCGTGGTCCATGTGAGTCACTATGCTTCATGTCCCTCGAGTGAGAAATTGACTTGTAGTAGTATTTACTACTCTTTTGATTTTTTTGTAGTAAAATGGCAGTGAAATAGAAGAGTGTAGAGGCACATGATCTTCTGCTGTCCACTCCACTCTGCCTCCCTCCAACTCTTGGATTACAGCTCAACAGCCCACTTGTTCTTTCACTTTCACTCTTCTGTTTTTTTTTTAACCCCATAGCCTCCACCTCATAATCGACCCTCTCCCTCTTTCACAACTTCTAGATTTTTCAAATTTTTCTTAAACGCTACTACGTCTACACCTATGCCAATTTGCTTTAGGAGATAAGGATTCAGATAAACCGGAATCTTTATCTCGATATATTTGCTTTGGTTATTCTTCTTCTTCTTCTTTTGTTTCCTTATATATATAGTATATATTTGTTTTGTTTTTGCTGAGAATTGAAGCTGGAAAGCAGATAAAAATGAATTCTTGGTCTTCTTCTGTTGCTGTTGATGATGAATTTGAGAAACTCGTGCTCCGGATGAATCCCCCAATGTATTTCTCTACCTCTTTTTTATTTGTTCAAACAGTTTTTTATTTTCCCTTCCCCGTTCCCCCATTTCTTTCTATTCCAAGAACTGTAGATTTTGCATAGAGAAAGCTACTAATAATGACTTATGGTTTTACATTTGTGTAGGGTTACTGTTGATAATGAATCCGACAAGAAAGCGACTTTGATCAAGGTAATCATCACACTTCTCTTTGTCAAACAGAAACCTAGTTGCAAAAGGGTTCTTGACTTTTTGCGTCCATGGGTATTTTCGCAACAAAATAGAAACAGTTATCAGTAGAATTTTTATTTAATCAGCAGTTAAATCTTTTATGTGCAATTTATAGGTGGATAGTGCTAATAAGAGAGGAAGCTTATTGGAAGTTGTCCAGGTTCTTACTGATTTGAACCTCATCATAAAGAGAGCCTATATTTCATCAGATGGAGAATGGTTTATGGATGGTGAGATTTTTAATATATGATGATGTTCCTATTATTGCTTACTTGTATCTAATATTGATTAAGCAACCTAAATCCTATTGCTGTCTTTAATTTTGTTTCTTGCAGTATTTCATGTCACTGATCAAAAGGGAAACAAGCTCTCTGAGGTTAATGTAGCAGAACTCATTCAACAGGTAAATCCACGAGTCATTCTTCGCTTGATTAGCTCGAATCATGCCTCGCTTGATCATGCTTCATGAATCATGCTTAGATTCATATATTGCTTCCTTGAAGTATGGAAAACTAAGCCCCACTCCTACAAATGATTAAATTGTCTGTTTGACTGATTTGACAAATATCCCGGATGCAGATTCTCCTGTTTTTCGAGTAGATTCAAGGATTTAAAAACCCATTTTTCTGTTGGTTTTATTAGCCACGTTTATGTAGCTTTTGCTCCGAAGTTTTGAGATCACTATTTTATCAGTGCATTAGATAAATACATAAAGATGTGATTGGCCTATCCTTTGTCATAAAATAGAGACTAGACAGTTTTATGCATCTGCAGAATGATTTTTGAGCAATCAAATTACTACTTTTGTTATTGTCTTTTATCAGATTCTCTGTAGTACACTTTTTACCTTGTCCGAAAATCTCTTTTCACGGTGAAATGTATTAGAATCTCTACATGAATTTGAATAGAGATTCTATATTCTGTGGGCTACTACTGTAAAATTAGAGATTCTCTATTTTAGAAATTCTGCTCCAGATGATTTTGGTGAACTTGTAGATTTACCTTATTTTCAAGACACTAATGCATGTGGTCTTAGTCAATCTTGCTTGTATCTGGTGTAACCCTGGAGGATAATCATCATTTTCTTACGCTGGTTTGGTAACTTTGCAAATTTGAACAAGAAAACTTGCCCCCTTTAGCTTCCCTTTATCTAGTCACCTGAACCTATTAAGGATGTGTTGCGTTGTAGATTGTTTTATGAAATCAAACTTGAAATAGTTAATGTATGAGTTAAACTGATGCCTGAAGCTCCTGTTGCAGTCGTTGGGACCAAGAAGTCGAAGCTTCCGGTCCTTGAGAAGGTCTGTTGGAGTCCAATGTGCGATAGAGCACACGTCCATTGAATTGACTGGAAGAGACAGGCCGGGCTTGCTGTCTGATGTCTTTGCAGTTCTTGCAGACTTGAAGTGCAATGTAGTTGCTGCTGAAGTGTGGACTCACAATTCAAGAATGGCATCAGTTGTTTACATCACTGATGAAGTGAACGGATCTGCCATAGATGATCCTGAAAGATTAGCTAAGATTAAACAGCTCCTTTTATATGTTTTAAAAGGGAATAGGGATAGGCGAAGTGCCAACACTGCTGTTTCTGTTGGATCAACGCATACAGAACGAAGGCTGCATCAAATGATGTATGCTGATCGTGATTACGATAAAGATGATATGAATCTCATCATACCGACAGGTGGCAGGGCCAAGCCTGTTGTCACTGTGGAAAATTGCAGTGACAAAGGGTACACCTTAGTGAATGTGAGTTGTCCAGATAGGCCTAAGCTACTCTTTGACACTGTATGTACACTAACCGATATGCAATACGTAGTGTATCATGGAACCATCATTGCAGAAACACCAGAGGCTCAACAGGTATACATTTCTGACCACCCTTTTTGCATGTGTCCATTCCTGGGCATGATTTCTTAGTACAAGCTCTGTAATATGTACACAATTGAAAATTTGCTTTTTGTTTCCTTGTTTCTTTCATAGGAATATTACATAAGACATATGGATGGAGACACCATTAGTTCTGAAGCAGAGAGACAACGTCTAATTAATTGCTTGGAAGCAGCCATAAAAAGGCGAACTTCTGAGGTACATGACTATACATCATTGCTCTGGATTCATTTCCTTAACTGCGTTGCGGATTGCGCTACTAATTCTGTATATATATATATATTTTCATTACCAGGGTATAAGACTAGAACTGTGTGGAGATGACAGGGTCGGCCTTTTATCTGATGTAACACGTATATTTAGAGAAAACGGGCTATCAGTTACTAGAGCAGAAGTCACCACCAGGGGTTCTCAAGCTGTCAACGTTTTCTACGTCACGGATGCATCCGGGAATCAAGTACAAAACGAGACCATTGAAGCTGTACGCAGAGAAATCGGTTTAACTGTACTCCGTGTGAAGGAAGAAGATGCATACTCCATTTCACCACCAAAACAGACTGGAGGGTTTTCTTTGGGGAATTTATTTCGATCAAGGTCAGAAAGATTTCTCTACAACTTGGGCCTTATAAAGTAATATCTTCATGTTTAAATAGGATTAGTGATAGAGTTAAAGCATATACAATTATGTTGTAATCAACTTCAGGTTGATCATTGTCATATGTACTCATCCACTGTCCATTCTGCATAAATCATGGTCCCACCGAAATTTCACACTGGTTGTTTACAAGTGACAAAGTAAGCTTTCCTTTGGGCAAAGTGTTAGAAGTGTGAACATATCGGTGTCAAATTTCGGTGCTTGTATCGTCTCTGTGTAGAGATAATCATGTTATGTGTTCATAACATCAGAGGTGTTCATATTCTCCAATGGCTTTTGGAGAGCATTGTAAATATAGACTTGTACATCCTTCCATGTTAGTGGTACATGACATGTAGTATGAGCATTAGAATGAGTGAAATAATTGTACAGCCTTGACGGCGCGAGTTCAAGCAGGGAAAGAACCACAGGGTTTTTTCCCTTTTAAAGTTTGAATGACAAATAGTATATGATTTCAAGTTCGAAAGTGTGATTGTGGTTGGGTCAAGCTCATTCTTTTGTTTCTTCTTATATGGTAGTAATGCATTTGTCATTCTTTAAGGGCAACATTATTTATTTGCACCACATCCAACCTAGCCAGCCTACTTGTGCACCACACCAGAACGACCTTCACAAAGTCGATTCTTGACTCAAGAATCGACTTTCTGAAGGTTGTTTTGGTTCGATGAAAAGGGTAGTGTATGGTGGTGTATAGGTAGAGAATCGCAAGTGGTGCAAATAAAGGTCTCGTTCTTTGATTGGATTCCAATAGTAAAACGGTGCTGATACATGCACTATTTCACTTCACTACAAATGCCCACTACATCCTACTCGTTACGTCAATAATCAGATTTTACGACAATAATATTGTCGTAAAATTTCTGCATGTAGTGGTTGTGCACTACACCTCCTGTGTAGTGCACATATCATTTTCCATAGTAAAAGCTAATATAGTCAGATCCAATAAGGAACAAATGTGGTAGCTTTAATGTGGTTGGAAAAAAAGTAGGATCACTTTTGAAAGGTGAGATGAAGAGGAAAAGCACTGAATGGACAGGGAATGCATAGTAAGAAAAAGGACAGAAGAGTCGGCTATATCATCGGACTTTAATGGTGATGAGTGAGTCATTCCTCATAACCAACTCATCCCCCTATACTCTATAGTGTTGGGTGCCTTTTATTTGCACCACATTATTTGCACCACAATTCTATTGATACACAACACTACTCAAAACGACTTTCAGAAAGTCGAGTCAATTCTTGAGTCAAGAATTGACTTTCTTAAGGTCGATCGTTAGAATCTGACATTTTTAAAAGTTGATTGTTAAGTAGTCATGAATCGACTCTTCTGAAGGTTGTTCTGGTGTGGTTCACAAGTAGTGTAGTGAATCGATAAGTTGGTTTCGGTGTAAAATAATAAGCCCCCCAAAAAGTATTTGTTAGGTTGAAATGACACTATACGTGTGTGCTAACATCCAAAATGCCTTTTATCATGTCATATAGTTTTCGTGGAGCTACTTTCGTGCGTTGTTGCATAAACAAACAAGTTTGTTTTTTTTTTTTTTTAATAAGTGGGACGTAAGCAAGTTTTTGACGCGGAAACTAACATTGCACCTTATTACAAATAGTGCGTTACACATGTTATTATTTTCATGTTAAAATCATAATACAAATTGATGTGTCTTTTTTTATGATATTTAAATCATATATTCACGTTTTATAACTGTTGCGATAATATAGCAGGTGAATAGTTATTACATCATAGATTTTTATTTTGTAAACAATCAAATACTCGGAGCTCATAGTGTATTTGTGATTTATTTAGATTTCAGGAGTACACACGTGTCTAAATTAAAATTGGGAGAATTAAGAAGAAATACAGGTCGACATAAAGAAGAGAGATGATATTTTGCTTTTGCTTCTTCTGCTTTCCTTTTTGGGACTATCTTTTCACATAAATGTTGTTTTACACTTACCAAAAGCCGAGAGTGGGTTTCGTTTGGATATTCTACACGCCTGCCATTCGACCGTAAATGAGTCAGGAAAATATATTCTATTGCGGCCAATTTTTGGTAATTCACATAAGACAATCATTTCGACTAAATTTGAGTGAATACGATCATTATAATCGATTTTATTCTAGTCGAATTTTGAATGTTTTTCATACTCAATACCGGTCGGAAAGACATTTCGACTAAAATTGAGTCTGAAAAAACTTTTAATATTCTCATTCAAATTCGATCGAGAATCAATAGTGGTCTTTCTTATATTGTTGTTGTTATCCTCGACCCATTTAATGCGAATGTGTAGAGTATTTCGGACTCAATATTGGTCGAATGATGCTCGACTATGTATGAGTTTGGAAAACTTCAAACATTCTATTAAAAATATGGTCGTCAATCAAGGTGTGAGCTAACTCTCAACACGCATATTTCGACCATATTTCAAGATATGATATCGCGTCATATTCACTAAACTTTAGTCGAGAATGAACGCGTAAAATTAAAAAAAAAAAAAAAAAAAAAAAGGGCGAAATTGGAAAAAAAATTATGTGTGGTAAGATAATTTGTGTGAAAAGATATTCTCCTTTTGAGAATCTGAATAAAAAAAATAATAATATTTGAGGAAATTAGAGGATATGAACATCAATGTGACGGACTCACCCTCCCAATCCACCTCCAAGTTAATTTTTTTACATCGTCAAATTTGAAGTCATTGTCTATTTTATATTTTATTTTTATCCGTCGTGAATTCTGACCTAACCCCAAAAAAAAAAAATATACAATGTGGAGAAAAGGACCATTGGTCACAACCATGGTGGGTCCAGCTTTATGAGGGGCAAGGCAAGTGTCGGATCCAAACTATTCTTTCGGGTATAATAATAATATAATTTAAAATTGCGATTTTCTTTTTAATTGGGAACATGAAAGACGATTTTATTATATTGGGGGCAGTGATAAGAACCGAACTTATAGTTCTTAATAGAAAGCGTAACGACATGTATCACTAGCCTAGATTCAATTCCTCAAATGTGGTGTGGATACTTTTGTACTACTTATGGATCTTTAATTTAACTCTTTGATGACCCCATTTGATTATATTTTCGTCATAAGATCAATGCCACTACAGTTATACTAAAACCAATTGGTGTTAATAATGTTGCTACTTTATTTACTTATCATTTAAGAGTGTGAGCAATCTGTTCCAACACCCCCCTCAAGTGTTGGCAATCTGTCCAACACTTGCACAAATTTTTTTCAAGAGTGTGGGCAATCTCTCCCACACCCCCAAGCCGCGCAATTTCTCCAACACTTTCGATCTTGTGACCTCTCGACCGATATCATATTAGGATCACGTATGCTTACCATTCTACTAAAACCAATTGGTAGTAAGAACGCAAGAACTATATTTCTGTAGAGATTCAAGTGTGGCTGTATATGTCCCAACACCTTCTCAAGTGTTGGCAATCTAGCCAACACTTGCACAATTTTTCATTCAAGAGTGTGGGCAATCTGTCCCAACACCTCCCAAGTGCCAAGCAATCAATCAACATTTGCACAATTTTATTTTATTTTAAATAATATTCCAACCAGGGGTTCGATCCCGTGATCTCTCATTTTAATATCACATATTAAGATCGTGACTTACCATTATACTAAAACCAATTGGTTATATTAGAATCCAGAACGCCGATCTTTAACAAATCATTAATCACAACCACTCTAACTAAACAAATCGGATTACTAATATGAAAACATATAAAAACACATAAAGCCAATTGAGACACCTAGCTTTTCTTGAGTTATTCTTATATGAAAACATATAAAAACACATAAAGCCAATTTTAAGGTCCCTATTTTAATGGCCGTGAATCCAAACACATAAAAAAAAATTGAACTAAAGGGTAATGTTATTATTCCCACAATAAAATGTAAACGACAAAAATACACAAAACATTTTACACTATTGATTATGGTGTAGAATAGATGATGGTTTCATTATAATCCATGGTGTACGAATTTATTGTGTTCATTTTGTATGTATGTATGTATGTATGTGCGCGCGTCTGGGTATAGGCATGAGTGTGAGCGTGAGGGTGGACATGCGTGCGTTCGATGGGCGTGTGGCGAATGAACAGGCGTTGTGCGTGTGGAGAATGAGTGAGCGGGAGGCGTCCGTCCATGTGATTCAATACAGATATCTACCTATTATATATATGGGACTCCTGAATTTTTTGTGGCAGCCCCTATTGGTGGTGAAAGAGAAGGAAGGAGCTTTGGTTTTCGATTCCCGTCGACGTGCCGGCGGTGGTTTAAAAAGGGGAGTGTCTAGAGGAAATTGATCTGATAATTCGGTAATGGGTGTATGATTTTTTATGCATTGGCTAATTTCGTTCGATCTGACTTTTTCTTTCGCCGATCTGGAGATTTCCCGGTGGTGATTCACTTTATTTTACTATGGAATCGTGGGTACTATTGACTGATATGTCATTTAAGAGCATAGTGCGTGAGCTCGGGGAAATGAAAGAGGGGATTGAGAATAGATCGAGGAAAGGAACAGAGGGAAGGAATTGGCGTAACCGTACTAAGTCCCATATAGCCCCTGATGTCCCTACTGAACTGATTCAACAAGGGCAGTGGACTAACTTACCCCCTGAATTGCTTTTAGACATAATTCGTAGGGTTGAAGAGAGTGAGACGTCATGGCCAGCTAGGTATGTTGTCATCTTTTGTGCAACAGTCAAGACATGGAGGGACATCACAAAGGAGATTATGAAGTCTCCTGAGACTTGTGGCAGGCTTACCTTCCCTGTATCTTGAAGCAGCCCGGGCCATAAGATTCTCCAATCCAGTGTTTCATCAAAAGAGAAAGACAACCATCAATCCTTTGATCTCGCTCTGCTGTCGAGAAAAGCACGTGCATCGTACTGAGGATGGTCCTCCTCTGGGGGACAGGGTGTCAGATGTACCTCATGGTCAGGTTGTACGACGCTCTGACCTACTTTCACGCCGTCTGTAACTTGTACGACATTCTTGCTTGTCCTTTTGGCGGTTGGAGGTAGGCCCTCGTGCAGTGCACTGCCAGCTGACCGTGTTTTTGACATGCTCAAGCCGGAAATGAGTATCCGTTAGCTCAAAGTGGTCCTTATAATTGGGGCCTACACGATTTTTTTTTAAGCAAAACAAGTAATGGCTGGCCCTGCAGGATACTTTTAGACAGTCGTGATGCATGGATGAATACTGTAAGGGTTATAAGTTATAAGTTAATAATGCTTTTAAGCAACAAGGTTCTTTATTCACAGCTCTCACTGTCGTGATTGCTTGCAACCCCAACAATCCAGATGAAGTCCCAATTTTTAAATTTCTTTTGGCACCAAGCTTTCAACAATCCACAACCGCCACAACCTAATTAGGTGCGAATTATGTGGCTAACCTCTTACCATCTAAACAAAAACAATGTTTCTTGTTGCACAATAGAAAAATGGAAACAGACTGTTTCTTGTCCTTCATTAGCCACCTATCATGGTAGTACAAGACTGTAGGAAAAACAAGATGCATGGCTTCATTCCTAAGTAGATATCCCTCTCGCGCCGGAGCAAAGACTTAATGATACTCGGAAAAAAAAAAGTGGAGACATGCCTAATGGGATTTACCATCTCAGACCAATGGAAGCTCACCACAGTCACTAATCACAACTCTCTTTCTAGGACGATCACCCCTGTCGGTCTCTTGTGATTCAATCAGCTTTACAATGTCCATGCCTTCCAAGACTTGCCCAAACACAACATGCCGCTGGTCTAGCCATGGTGTCTGCAGTTTGATAGACATACATACATAATCATGAATTCAAGTACAAAATTATTTCTAAATTGAAAACATTAGCACCCCATCAACAACACAAGCAACATAATCGTGGCCAGTCCTTGTTTGGATGAAATAACATGGTAGACATCTGTGTATCTTGTTTGTCGTTTAACATAAGAAAGATATCTGAGTTTATATATATATATATATACCTTCACAGTGCAAATGAAAAATTGACTCCCATTGGTATTCGGTCCAGCATTTGCCATGCTAAGAACTCCTGGTCCAGTGTGTGACACTGACAACAATAAATAACGTCAAATGGTTCTCGCAACAATGCATACCAACTTATAAAGCAAAGAACAAATGATCAAGTTGCCAAAACAATCTTACACTTGAAGTTTTCATCTTTAAATGTACGGCCATAGATACTTTTGCCCCCAGTTCCCTTCAAGCAACAGGAAGTTAAAAAAATTTAGCCGAAGGGAGAAAAAAATTCATAAATGAATTATGACGTCACTGTGAAACGAAAACCTAGAATACTTCCATTCAGTACAAAGGAATTTATGGAACTGGTCCTTCTGTAACAACTATATACATGGCCACGAGTATGAATCTATATTCCAAAACCAACAAACAGGAAAACAAATTGTGATCATAGAAGTATAATAATGATGACCAGGCAACACTTATTGAATCCAAAAGAAATAAAGGTAAGAAAGAATGTCCGATCATATGCAGCAGGATTTTTGAGTCATATTTACCAGTTACTATGATGTAGTTTAACGTCCACTGCAAGAATTCAACGAGAGTTCAGTTTGCTTCAGAAAATTAACCATTTTTTTTCAGACAAGTTTGACCATTCCAAGCAATTCCAGCTTTATATCATATGATTAACAGCAATTTAACTTACAGAAGCACTGATAGACTGATTGGCACAAATACTTCTGGGTAGGGACATAGACCATTCTAGGTGGGGGGTCATAGTGGATTCCAGTGGGGAATCCTTATAGCGTCTTCCTTATCAGAAAAAATGCCCAATGAAAGGGAGAAATGGAAAAACTTCTGAAATGCACTTATTCTCTACTAGAAGCCATAGCTGGGATTGGCACATAAACATCGAGATCATATAGTATAGGTAAGGATTTCAATGTGAAAGTAAATAAATAAACAAAAACCAGGAAATCAGGAGGCAGTGCATACATTTCCTTTGTCAAAGTCTCCACCTTGAATCATGAAATCCTTAATGACACGATGGAAAGACGAACCTTTGTACCCAAAACCTTTCTCTCCTGATAGGAACAACATTGCAGATCCAGAACAATTAGAAACTCCAGAGACACAAATACAAGTCAATAACAACACATATATACAAAACCTGTGCATAAAGCTCGGAAATTCTCTGCAGTTTGAGGGACATCATCACCATATAATCCTATCACAATCTTCCCAACAGGTTGCCCAATAGGGTTGCCAATGCTTATTTCAAGGAATACCTTTTGCGTCACTTTAGGCTGTGATAATGTGGCCTCCTATAATAAAAATTTACAGCGTTATATCTTTTAAACACACCACACAGACACAGTGTGCAAAAATGAATTCATCCACAAAGATGTAGATAAGAAGTTCAAATATAGTTCAGCATTCAAATTAAGCACCTGTAGGAACATGAACATTTACATTTGTTAAATAAAGAAATAAACGTAGAACGAAACAGTTAACATCCAACCCTAAGCGTGAATCCTAGAGGAGGGGGTAGGATCTTAGAGTCAGGAAAAATTAAGGAGAAAGTAGTAGACGAAAACCTCAGCCACGGCGCGAATTGAGCTATACTGACCGGCGGATCTACTCAGAGCCGGCGGATTGGACGATGAGATGCGCAAGGAGCCAGATAAGAAGCTCGAAGAAGACAAAGACGCTAATGAAGAGGCCTGCATCTTCACACAAGAGCAAGATGCTGTTGAAGTTTTTGGCAGAAAGAGTCCACGGGTAGACGTCAAGGAGCTGACATTTGACTGTGGCAGGAAAGAAACATAGGAGAAGATTAATCACATTGAAATAATGAATGAAAAGAAGAAAAAGGGGGAAAGAGAAACAGGGATAACCATTGTTGCAGAAGGAATCGCCATGAGCAGAAGAAATGGAAGTTTTCTTCGTGAATGCTTATGGTGTAGAGTGGGAGACTATGTCTATGAATGAACGGATAGTAGGTGAGGAAGACAACGGGTGACGGAAAGGACGAGATTTTATGGAAATTACCGCAATGGCAGTTGATCCATTAATGACAAATTTGCCCTCCATTAAGAGAAAATATTCCAATATAGCCAGGTTGTGGTTTTATCATTACAACAATGATTATGCCACAACATTTATCCACAACAATATAATTTAAGATATTCCTGATTGATCATTGTGTATAAAAACAAAACATTCAATCAGATTTTTCTAAAATGATGACATGTTGGTCCAACAATAAGAAAAAACAAATTCATTACACACACACACACACCATTTTCCTTACCAGCCAAGCCAGAAGATGCATGCCATTACTCACATTGTCGCGCGGACTTACACCTCACTAAAGTTGCCAAACGAGGACGCCAACAACCTCTTTCCCACTTTCATGATAAACGAGGATGCCATCGATGTGGATCCTATGAGAACAAATCATTTATAACAGGCCAATCATGGTGCCACATTCTCATCACCAAAACCAATAATATATTATTGAAGCCCAAAAGGATCGTGAGGAAAGAACCCCCTATCCAAGGGTATCCTGGTCTTTTAAAAACCAATTGATCTGTATAGTCTTTTTAACGAATGACACCAAAATCAGAGCATTGCCAGGCCTTTCGATCATACCAGATTTTATGCCTTTCACGACAATATCCTTAGCAGAAACAAAGAATCCAAGCAAAAGATCATTTCATGTCTTCTTCCAGAGTCATCCAAGCCGTCATCAGGAAATTATCATAGATAATGTTCCCAAGGTTAAGGGGTTTGGATCTTCTCAGTTAGGATTTGGAGAGGACGAAGGCGGCTACAAAGAAAGAGCTGCTTTTGCATTCGCCATCTTCGAGGGATGTCTATATGCAAGACTTTCAACTTACTTTGACATCACATTTACCACCAACATATCACATTTACCACCATAACATATCACATTTCAGCATACTTTAACATCACTTTTACCTCAACACCACAGTAAAAGTCAATCATATGGATTCCACCTTTAAAAAAGCCAATGATAATCCCAAATAAAAAATACAATGATGTTATGTACGGCAATAAGTTGCTTGGGGTGTTAATGGGCTAGCTCCCAGTAGTTTAATACTTAAGACACCCCCACCTTCATCTATAGCCTCTTGCTCAGACACCTTAACCAAAAAAAAATTCCCTCTACTCATGAGAACTGAGAACGCATCCAGGCTCGTTGTTGAAACACTCAATTGTTAAGCATCCATCCAGCATCTTTTCCATCCATATCGAAAATTCGCATAAATAAATGAACTGACAAAAATTCTCTATACAATGTCATTCTGCAGAAGCATTTCATAAGGTACTTGCTTCCCTATACAAAGTGAACCAACCAATCAACAAAAAAGCCAGCTTTTCTATGTGAGACCTTTCTCCATACATAAATACAACTAAAGCCTAAATTAACTACATAATTACAACAAAAAAAAAAAATACAAGATCAATCTTCCAAGCGCTGAATCTCGCCCATCATTATACGATTGCTTGCAACCACCTTGAACCCAAGCAGTGCAGGATCAATTTGCCTACCCTTCTTTCCTTTCTTTTTCCCGCTTCGAGAAGCAAGCCCCCCGTCTGCCTCTGAAGAACCAGCAATATTACCTTCTTGCTGAAATGGCGGCTTCTTGGTGTTGTTGCTCTTAAGCATGTCACTAAATGATGGCTCTGAAACATCACTGTCACCTAAAGACGCAGACCGTCTGAAACGCACTTCCTTCTTCCCTTGCAAAACATCAGACGACCCTTGATTCGTAGTTTTATCACCACCATCATCTCTCCCTCCTGAAACAAGATTTTTGGGAGGTTTTTTTTTTTTCATTTAAAAAGGCATAAGCAAAAAGTTATCAACTCTTGTTGGCTAGTGGAAATCAGAGTTTTGGGGAAAAGCTCATGCAAAGTGGAGAACCTTATTGTAGTTGACAAAATCAGAATTAAATTGCCCAATGCAAATACAATTTTATTTTTTTGGTATTATTTTATGCACATATGGGGCATGATGATTAAAGAAATTTATCTGACAAAAGATGCAAGTTCCCAGATATGCATTTGTGATGTGGTTGACTTGCTGAAAGAAGCAACATAGGACAAACTTGTAGAGTGGGGAATTATGGAACAGAAACAACGCCTCCTAAACAAGCGCAACTGATAGAAACACATGAATATCTGTTTTTTCTCTTCTTTTTGCATATCAAAACACAAGGCAATGGTCGAGAGTTACATGCTACTGCGGACAGAAATAGTCAAGAGTTACATGCTAGGCTTTTGAATATATCATTGGAGGACAATTTTCCAGAAACAGGCCGCATAGTCGAGCTTAGAAGCAACAGTGTATGGATTATGGCAGAAGGGAACCAGAGACTACATACATGCAGGTTCTTAGGTCCCCAACAGAAAGCAATAATAAATATTGAATAGCATGAGGGTATATGTGAAAAACGGGAGAAACTGAAAAAATTCAAAACCAATTAGTTGATTTTGTCTCAATAGACCACAATACTTTTAATTTATTGCTTATGGGATGTAATGCATTAGAATAGGGGAGAGGTGAAAGAAAAGGGAAGTCGTCTAATTTGCTTTTAACTGAAGAGGCAAGAAAAACAACTGTTGCACTCACAACATAGCAAATTAAGTTGCAGGAGACATTCCAAGCATGCTAATGAACCCAAAAAAAAAATTAATAATAATAATAATAACTAGGACAGACCTTCAGCAGGTGCAGCATTTGAAGGAATTCTCCCTCTGATCATCATCTCAGAATCAAGCTCAACTAGCTCATCATGGGAAGCTGAGCCTCGTGATGCAGGTGGACGTTTAAGCAATATGTTTTCTGGCCTTTTAGGTATAGCTGTTGAGCCCCTACGAAAAGATTATGATAATAAGATATCCAATAGCCTGAACAGAACAGCGACATTGAAGGCATATTTTTTTAACAGAAAAATGGACCTTCATATTTCAGGTTTTCTTACAACATAGGACACTATAAAATATCATTAACTAAAGAACAAGCAAGTTAATTTTCACATCTGATCCGTCATGAAAAGGATGCCACAAAGACGAGCTAGCTCCAGCTGCAATATGCACTGTACTTATCAATACACACAGAATTTTTCATTTGATATCTACAAGGGCAAGTGCTGAATAGGCAGAATATCAAAAAGTATCATGCAAATAGATGATTACATGAAACTGTAGAACCTATCTCAACTGAGAAACAATATATAAATCACACACAACTCGATTAAGTATCTTGAAAATAAAAGGCATAGTTGGAGATGGAGGCAGATTATTTTTTTCTTTTCTTAAGAACAGAATGACAACCACAATAGCTGTTTTCATGATTTCCAATTTCGCACCCACAAAAGGAAGAAAGAAAACACAAAAAGGTCTGATGGTGCATCACATCATTCTTCCAAAGAATATCACAGAACCCAAAGTCCAACCGAACATTCGATAACAAAAACTTTCATCTAATCACTTGGAGGTTCCAATGACAACATTTGAAGAATGGGTAGATAATCTTTGTTTTTCATGCCAAAGCAAGAAAACTAGAGATGTTACAAAGACGTCCTTTCAATCAATAATAGCTTGTTCACATGCTGAAACGTTTAATAAAATTCCTCTCCAGCACCAACATCACACTCTAAAGGTTCAGAAACTACTTTATAGACCAGTTCAAGTTATCAATGAATTAGTGCATCAGGTAGAACTAAACTCTTAGCCACCAGATATATACAAAACAATATGAAATCCTCACCGATCCTTGGTCACTACATCGGGAAATGACTCAACCTGTCCAACCTTGTCACCGCGGAACCCAGCATAACCTCCTGGGGAAGTGGACCAAAAATGTATTACCAAGTTGGATTGCACAAAGGTCAAATGAAAATAAGGCAGATAGAAGTACCTGCAGTACTAAAAGATGAATGCCTGCTAAGAATATTAATAGGCATTTCGCCATGATCCGCAGCGCCCAAACTCACAGGCGTGGCTTCCCGAACCTTTGATGAAGATCCCTAGAGACCAAAAAGGGTCATTAGAAAATAAATCAGAAAATTTCAAAGTAAAAATAACAGGATATTAGCAGGTGTAGTTATGAGTACATAAGCTGATCTATGATCACCCTTGCGTGATAAGTTGTTGCAGCATCTATGTACAATCACCTTCAGTATCTGAACTCACCCGTCTTCTCTCCAGAGTCGAGATTAAATAATAACATGAGTATAAGATTGCCTTCAAAAAGTTAGATTGAGTTCAACATATCCGTAACTTACTTGAGAGTAATCAACACCAGTAAGGAAATGTCCTTCCATCGCAGCTCCAGAGTTGGATCTAAAAGATGATCTGTCAACAGCTTCTAACACAGCACCAACCTCGTCAGCTACACCACCCTGCGGTTGACCACCTAAATTTGATCCATAAGATCCCACAACAAAGGACTGGTTAAGGTTTGCTTCTTGATCTGACAGAATGTTACATGGATGAGAAGAGGAGGTAGTTTCAGAATAGGGCCCAAAAGGCCCCCTCCTTTCAGACGCATCATTAAGCATGTCAAATGACTCAGCTTGTTGGTGGCCTGATTTCTGGTGCAGTAGTTCCATCAGCAATCGCTTAGAACTATCATCATTTGTACCAGCTGACATCCATAAATTTGCATCTTCGGAAGCTCTTTTGACCTCTAAATCCCTTTTCTCTCTATCACTGCCAAGATGCAGTTGTTGCATTCGTGAATCAAGCCAGTCATTAGGCACCTGGCCATTACTATCAGACCAGTGACCGTCCATTGTATCTGAGCTTGAAGCAAGAAATTGGTTGGATGCAAGAGGGTGTTGAGAATTATGTGAATAAGGACCAGAGGAGAATGCGCCTGCTAGACTACCGGGATGCATTCTCGCATTGAGTTGCATATCCATGGCTTGAGCACGAGCTATAGAATTAAGGACATCCATATTTGGTCCTGCACCTGGTAATGATGTTGAGCGTTCAAACGGAGACAGACCTGCATCATACAACCCTGGTTGTAGTCTATCTTGTAATGAATGATTTCGCTCAAGATGACTAAGATGCTCCTCAGTAGATGGAATTTGTTGTTGATGATAGTAATCTAATGGACCAAAACCAGAAGAATTCATTCGAGGGGGACCAGCAGGATTCCTGAGAAACTGACTGGGTTCCTCAACAGGCCAGACAGAACCAAGTTGTCTCTCATCTTCCATCTCAATTTGATGCCTTAGCCCCATTGGTAAGTGTCTGCCATGCAACTGCTCTTGCTGAAGGATTTGATGCTCCAATGGATGCACATGTCCAAGTTTTGCACGCGCCATAAGTTCCACCAGATCATTCTGAGGCAACTGTGGAGGAACTTGACCATATTTTGCTTGGAGGAGATGCTCTAGGGAAGGTTCTGGGTGTCTTGGTGGAAGATGGGGACGTTGTTGAAGTTCATTCAATATCTGCTGCTTCAACAATATATGTTCAATAGCATTGTTAGACCTTATACTATCAACACGAGACTGAGCACGGATGGAATCACGCATTTGACTCTGTATCAAATTCTCAAGCAGCAGCTGTCGAGCGTGAGCCTGTTGCTGCTCTTTCAGTAATACTTGCTGTTGATGGTATTGTTGCTGCTCCTTCAGTAATACCTGCTGTTGATGGTATTGTTGCTGCTGCTGCAATTGCTGTTGTTGCAGTTGCTGTTGTTGTTGAAGCCGCAGCATCCTTTGCTGCTGCTGTTGGAGCACGAGAAACTGTTCAAGATCTGTCTGACCATCCAACTGTTGATGCAATGTACTATGACTTGCCCCTCTTTCATGCATTGCTTCCTCCAAAAAGTTACCAGGAGTGGGTATCAAACTATGCTGCTGGGAAAACTGAGGAAATTGCTGGGGTCGCAACTTCTCAGCCATATCAAAGCTGTTATTCTCCAGGTCCATTCTTGGCAAATGTTGGGCATATGTCGCATCTTGAAACAAATTAGATTCAGAAAGTGCATTCCTTCTGTAAGTATTTGGCCAAGCCTCAGCAGAATCAGCCATTGCACCAACAGGAGTGGAATTTCCAGGTATATGATTTACCAGTTGCTCCTGAATGCCTCCATTAAAGGAATTATGTGTAGTTGGATCATTCTTTGCTTGGATGCTCTCAAGCTCAGACCAGAATAAGCCAAAAGGGTGCAACTTATCTCCACGCATTGACATGCCAGGCTCACTTGATTCGTTTGAAAAAGAAGGGTGATTAAGTGAATTTTTAGAAGAATCAGCAGTAATTCTTGAAGCCATCTCAACGTTTCTTCCACTACTGCCAGGCCTCCCAGGAAATACAATTTCTGCATAAAAGTTTTCCAGGCGAAGAGACCAAATGAGAAGAGATAATAAAGAAAATAAGATAAGCATTAAAACATAGAAGCCCAAAGAAGATATTACAAAAGCAACAACCTTCATCCTGTGCAACAGTATCTGGAAAAATGTGACCCTTGGAATATTGAGCCTCTGAAGTATCAAGAAGCTCAGCTTTTCTTGAGTGAACACCCAAGATGTCAGATTGCCAGCTTGGATCAAGAGTGGCAGATGTCCTCATATCTGGAAAAGGAGGAGAAGCACGTAAAATAGCCTCCACTCTTCCATCCATACTTGCAGAATCTTCCACTTTCGAACTTAAGTCCTGACTACTAGCATAATCCTGAGATGCTTTCAGATGTGGCATTACGTCACCTAATTCAAAGAAAGGTGATTCCTCAGGCGCATCAGCAAAGCGGACAGGTAAATCTGTGCCAAAGAACCCTTGTTCATACCATGAGATAATGTCCACCCCAAGAAATGGACCTTGAATTTCTCCTTGAGGATCACGATAATACAAGCTTAACTCCTCAGATGGAATACCTTTTTCCAGAAGATTTGCATCAATTATATCTCCAAAAGTAACTGTACTTTCATCCCTCTTCTCATGTGATGATTGCAGAACATATGAAGACCTATGGTCATCAATTACAAAAGCGCCAACAGATTCAATACCATCTAAAGCAGGACTACTCCTAGTCATAGCTGTTTTTGTGCTTTCAATATCAGAACCATAGAGTTCAAAATTACTATGAACATTTGCCAATGCTGACTTAACTTCTCCAACATCTTTCTCAAAAACAGCGTCATTGACATTGTGTTCTCCTTGGTGATTGACATCTCTCTCTAAACAAGCATTAAGAATTCATCAGAAATCATTATGCAATGAGAGACTATGTCAAGAAGATAAAACTATTATGAAACATACCATCTAAGAAATTCTTTGCCAGTCCATTTCTATGTGGAGTGCTTTGAAATTTATCTTCTGGACCTCATTATGAATAGGTGTTCCATAACTATTTGCAACTTCACCACACGCTTCTGAAGGAGAGCACTACCTTCCTTATCAGTAGGTTCCAGATCTGTGAAATAACATGAAGATATCAATCAAAGGCTAGAAAAGAAACAACGCAACAGCTACGAAAAAAGTAAATAATAAATAAACAAATTACATGTATTTTCCACTTTAATTCAATTTACCTGCAAAACTATCAGTTGATTTGCAACTGTATTGCATCTCACTGCAAATGATTTTTCCCTTTGATATGCTTTCAAGGATTTCCTGGAAAATTAAGAAACCAAATGGAATTTAATTTTATTCCACAGATAGCAACACTCTTTCAGAAGACCAAATTACTGGTCAAGGACTAGATCTCACCTCCTCTTCAGCAATAGGAACAACAAAAGACAGTGGTTGTAAGTGAGCTACTTGAGTTATGGGGGGTGCCTCTTCCATTGCTTCAGGCATGTCATAAAAGACCGGATCTAGCTTTCGCCTACGATAAACATCAAGAAGTTTACCTCTCGGGTAGCAAAATGCAGCACCAGTGGAATTAGCCTTCCCAGGGAAACTTGCAGCTGAAGTCGTTCCTGCAACGGCAGTACCTCTGCCTCGTCCAATTGTAAATCCAGTGTATGCACTCTCTGCTTTTCCCTTTTCAAGTCCAAACCCAGGTGCTGCACGGTACGAGCCAGGGCCAACAGAAACTCCCTCCATTCTATGGCGTGGTCTCCACTTATCACGGGAGTCAGAGTCACGCTCAGAAACAGAACGGCTAGTAACCACGCTGGATTGATTCTCATTGTTTAAATCTTCCTTATCCACATCGCTTTTTTTCTCAATTCGAGCTTCCTTTTCTTTGTCGTCTGGTCCCCACCTCGAAGACCATTTAGCGTCACGCCTCACTTCATGCCCAGAATTGCGACCACCAGCATCATGCCATTTATCATTTGCAGGCAAAGATCTAGCTTCAGTGGTTTCTCTAGCTGAGACATTGTCGGTACGACGTTCAGTTTTCCTACGGTCTCTTCGACCAAGCAACCCAGTTTCCCTTTCTTCTTCACGCCAACGACGAGCAGCATCAGTATCTAATGTTATTTTTCTCCAGTCCGTTTTATTATCCTCTGATTCTGCACGCCAGGCCTCCTTATGAGTTGAACCTGCTGAACTTCCAAGAGATAAAGAACTAAGTCCACGAGCCTCCTGGAAAAGGTATGAAGATTTGTGAGAATCACATGCCTAGGGCCACCCGGAGAAGGAGAAAAATGTTATTATATCAAGATCCACCAAACCATATCTATAGTAGTTGAACAGATTATAACGGATACATATGTTCCAAAGAAACCAAGCTTACGTAATACATTACAGTTGTGGAAATGGTGAAGATAAAATACTAGAAGCATAACAATGTCATTCACACAACCAGACAAACAGCAATAGTTTTGGAGGACGTAAATAAGCAAACTTATTTATAATACCATCAACTACTGGTTTAAGAGTTGCAGGAATATTCCAAAGGAAAAATTACAGAACCTAATAAATTGAAAAGGTAGGTTATGAAATGTTGAAACCGACTAGCAGCCAACCTTGATAAAAATGCAGTAAGCAGGACAAATAATGTAGATCCTACTTCCTAAACACGTCATCAGAAAATGAGAGGCTTCTCATGGTCTTAAGGAAGGAACATTTACCCATTGTCGATTGTTTATTCTTAAGCAATAACACTCAAGACTTCACTATGCTGATCTCGATACAGAAACTTACGCCCGTAGAAAATAATTTCCAACTATAAACTAAATTTTTGATAAAGATCAATATTTATAACATCTCATATTTAAGAATTTGACTATGGATAGATACCATAGCTTAAACACAACCTACAACTAGGAAATGACAGATGCAATCTAGATGGCAACAGGATAAGGGCAAACAAAAACCGAAAGCTTGTAAGCTGTAATAATCATCACTGTGTCTTCACAAGTCACTGAAGTCAAGAAGCTCAAAGAATGCAACTAAAAGATAATAGGCACATGACAACCAAACAATTGGGGCACTTCTGCTCACGAATATATTCCCGTTATTCAAACTATATTTTTCATCTAATAAAGCAACCTTTTCATCTGAACACAATACTTTTACCTATCATACTTTTCTCCTCACAATACACTTAACACCCCTTTATTTGACACGATACAAGACGAAATCTAAGCAACATCTTCACCAAAATTTATGGGAGTCTTTATCCACCAACCGAATTTACCATACACCACCACACTACCTATGGAATGGACCACACCAGAATCGACCTTTTGAAAGTCGATTCTTGAGACAAAATCGACTTTCGAAGGTGAGAATTGCGTTCGGAAAGTCGATTTTTGGCTCAAGAATCGACTTTCAAAATGCCGATTCAGTGTGATGCACCGGTAGAATCGCCGTGGTGAAAATAAATGCTCCCAATTTTATTTACTGAATATGAACAAAGAAAAATATCTCAAGTCCAAACAGACCCTTTATAACTCACCGTCTTAGCATCACTTGGTTTAGCATAAAGCCACTGCGGAGACAAGGGAATGCTATCAGACACAGCTTGATCTGTTTAACAAAAGACAAAAAATAATCCATACCAAATAAGTTAGTTCAGAGAGGCTTGGAGGGTGAAGCGATGTACAGAAAACTCCACATTTAAAGGGGCAGCGGGGGATTAAAGGGAGAAAAGTTACCCTTAGACTCATCAAGCAACACCATTATCGATTTCTCTTCATCAGTTCCTGCAGAAGTTCACAACATAACTGATTAAAACAGTAATAGCACCTTTCATAAACCACCATGAGTTTTCTGCTACATGACAAAGAATCGCACAATTAAACATTGCCAAAAGAGAAACATAACGACTCAACATATAAGAACATTAGCATTAAAATACTGCTATGTCCATAATTAGTACTCAAGCAACAGTAATGCCAAGGTATCAAATGAGAATATCAATCTCATTTCTAGAACGATAACAGGAATTAAACACGTGATTATTGGGATTTTGTGCGTCTATGAGAGAGGGGGTGTAAAATCAAATAAAAGAAATCAGACGAATGCTTGAGTTGCTAATGGAAATTCCAAAGTGAACTTCATAGTCAGAGTAATGAATCTAGTGTAAGTAATTTTTTTTTGTAACAAATCAGCCATTGAAGAAACCTGATCTGAAACCCTATAATTCAAATTGAACTCAATTCCGTTTAAAAGAGACAAAAATAATGCACTATAAAAAAGATAACCACGTTAATAAACCCTAAAACAACACTCACGAAGAAGCACCGTTATCAGATTAAGGAACAGATCAGAAACATATAAATTAAACGAAAAGAAGAAAACACCTTTGTGAATCCAAGACTGATCAGAAGGCTTGGATGAAAGGAGATCGTCGGGGAGATCGATTTTGCCTTCCGCCATCGAATAAACCAATTTTCACCAACTTAAAATTGCAAGATTACCGAGAAAATCAAACCACGAATTCCAAAGAAACGAAACAGTAGAGTTTATGCTATCGCAAAGGAGACACACAGAGAGATGAGACTGCACAGCAAAGGAGCAAACCGGGGAACAAAGGGTGAGACAGAGGGAGAGAGGGAGGGTTTGGATGCACATAACAGCCAAATCAATTTACTTGAGCTCCGTTTTTAAAAGTTCCCCTAAAATTGATAATGCTATGAAATCCTTTGGGAAAAACTAAATTTACTTTTTTCTCCTCAAAATATAAAATATGTTTTCTATTTTACTTTCCGGAAACGTCAGAAATTTTATTATTAACAAGTGAAATTTAAGGATAAATTGTGTCAAATGATATTTATTTTAACTTTTCATTTCTCATATCTCATACACGATAAAAATATATTATATGAAAGAGATTAAAAATGAAAGGTCTATATACGTCACTTGATAGAATCTTCCTACGATGTTACAATATATAGGCTAAAAGGAATGCCGAGTGCACAAGCTGCTGATAATATAGAAGCCTGCTGTCAGTATGGAAGCCTAAGCAGCCTGCTGATCACTTTCGGCATGATGTAAACTAGAAAGAGGTTATTCTGCTATAGTTTGTTATAATCGTTTGTAACTTACTTCTGACTGATCCATGAGGTGTATGAAGCTATAAATACCCAATGATCAGCTGCATTGTAACTTAACTTGTAACTTATACTTGATCAATAATAATTTCGCATTTTATTTTGTGTTTGTAATTCTACAAACTTCATCATGGTATCATAGCAGAAATTTGAGAATTTCTAATTGTTTTCCTGCGTTTTTCCTTCAATTTTTGAAGAATCTTGAGAGTTTTCTTCATCTTTTCTGAGTTTTCAGTTTCTTGAGAGTAAACTATCATCTCTTTCTCTATTTTTTTATCAATTCTTGATCGGTTTTTCACCATCATTGTTGATTTGTGATCAATTCTAGAGTTCTTGATAGCCATGGCAGCTAAGAAACAAAAAATAAGTCCCTCCAGTCCATTCTATGTTCATCCAAATGAGAATCCTTCTCTGGTTCTTGTTCAACCATTGATGAATGGCAACAACTATAATCCATGGAAAATGTCCGTGGAGATGGTGTTGATCACCAAGAATAAAATTGGCTTCGTAGACGGCACAATTAAAAGGCCAGAAGCAGATTCAGAAGACTTCCAAGCATGGAGACAGTGTGATACAATGGTGAGATCATGGATCATAAATTCTGTTGAAAACACCATTGCACAAAGTTTGATGTATTTCAAGAATACACATGCAGTTTGGAAGAATCTTGCAACAAGGTTTTCAAATGTTGATGCATTAAGACTTTCATATCTTCTTAAAGAAATGCATCTACTGAAGCAAGGCACAGATTCTGTCTATCAATATTTTACAAAATTAATGATTCTTTGGGAAGAAATCAAGACCATCAAGCCTGTAACAGTCTGTTCTTGTGATCCTCAATGTCACTGCAATGAAATCAGCAATCTGATGGATCATATGGAGGCTGAATATGTCATGAAATTCCTTAAAGGATTAAGGGATGAATTTGAGCCAATGGTCTCACAGGCAATGTTGATGGTGCCCTTTCCAGAAATTCATGATGCCTTTGCAATGGCAATCAAATTTGAAAGACAGAAGTTTTATGTGGCTTACAAGGCCAAGAATCAAGATTCCATGGTTCTCTTGTCACAAAATAATGGACAAGGGCAAAATCAGATTGTCAGTAGACCTAACTCTGCTGCAAATCCCAGGCCCAAAAATCCCAAAAAGATGCAATGTAGTTTTGGTGGATTCAATGGTCATATTGAGGAGACTTGTTACAAGAAGTAGGGCAAATATGGTAGAAGATGAGCAATTAGCAGAAGAAGATCAGGCACCAAGCAGATCTGTTGGACCGGGGTTTCCCAATCTTACTGCACAACAACTTGACAAGTTGATGGCTCTGCTGAATGATCCTCCAGAAATGTTAGGGTTTGTTGTTGGCCAACCTACTGATGTTGTTACACACTACTCACCTGCTACAGGAACATGTGACCTAAATTTAGTAAGATCAATACAATGGATCTTGGACTCTGGTGCCACAGATCACATTGTATGATCATTAGATCTGTTAAGCAATCCCAAACCTTCTTTGGTATAGAAATAGGATTACATAATGGAAATAATGTCTCTGTCACACATATAGGACAAGTGAGGATTAACACTCAACTGGTCCTATATGATCAACTGGTGTTTTGCATTCCTGGTTTTAAGTATAACCTTTTATCTATACCTTCTTTTATTAATACAAAAGGTACAGCTGTCTTTTCTGCTAATAAGTGCGTTTTGCAGGACAAGAACAAGAAAATGATTGGTTCAGTTGAGTTACAGAGAGGACTTTATGTCATGGACCAACCAATAAGACTTTCTGTTACCAATGTTGTAGAAAATCACACTCTATCTGATAGATTAGATGATGCACTTTTATGGCACAACAGACTTGGGCACTTGCCAGACAAGAGACTGCAAGTCATCAGGTCACATCCTGTTGATGTCAAATTTTGTAATCATGATCTTTGTTATGCCTGTCCTATGGCTAGACTGAAGAAGAATCCTTTTTCCTTTAAATACCACTGCTGTAAATGCTACTTTTTACTGGATATACAGAAACCCGAATCCGGATCCGATCCATAATTGGATCGTTAGATCTGATTCTCAGCACCGATCGAGACACTCGATCTAGCACAGCGGAAGCTACGAATAAAATCGCATGCGATTTTACCACGATTCGCATAAATAATTAATAACTACAAGAAAGTTAGTAGATTTACCCAAACCGGAGAGAGACGATAAATCGACATAAGAGAGAAGCCGTAGTCTTCCGGATTGTATCTCCTAGCGACGACTGATGGACGTCGATCCTCGCCGTAGAACCTCCTCGAATATGCACAAAAAAACCCGTAGGTTTTTCTTCTCTAAATGACTAAGGCAAGAAACTAATTTTTCTTCCTTTTATTTTGGTGTGTGGCGCAATTATGAAGTGTGTATTGTGTTGGGAGGAACTCTCTTTATATAGGAAAATAACTAGTCAAGTGAGTTATTATTTTCACACCACAAAAACCTATTCCCATGAGGAAAAGATATTTTTGCTACAAAAATAAGAGATAATTTCAAAAAAATCAATCTCTTTATTTTTCCATTAATTATCCAACAAATAGATAATTAATTAATTACACATGTGACATAATCTAGAAAAATTTCTTTTTCTAATTTATCACATAAAATGGCGCCAATATAGTCATTAATTTTAATAGAAAATGTCTTTTCTATTTTACATATTATTTACCAAATAAATAATATTCGCATATTCATTAAATAGACCAACTATTTAATTTATTCTCGAGGTTCCATAAAACGAGAAAACACTCACGTGTTAGGAGCCAACCTGGGGACCATTGACCTATAACCAATAGCTACAACAAATTGAATAAAACATTCATCGAACAGAATATTTCCACTCAACTTATTAATTCCGGAATTACGCCACCATAAATCCGAAACTGAACTCTATCGATTATAGATATAACTTATTCTCAAAACGTCGAGTCGAGTCGATAAGTGTCCATTGATATAATCATTACGTATAAACTAACCCTCCATAGACTATCCGTAATGAAGCGGGATTATTTCCGTAAACATTCTTCAATACATCTCATCCTCATTTACCATTAACCCACTAGTGATCAATTAGTTCATAACCAATACGAACTCCCCGGATTGATCAGTTTCTAGGATTAACAAATAAGGGGATTGTCTTTCTACTTCCCGTAGGAAGGAATGGATTCCATATCTGTGAGACACACACTTCTCACTCATTCCAGAATAGTGCCAACGTGAAAAGTGATTCGGACCGCGCCTCTTAGCGATCCTTAACGAACACATCAAACCATATCCTGAAACAAGTAGGAGTCTGTAATCACTTCAGGATTAAGGTTAATCCATATATGATCATCTTGTGATTTAATGAGATTTCTCAATCACGGAATTATATGAGAAATACGGATTAAATCGATCCAGTCCTATATGGCTACAGCATATATAAATGCCCCACTTAGACAACCAATGCCGACGGTCCGGATAAGACGGTCACACCATAAAGTGTTCTGGACGCATTAATTGTGGTTTAATCAATTGACCTCATACTTTGATTAAGTTCACCACGGACTAACATTTCAAGTGTATCACCATAAACTTAATCCTCGCATGCGTCACACACTAATTTATATGGCTACATATGATACGACTTAGGGTTTTCAGTAGTGTATTACTTACAAGCACGAAGCAAGTAATAAGATGAGAATAAATCTGTCATTTATTAATTTTAAAAACAATTACATAAATTTTCTTTTGATCGTTACTTCCAACACTTTTGACCTTGTTTATATGGATATCTGGGGTCCTCTGAGACAACACACTGTAAATGGACAACAATATTTTCTTACTGTTGTAAATGATTTTTCTATATTTACTTGAGTTCTTCGTATGAGGCTTAAATCTGAAGTCTCTGACCTTGTTAAATTTGTTTCTACTCTGTTTCATAAAATTATTAAAGTGATTTGAAGAGAGTTTGAGAAAGTAAATTATACTTGAGTAAACTTCAACTTGTTTATTCATGTTGAAAGAATGAGTATAAATAGATACAAGAGAGGATCCTAGCTAGTAAAGTAAAAGTAACTAGAGCCGGCTAGAATAAATGCTAGAGTCGGCTATGTATAAGCTATTACATAATATGACAAAAGATAGTTACTTTATGACTTTTAGGACATATTAATTGTTTATTTAATACAATTAATATGTCTCTTTGATACATAAGTAACATGTTACAATTAATATGTCTCTTTAATATTTCCACACCCCCTCTCAAACTGGGTTGTATATGTTAATACAGCCAAGTTTGCTACTCAGTCTGCTGAACATAAGCGGTGGAATTGCCTTTGTGAGAATATCAGCATTTTGGTCTCATTGAGGAACATAATGAAGTTGAATGATCTTGGCATCGATCTTCTCTTTAAGGAAATGTCTGTCAATATCAATATGTTTGGTTTTATCATGATGAACTGGATCCTCTGCCATGCATAAGGCTGAATTATTGTCACAGCAGAGTGTGATAAAGTTTTTGAAGAAGGGTTGTTGAAGTTGATCCAGACCCTTTTTATCCATAGAGCTTCACAGATACCCAAAACTAGTGCCCTGAGTTCAGCTTCAGCACTGCTTCTAGAGACAATAGGTTGTTTCTTGCTCCTCCAGGTGACAAGATTTCCCATACATAAGAAAAAGAGCTTTGTAGTAGATCTTACATGCGTGCGTGACACCATGCCCAATCAGCATCAGTGTAAACCTTGATAGATCTCTCAGCAGATTTGGTGAAATGTAAGCCTTGGCCAGGAGTGGACTTCAGGTACCTCAGTATCCTGTTCACAGCATCCCAATGTTGCTCAGTAGGGCAATGCATGAACTGGCTAACCAGACTGACTCCATATGCAATATCAGGTCTTGTATGGGACAGATAAATGAGTTTCCCTACAAGTCTTTGATATTGATCCTTTCTGACAGCAATGTCACCATGCAGCAGGGTATTACTGGGGTCTACTGGGGATACAGCAGGTTTGCATCCCAGCATACCAGTTTCCTTCAGCAGGTCCAGCACATATTTCCTTTGAGAGATAGAGATACCCTGGTTGTTTCTTGCAATTTCCATACCAAGGAAGTATTTAAGATAGCCCAAATCCTTGACTTGAAAAACCTTTGCCAATAGAGTCTTCAAATTCGGATCTCGGTAGAGTCATCACCAAGTGAGGATGATATCATCCACATATACAATAAGAATAGATCTTTTTTCGGCTAGTGGTCTTGATAAACATGGTGTGATCTCGAGTTGCATTGATGATATCCAGCACTTTAACCACAAGAGTGAGTTTCCCAAACCAGGCTCTTGGGGATTGCTTTAGGCCATATAGAGATTTCCTCAATTTACAAACCTTTCCTTGAGTGTGAGGATTGGTAAAACCGGAGGTACATTCATATAGACTTCCTCAAGAAGGTCACCATTTAGGAAAGCATTCTTGATATCCAATTGGTGGAGAGGCCATCAAGTTGACAAACAAGTGAGATCGATGACCACAGCAGTGTTTAACTTTGCCCACAGTGCAAAGGTCTCTTTGTAGTCAAGTCCATATGTTTGAGTGAATCCCTTGCAACCTTGAGTCCTAGCTTTGTATTTGTCAATAGTACCATCAGCATTGTACTTGATAGTGAACAGCCACTTACAACTGACTGTCTTCTTTCTATGTGGGAGAGTGGTGAGGTCCCAGGTATGGTTGTCAAGGAGAGCAGTCATTTCAGTTTTGACAGCTGCCTTCCACTTATCATGTTGGAGAGCTTCCTGTATATTCTTAGGAATAGAGTGAGTATCCAAATCCTGTGTAAACATGGCAAAAGCAGGTGATAACTGATCATAAGATAAATAATAATGAATAGAATGATCAGTAGTGCAAGATCTCTTTCCCTTCCTAATAGCAATAGGTCTATCATCAATGTCGGCAGTTTGCTTTGAGAGTCGATGAGTTCTTTGAGTAGCGTGAGGCTCGGGTCGATGTGGGCTCTGGTTCAAGATGGGTTCTTTGAGGATCGGTGAATTTCCGAGAGTCGATAATTTCTTGAGGTCCGGTCTCTTGAGAATCGATGAGATTCTTTGAGGGTTAAGAGTTTCTTGAGGAACGGATTTAGGTCAATTTCAATCGAGTTTCCATCGTTGATCGCCTCGGACTTGGACTTGCTGCGATGAGGAGTTATTTCAAAGAATTTTACATCCATAGAATTGTAAAATCTCTTTTCGAATGAGAATAACACTTGTAACCTTTCCCGCCCTTTGCATATCCTAGGAAAATGCACTTGTGAGCTTTGGGATCAAGTTTGCTTACGTGTTGGGCATGGATATAAACAAATACAATGCAACCAAAGATTTTTGGAGGTAATTGGGAAATAAGATGAGGCGAGGAGTGTGTGGTCGTGAGGGTTTGGATAGGAGTTTTGAAGCCTAACACTCACTGGGAAGTCTGTTGATTAAGTAAGTGGCAGTTAATATAGCTTCACCCCACATATACTTTGGAACATGTGTGGTGAACATGATTGATCTAGCCATCTCCAAGAGTGCCTGTTCTTTCTCTCAAAGAACCCCATTTTGTTGAGGTGTTTCCACACAACTACCGATATGGACAATCCCTCTTATTCATCAAGAAATTACCGAGGTTAGACTCATAGTACTCAAGTGCATTATCGAGTCTTTAAGATCTTGATCTTAGTGTCAAATTGAGTAAAGATCATGTTGTAAAATTCGAAAAATTGTTCCAACATCGATTTATCCTTCATTAAAAACAACCATGTGTTCTAGTATGATCATCAATGAAAGTAACAAACCACCTTTTTCTGTTATACTTTTTACTCTTGAAGGTCCCCATACATCACTATGAATTAAAGTGAAAGGTGTGGATGGCACATAAGGCGATTTGGTATATACTGATTTGGTAAGTTTGGCAAGCGGCAAATATCACATTGAAGATCATTGACATTACATCCTTTAAATAATTCAGAATTACAGACTTCAAATAACCAAAACTTGGATGTCCTAGTCTATAATTCCATAACATGATATTGTCTAAGGTTGAAGTGTAGTCAGTGCTGAGGCGATTCGGTCTTGATCTTACATCTTGACAGGTTGACCACATACAATCCTGGAAAGGTGGTTTAGCCCTCCCAATCACTTCCAGTGAAGAAGGGTCTGGAAAGTGCACTCGATTCTTATTAAAAACAACAAAGTCCAATTCAAATCTTTTGCTAGTCTCTTGTGAGATATGAGATTGCGATCTAAGTTTGGAACAAATAGGACATCCTTTATGCATATCTTATTAGTGAGTTTAACAGTTCCAAAACCTTTTGCACACGAGATAGATCCATCGCGAGTCTTAACTTTGTGAATTTGATGACATGGCATAAGTTGAGTTATGAGGTTTTATTGCCAGTCATATGGGAGGAGGCCCCAGAATCAACAATCCATGTTTCATTACTAATAGAAGAGTAGAATTTACCCGCACTAGCTTTGAGTAGCTATGTCGGTAGAGGACTACTTTCTTTTTGTTGGGTGAGGAAAGCTTTGAATGCAAAGAACCGAGCATTGACTTGTTATCATTCTCCTCTTCATTGATATGCCGCCTCGACTTTCCCTGGTAGGCTGGAGGAGTTAGGCTTGCCATGTAGCTTCCAAAGCAAGTGTCCTTGGTGTGATTTGTGCGTTTGCGGTGCTCACGCAGAACAACTTTCAGTTTTATCAAGAGGCTTCTGGATGTCTCAATACCTCACAGTGAGGCTTCACGGCGGTCAACAGGTAGCACTTTCAGCAGGGTTGTCAGCAGGGGAGTTCAGCAGCATCACTTTCCTCCTGCTTTCCTCATGTTTGACCTCAGCAAACATGGATTTGAGATTGGGGAGAGGTTTTGTGGCAAGGATTCTTCCTCTAACATCATCAAGAGTAGGATTCAGTCCAGTAAGAAATTTGAATACTCTCTTTTTCTCAATAATGTCCTTATAAAGGGCAGCATCCTTAACATCATTCCAGGGGTGAGTTTCCAACATATCTAGGTGTTGCCATGCCCTAGATAGTTGGTTGAAGTATTGAGTTACAGACATATCCCCTTGCCTGCAATTTTGGATTTGAGCTTCAAGATCATAGACCTCAGATGTATTGTCCTTTTTTGAGTAAAGGTCTCTGGCATTGTCCCAGATTTCCTTTGCAGTATCATACATCATGAAGTTCTCACTGATCTCTTTTGTCATTGACCTCGTGAGGATGGTCATGACTTGGTTATTTTCTGTATCCCATGCTTCAAACTTGGGGTCAATTTTAGGGCGGGTTTGGAACAGCACAAATATCCCGTCTTGCTACGGCCTGAGATATACATTTTCATAGATCTTGACCACAGCAGTAGTTGTTGCCATCAAGTGCGTGATTTGTAAAAGAGTGGTTTCAGTGACCTCGATCTCTGAGGAGGCGGTGGGACTCAAGCGAGGTGATGAAGCTTGGATAATGAAGACATTCTTGATTCAAGCAGGAGTGCGAGAATTTGCAATGGATTCAGGAGTTTAAGTCTCGATACCATGAAGAGAGTTTGAGAAAGTAAATTATACTTGAGTAAACTTCAACTTGTTTATTCATGTTGAAAGAATGAGTATAAATAGATACAAGAGAGGATCCTAGCTAGTAAAGTAAAAGTAACTAGAGCCGGCTAGAATAAATGCTAGAGTCGGCTATGTATAAGCTATTACATAATAAGACAAAAGATAGTTACTTTATGACTTTTAGGACATATTAATTGTTTATTTACTACAATTAATATGTCTCTTTGATACATAAGTAACATGTTATAATTAATATGTCTCTTTAATATTTCCATATGATTAGATCGACAATGATGCAGAATTCCAACTTACTGACTTTTATGCTCAACTGGATATCATACATCAGACATCCTGTGTATGTACACCTGAGCAAAATGGTATTGTTGAAAGAAAACATCAGCATCTGCTGGATGTTGCAAGAGGGGTGAGGTTCCAGAGTAATCTACCAATTGAGTATTGGGGTTTTTGTCTTTTACATGCTGTAAAGTTGATTAATTCCACACATAAACCACTGCTGAAAGCACTCCACATGAAGTTCTTTATGGCACCAAACCAGACTATTCTGTATTTAAAGTTTTTGGTTGCTTAGTTTTTTCATGCACACTTCAGCAGTATAGGACCAAATTTGACTCAATAAGTAGGACTTGTGTCTATCTTGGGAATTCAACCACCTCCAAGGGTGCTATTCTCTTAGATTTTACTAACAAAGATATCTTTGTTGCTAAAAATACTCAATTCCATGAAACTTTTTTTCCTTTTTTTAGCAAGTGTTGGGAAAGCCTAGATATCTTGCTGACATGCATGTTCCTTTGCCAATAATGGACAGTTTTGATGACCTGCTGAATGAGTCAGCTGACCAACCAGCAATGGAATCAACATAAGCTGAAACATCCAATGGAAGGCATGAACCAGTAAATCAGGCACTTGAACCCACACAACTAAGAAGGTCCACAAGAACAATGAAATCACCAACCTTTTATTAAGGGGGTGCTCATAATGTTCAGCAGACTCCACATCTGCTGAGTGCAGTAATGAGTCTAAACAACCTCTCAGCAGACTATGCCAGATTCATTAATTCTATTGATGCTGTTAAAGAGCCCTAGACCTAAAATCAAGCTATCAAGCATGATGAATGGAAGGAGGCAATGAACAAAGAACTTGAAGCATTACAAAAGACTCACACATGAGAGATAGTTGATATGCCCCCGAGCAAGAAACCCATAGGGTGCAAATGGATGTACAGAATCAAACACAATCCTGATGGATCAGTAGAGAGATACAAAGCTAGACTAGTAGCAAAAGACTACACTCAGACATGTGGGATTGATTATCAAGAAACCTTTTTGCCCTGTTGTCAAAATCACTGCTGTCAGAACCTTACTTGCAGCAACAGCAACCAATAATTGGCATCTACATCAAATGGATGTCAACACTGCCTTTCTTCATGGAGATCTACATGAAGAAGTATACATGCAACTACCCCTAGGTTGTGCAGCAACTAAACCAAACCAAGTTTGCAGACTTACCAAATCATTATATGGTCTCAAATAAGCCAGCAGACAATGAAATTGCAAGTTGACTGAATCATTGGAACCCCAAGGATTCATTCAATCCAAACATGACCGCAGTCTATTCACAAAAGGGTCAGGACAGTCATTCATTGCCTTATTGGTATATGTAGATGACATCATAGTTGCTAGCCCCAATGAAGAGTAAATTCAGCAAGTTAAGGATGCTTTACACCAGCAGTTCACCATCAAAGATCTTGGAAAATTGAGATATTTCCTAGGCATTGAGGCTGCTAGATGTCCAAAAGGCATATCTGTTTCACAAAGAAAATACACACTTAATTTCCTAAAAAAATATGAATTTCTGGGAGCCAAACCTGCTAAGACACCTATGGAGTCCAAGCAGACTTTACAACATGGTGATTCACCACATTTGGAAGATAACACTGCATACAGATCCTTAGTGGGTAAATTGATTTACCTCACTTTTACCAGACTAGATATTTGTTAGGAAATCTACGCGGGAACGCAGCGGAATTCAAAATTTTATTTCCTATCGACCCAAGATCGACTTCGTTTAAGCAATAAACAAATAAGCTAGTAGACGGCGGTTACCTTGGTTGATCTAAAAGATCGACGCTTTGACCGTCTAAGGAGAATAGTTCTGCATAGAGCAGCCCAAGTGTTCGGCCTCTACCGCTAGTCCACACGAACAGCTCGCCGGAATCCCATCATGGATTGCTATTGGAAAACTCCGGTTGCTAGACCGGGCTTTTTCCCCTCTCTCCAGCTCTCTATAGGATGCTCTCTATTTTACACAATAACTATTAGCTCTTGGAATTGTGATGTACAAAAGAGCTCGACACCCACCTCCTTTTATAATGGATGTGGCGCCCCAGATAGAGTAGAGGAGAAGAAAACATTTTCCCAATAAAATAAGGAAAATATAATAGATTGATTTATCTCATTTATTATAATATCTTATATTAAGTAAATCATGATATTGTCAATATCTTATATTGAATATTTCAAGATATTGTCAATCTCTAATATTGACTATATTTATCTTATTACCATAAATCAATTTACATATGTGTATATATCATAAATATATATTACACATATAAATCTATACATAAATATTTTGGAAACAATCATGCACATGCATATCCAATATGCATCACACGCTGGGAGCAAAATATATAAATATTAATATCTTATATTAATATATGGTAATACCAATTAATTAAATTGCACAATCAAAGTGTATCACTTATATACATATGTGGCGCCACTTATCAATATAAGTGTATTTAATTAATCAACTTAATTAATATCTTGTATTTAATTTATTCATAATAAATAAATACCACCATATTAATTTACCACTATAACCTTTATAGTACGAGATAAAATCTTTCCTTATTTAGTTATCAACTATAACCATATTTTAATCCGGCTAGATGTTCTTATGTGTGTGACCCGATAGGCTTCCGAATATGTTGGCCATAGACACAAAGTGAAAATTATGAAAATGCCCTTCATGCCTAACGATCACGGGATAGCGTCTAGCAACACACCGTGACCCCCAATCATTGGAAGAGTCAAATGCAATGACTACTACCTTTCATGTGAAACAGTTACCGTGTAACTTACAATCCTATCGTTGTAATAATATCCATACGGTCATACGTCGAGTGTCAAACATTAACGACCGTATCTTATAATCTGGATATCATGCTCTCTCAAAGTAACTTGTTTACTCCCACTTTGCAAAGATTCACGAAAGTAAGACATTCCTTATAAGAAGGCCATTTCGGATATTCGATCCCAATCATAGGATACGCGATTCCCAGACGACCAATCATGTATACTCCGCATGCTTCAGTATCACACTCAATCACTACCGCATGATCGCCCCGTGGCTAAAGAAAACCTCAATAGTGTCAAAGCATGACAATCCACACCGTGATGCCATGAAGACTCCGGTCCAAAGGATAATTACACAACCGCCACATAGTGTGACACTTAACCGTGTAAGTGGGTCAGTCTAACGTACGCATTCTCTAATACACGTCCACGTACAGTCCAAATGTCTCTACACTTCGATAGATGAGATCTATCCCTGCCCTTAAAGACAGAAGACATCTAATACGTGCTAGTCTGTTTATACTATCAATGCCCTGTTTAATAGTACATCAGCCTAGAGACAATTAAGTATCAAACTTATTAAAGTGATTAGAGATCTCATCAACCATAATCGCCTATCATTGTTTCTCTATCATAGTTTAATACTAAGGACGTTATCATATGATAATTTATAATTGGTTCTTTAAAAGAACATATATATAACAACAGAAAAGCCATTTAATATATGTATAAACATAAAGAAATAGTAGAAATGATCCGACCCGGTCGGATCCGGTCCAACCCGATTGGGTTTAGGACACTATTTCAACAATATTGCCTTTGCAGTACAACAACTAAGTCAGTTTCTGGACATTCCTACTGAAAATCACATGAAGGCAGCTTATAAACTGTTGAGGTACTTGAAGACCAATCATGGCCAAGGAATCTTCTTTCCAGCACACAATGATCTTGTACTTTAGGGTTTAACAGATAGTGATTGGGCTGGTTGTCCTGAAACAAGAAGATCAGTATCAAGTTATATGATGTTTCTAGGAGATGCTCCAATCTCCTGGAAGGCAAATAAACAACAACAATTGCTAGAAGCTCATCAGAGGCTGAGTACAGGGCCATGGCAAATGCAGTTTGTGAAATCCAGTGGCTTATCTATATACTACAGGATTTACAAATCTCAGTTCAGTTGCCTGCTGTGTTGTTTTGTGACAATGCTAGTGCAATGCACATTGCTCACAATCCTGTCTTTCATGAAAGAACCAAACATATTGAAATTGACTGCCATGTTGTGAGAGACAACCTCAAGTCAGGGCTCATTACACTTCTTCCAGTCAATACAAAGGAACAAATAGCTGACATCCTCACCAAGACCTTGGATGCACCTATTTTCTCTTATCTACTAGATAAATTGGGAGTTTCAAAGATCTTCCAGAATTCAAGTAGCTGAAAGGAATCTTTGAGTGCAAGTTTGTTCATGTACCACTCTCACTTGAGGGGGTGTTACGAGATATAGGGTGAAAGGAATGCTTGAGTGCACAAGCTGGCGATAGTATAAGTCTGGCGACAAGATGGAAGCCTCGTGACTCTCACTGATCACTTTCGGCATGATGTAAACTAGAAAGCGGTTATTCTTTTATAGTTTGTTATAACCGTTTGTAACTTACTTCTGACTAATCCATGAGGTGTATGAAGCTATAAATACCCCATGATCAGCTGCATTGTAACTTAACTTGTAACTTTTACTTGATCAATAATAATTCCGCATTTTATTTTGTGTTTGTAATAATACAAACTTCATCATACGACCGTTGCACCATAAAATCTCTCGTAGGTCATACAACCATTTCAATACGTCTTTCTTAGACACTTCATTTCAATCGGCAGTTCTCGAATAATAGAAGAGTGACGATCACGGAGTTCAGATGAAAGATTCTGTTGTCCACGAGGGAGTATACAAAAAAGATAGGAAATAACTTCCTGCTTCCAAGTGTAACATCCTTTCTACTTCAGAAATAATTGCACTGCATTTTGCATTTGTTCTTATGTAATCTTTTTAAAGTATTGATTATCATTTGGATTCATTCTTTCTCACTTTGAATTGTACTGAATGTGAAACATTATTACTTTATGTTCTCAATGTTTATTGCATTTGAAGTATACTTAGTTGTTGTGCTAAGCACTGATTGCTACCGTCTATCTTAATCGGTTATATAATGGTTGTTCATGAATTTATTTGTTTTCAGACATCTTGGTATTTTCGATAGCTAAAGTACAACATGAAACGATGGCTGAAAATACCAGGATTGTTACCAATGCTTATTGCTTATACATGCAATGATGGCTGAAAGATGACATAGAATGAAGTACAATGGGTCAGGGTTGCTACGAATATTTCTTGGATTATCCTTAATAATGCTCATTACATGCATCATAGCGAAAGAGATGTAGTTTGGGAAGAAAGAATCGTTATTTTTTTATGTAGTGTTTTCTATTTTAGAAACAAATGTTATGTATATACATCTCGTGCATGCCACGAGTTTTCCTACTAGTTATAAAATAAAAGGTTAATTGTTGATAAAGAAGATCATAAACATTAAATAAAATAAAAAACATACCAATTGTTTTTCCTTTTTTGAAGTAATCATATCAATTGTTAAATTTCCAAACGAGACAACAACATCATTACATATTTATGCTAAAATTTCAAATTGATCCCAAGCCCGGGAGGATATGAAAGTCATTGATTAAGCGCTGTTAACTATCGTCGGTCCTTTGAGAAATGTAGTATGATGATCTTGTTGGGGATCGCTCCGAGCAGACTTCCTTTTTGTATTATATAGAAAATTGAACATGTTCAAAACAGTGGGATTTCTTACAAGAAAGAAATTAACAAGAAAAATATGCAGGAGCACTTGCGTGAAGGGGAGAGTCATATCTTAAAATCTCATCATACATAATGTGAAATGGAAAATTAGAGAAAATTCAATCTCGTGGAAAAAAAATACTATTTCCAAATAATTTTCTAACTTCAATTTCAATTTCAATTTGCCAATTTATTGTTCCACCCAATTTTGTTCCCCGGGTTTGAAATTTTATTAATTAGTGCCGATGCGGTATACACTAACTCACAAAGAGTGTTGAGGTCTTGTAGGTTTAAATCTTGCTATGTTTGAGCATTATATGTAGATGCTAGCTTGGAGAGGAAGTCTGCGGTGTTGTTAGCTTCGCGGAATATGTGTTTGACTGATACACTAGACCGCTGAGTGAAGTCTTTTACTGTTGAGATTTCTGCTTCAATTTTTCATAGACTTGCATAATCTCCTTCAATCACACAATTCAAAATTTTATACCGGCCACTAATAGTGTATACTAGTGTATGTAATTTAGTCATATCCTTGCCTAGCATGATTCCTTGCCTAGCATGATTGTAGCAGTGTAGTTATGGTCCAATATTCTGGACGTGATTGTAGGCATAATTATAGGGGAGTAGTTATGGTATACTTTGTATATATTTGTGATGTTTTACCGTATAATGGATCAAGGGAGACATTGCCACTTTTATGGTATCAGAGACAAATAAAAAATCCTTTTCTTTTTCTCGGTAAACTACTCTCCTCTCTATTCACACGTCTCTTCCCCTTCTCCGCCTTCTCTCTTCTTCTTCTTTTTTTTTTCAGATATGCACCTCCCCTTCTCTCTTTCTTCATAAAAAATGGCTGATACCACCAAACTCTCATCGGTTTTCTCTCTGAGTAATATCAAAACCGCTCTCCCTCTCACTCTCGATCGCGAAACTGGTCAATACTCGCAGTGGGCCTCTCTCTTCAAGGTCCAAGCAACTATGCATGATGTAATTCATCATATCCTTCCTCCTACTGATGCCGATGAAAAAGCAGTGGTCGATAAACTCAAAAAGGTGGACCCTCTTCTTTGGAAACGCCTAGATGCCGCAGTCCATCAATGGATCTATGCGATGGTCTCTACTGATATTCTCAATACCATCCTCCAGGATGACGACACAGCGGCGGTTGCCTGGCAGCGAGTGGAGTCACTATTCAATGACAATCGCACGTCTCGAGCTCTGTACTTACAGAAGGAATTATCCAGCTGCAAATTGGGTGATTTCCCCGACACAATTGCATACTGCAATCACCTGAAAAGCCTTTCCGACCGGCTGGCTAATGTCGGAGCACCGGTGAATGAAACTGATCTCGTCCTCAGGCTATTGGATGGGTTAACACAATCCTATTCTTCATTTGTCACTTTTATAAAATTGAAAAAGAAATTGCCTCGTTTTGATGATATTAGGTCCAAGCTTGCTCTTGAGGAGACAACCGTGAATGAGAATGCAAAGCAGGAAGCTTTAAACACAGCTCTGGCGGCGTCAGCGGATTCCGGCAATCACACCGCCGGTTCGAATTACTCCAAAGGGAGTCACGGTGGTCATCGAGGTAATTATCGGCCCCGAAATAATACTAATTATGGTTATACTGATTACGGGAATCATGGTTCATGTTATGGAAATGGGTATCATGGTTATGGAAATGGTTATGGAAATGGTGATGGAAATGGTGGAAATGGTTATGGAAATGGTTATGGAAATCGTGGCCGTGGGTATGGCGGCAGAGTTCGTGGCCGGGGAGGTGGCCATGGCAGAAATTTTGCTCCAGGAGCTTCCTTCAATCCACAGCAGGGGTGGTATAATGCTCAGCCTAATTATGCAATTCCGCCCTGCCCATACCCCTCTCAACCTTGGAGTCGGCCGGCACCACCACACGGCGGGGTGTTACGGGTGCTCGACCTCCCCATCCACAAAGCAAGCTCATATGGCTACTCTTGATTCCCCACTTTGTGAGCTTGATTCTGCGTTTCACGATGACTCTGTCCCCCACCGAATCGGTTTATGGATACGGGAGCCACCTCTCACATGACATCGGCACCAGGTACACTTTCGTCTTATTTTAATTTAGGTATTAATAATGGAAATATGGTCGGTAATGGTCAAAAGATCCCTATCCTAGGTTATGGTAGTACACAGATAGCTTCTCCTACAAAACCTTTGTCTTTGAACCATGTCTTACATGCTCCCCACATTGTCAAAAATCTAATATCTGTGAGAAAATTTACTACCGATAATAATGTGGCTGTGGTTTTTGATCTGTTTGGCTTTTCTATTCTTGATATACAGACGGGAATGCGCCTAATGAGGTGTGATAGTGCCGGGGATCTTTATCCCATTACTCCAACCCCATCAAATGATTCTGCTCCTTTTTCGGGTCTCGTTACCTCCAATGTGTGGCATGAGCGTTTGGGTCATCCCGGACTCCATATTTTTAATTCTATGTGTCGGAATAAATTACTATCTTGTAATCCGCTTGCTAAACCACATAGGTGTGACTCATGTGTTTTAAGTAAGCATGTTAAACTACCTTTTGCATCTTCATTTACTCCAACTTTTGCACCATTCGACATTATTCATAGTGATATTTGGACGTCTCCCGTTTTGGGCACGTCAGGATACCGATATTATGTTTTATTTTTGGATGATCTATCTAAATTTTTATGGACTTTTCCATTAGCTACTAAATCTCAAGTGTTTCCCTTGTTTGCTAAATTGAAAACTCATGTGCGTACGCAATTTGAACGTAATATTAAATCACTCCAATGTGACAACGGGGGTAAGTTCGACAATAGACCTTTTCGTGCATATTGTGATGCTCATGGTATTTCTTTTCGATTTTCTTGCCCTTACACGTCACCGCAAAATGTTACTGCTGAGCGAAAAATCCGCACTATTAATAATATGGTACGTGCACTTTTACTCCATGCTTTCGTTCCTCCTTTGTACTGGCCATACGCATTAGCTATGGCGACATACCTTTTAAACATCCTTCCCACTCCCTTACTACAAAATCAGTCCCCCATGCAAGTCCTATACCACCGACAACCGTCTTATGCCCATCTATGTGTTTTTGGGTGTTTATGTTACCCGTTCATTCCCTCCACAACAATCAATAAACTTCAGCCCCGTTCCATTCCATGCGTATTTTTAGGATATCCACCGAATCATCGAGGGTATTTATGCTTGGATTTATCAACTAATAAAATTATAACGTGTCGACATGTCACTTTTAATGAGACCGTTTTTCCCTTTGCCACCATACACACTCCGTCCTCTGACTCCTACACGTTTCTGGACTTGGACACACATACCTCAACAATTTCTACCTTACAAAATATACATAATACTCATTATACTTTCCCCACATCCAGCCCCACCTCCAGTCCGGCCCACACTCCTCAAAGCAGTTCGGCTCATAGCAGTTCAGCCCATTCCTCTAGTCCGGCCCATTCATCTTCTTCTCGGCCCAAGAAGAATGCTACCCGGCCACTAACTCCACCCCACAAAGCCCATTCTCCTCCATCCCATCCAGCCCAGATTCCACCCAAAACTCCTCCACTACTGATTCCAATTATTCCCCACCTTCCGACCAGGCCCAGCCCATCATCTCTCGCCCAACAACTCGCAGCCAGCATGGTATATTCCGACCCAATCCCAAATACTTACCCGATCAAGCCCACGTCCATCTTATCCCCCGGTCTCCTATTCCTCGAAACCCGGTAGACGCTCTCCGCGACCCAAATTGGAAAATGGCCATGACCGACGAGTATAATGCCCTTATTAAAAATAATACGTGGGACTTGGTGCCACGTCCATCTAATGTGAATGTCATTCGGTCTATGTGGGTCTTTACACATAAAGAAAATTCTGACGGTTCTTTTGAGCGCCATAAGGCACGACTTGTAGGTGATGGTAAAACTCAACAGGTTGGCGTGGATTGTGGAGAAACATTCAGTCCCGTGGTCAAACCGGCCACGATTCGCACAGTTTTGAGTATTTCTTTATCTAATGGTTGGCCCATTCACCAACTCGATGTTAAAAATGCGTTCATCCATGGGGACTTAAATGAAGTGGTATACATGCACCAACCGTTGGGTTTCCGGGATCCCTCTCATCCGGACTATGTATGCTTGCTCCGAAAATCACTATATGGGTTGAAACAAGCTCCTCGGGCCTGGTATCGGCGTTTTGCGGATTTTGTTATTTCTCTTGGGTTTGTTAACAATAAATCTGATATGTCTTTATTTATTTACCGTCATGGCTCCGACACGGCTTACTTATTATTATATGTGGATGACATCATTTTGACTACATCGACTGTAGCGCTTCGGGATTCTATTATGTCTCGTCTAAGTGCGGAATTTGCAATGAAAGACTTGGGTGACTTGAATTATTTTTTGGGGATTCGGGTTACGCGTAATTCGGATGGTTTATTTCTCTCACAACGGAAGTACGCCGCTGAATTAATTGACCGCGCAGTATGACAAAGTCGCAAACCGGCTCTCACTCCGGTAGACACCAAGTCGGCCCGAGTGCCACACTGGGTGAACCGTGATTCGATCCGGGCTATTATCAGCGATCTCGCGAGAGCACTTCAATATCTCACATTTACTCGCCGGATATTTCTTATCTTTGTTCGGCAAGTATGTCTCTTTATGCATGACCCCGCGTCGAACACATGAATGCTCTCAAACGGATTCTCCGTTATATACTGTGGTACACTTGAGATGGGCCTCATATGTACCCATCGCCTCTTACAGATATTGTATCATACACTGATGCGGATTGGGCTGGTTGTCCTGATACACGACGTTCTACGTCCGGATATTGTGTCTTTTTAGGTGACAAATTGATCTCGTGGTCATCCAAGCGTCAACCCACGATCTCAAAGTCAAGTGCCGAGTCGGAATACCGTAGGGCCGCCAATGTTGTGTCTGAAACATGTTGGTTACGCAATTTATTACCAGAACTCCGGGGCCCGGTTAAGAAAGCCACACTCGTTTATTGTGATAATGTGAGTGCCGTCTATTTGTCTGGTAATCCGGTACAACACCAACGTACGAAACATATTGAGTTGGACATTCTTTTTGTTCGTGAGAAAGTTGCGCGGGGTGAGGTTCGTGTCCATCACATTCCATCCCGTTACCAGATAGCAGATATTTTTACAAAAGGTCTACCGCAAGTATTATTTGAAGATTTTCGCTCAGCCTCGGCGTTAAATCGCCTCCCGCTTCGATCATGGGGGTGTAACAGTGTATACTAGTGTATGTAATTTAGTCATATCCTTGCCTAGCATGATTCCTTGCCTAGCATGATTGTAGCAGTGTAGTTATGGTCCAATATTCTGGACGTGATTGTAGGCATAATTATAGGGGAGCAGTTATGGTATACTTTGTATATATTTGTGATGTTTTACCGTATAATGGATCAAGGGAGACATTTCCACTTTTAGCCACGAGTGCTTTGGCATTATGCTACAATGCTTGTGGTCGGTCCATAATATTCACATGTAGCGTGAAGTAAGCGTCCATCTTCATCCCTAATAATAAATCCTCCACTTGATGGGCCAGGATTACCAATTGATGACCTATGTTAAGTTTGCAATAATTTGTAATCGGTGTGTCCCATGAGACAGAAGACATGAAACAATGACTAAAATACCGCAGATGTAACCCAAATTCAACAGCCATGAAGACGTGATCACCAAGTTTGTTGAGAACTAATTCAGCTGACCACCAGACTCAGCTCAGCTGAACATCATTCAGTTTACAATAGACTTCTACACAAATTCGGTTGCATATAGTTCATGTCACCATTACATAAAATGTGCTTTCTAACACTAAAAAACACCTAACATCTAACATATATCTGACTCTTAAATTACATTAAGTACGTAACAAGTTCTACATGAAAAACATTTACCTAACAACTTCTTGTTCCACCAAAAAAAAAAAAAAAAAAAAACTTCTTGAACAATACGTACGGTATATAATTTTTCTTTAACAATTATATATTGTCGTTAAAGTAATTATGTATAGACGACGTATAGTTGTAGTCTTTGGCGATCTTAAATTACATACTTATGATTCTAAATCAAACAAAAAATGATACAGATGCATCATTTTGCAAGCAACGTACACAAGAAAAGAAACACGAAAAATAATTATGATTCAACAAACATTCTACCAGGTGAAATTCGATTTTGGAGTCAAAAAACGACTTTCATAGGTAAGCTGTGAGAATCGACGTTAAAAGATATACGGTTTTTGAGTCCAGAACCGATTTTCTTAAGTTCGGTTCTGTTCTGTGTGATCGGTGTGGTGCAGCGATCGAGAGTCATGGAGTTTGCCAAGGCTTCCTTTTCAGGGAGAATAATTTTGGTGAGGTGAGAAGATGATATGAGCTATTAGACTTCTTCCCAAAGGTGCATTTTGGGCTAACATAATCGCAATCCATTTCCAACAAAACCTTCAAGAAATCATCAACCTCACATGGAAGCTCAATCGGTCCATTTCTTTTAAACCCGTATTCGGTTTCTGCTTCTTCCAGCAGCTTCAAGAAAAGCGGATGGTTCAGACAACCCGTTTTCACCACAAACCTTTGTTTCTCATATCCCACATAAACCGAGAAGCAACCAACCGGGTTAACCGGATCAACTCGACCGGTTTTGCTATAATTACAATCTCTGAGAACAACTTTTTCTTCCTCTGTTAAATTCAACCGCGGCCATGATTTGCTCTTGAGCTTTTCTCCATGTCCAAAACTCTTACTTCCTCCTCCAAGAGATGTGCATCGCTCCCATGTCTTGACGATCAACCCTTTTTTACCTTTCTTTAAATCCATAACTAAAATCTATATAATTGCTGAATAATAATGACTCGGAATAATTAAATAAAGCAGAGAACTAAAAATACATGGATTCTTCTTCGACTTCGTTATCCTCTGTCGTAAACCATGTAAATAAGAACCTTAATCCTTGGAATTGTAGTGTTGCTCATGACTTTTGAGCTTAGAGATATGAACTTTTTGCAAAGCAAATTAATTTGTGATTCAAAATATATATATTTGGAAGTTTGAAATACATGGATAAGAGAATTTACAACATAGCACAAGAGGATCACAAGAACTGCAGAAAAGTTGGATAGGAGAAACTGAGAAAAAAAAAAAAAAAAAAAAAAAAAAGAGAAAGAAGGGGAGAAGTGCAGAAAAACTCACGGGGTAGTGGGTTCTTGCGTAACCACAATAGAAGTAGTTTGCAGGATTTATATAATTAAAAAAAAGGTAAGCCACAGGGGCGGCGCCAAGAGGCACCGTATGGGTCAACTGACCCCTGTAATATTGAAAAAAATAATATTATAGGTATTTTTTATAGTATTTAAAATTTTTATACATTAATATTTACTAACTGATCTTTTAAAATTTTGAAATATTAACTCTTGACCCATAACTTGTTAAATTAATCTTTATAAACTTCAGAATACTGACGTGTCGTTTTCGATTTTCACCCAGTATCGCGAAATTCAAACCGTCCCTGACCACACTAATTTTATATGACATTATTGGGCATCTTAGTAGTTGATTAATAGACTATATGATTAAAATATTTAAGAGAGATTTTGTTACTAGATAGTCCCTTCCAAAGTCGTCTATCATTACTTTCATTTGATGTGCAATGGTGTAATAAAACCTAATTTTTTGGTAATTAAGGTTTTTTATGTCTTTTTTAAAAATCTTTTAGCAACAAAACAAAATTATGATAGGATCCCCAAGGCTCGGTAATTCCGACACCCGAAACATCTATAGCAATCCTTAAATACAAATCTGGTACAATGTTACATATTTTTTAAAATTAACTTTAATAGGCGATCGACGATCTGAGACGATTTTAACTTTCAAAAAATTCACTTGGTACAATGTTACATATTTTTTGAAACCTTAGTAGGTGATCTTTGCCAAAAATGGGCGCCCACGCCGTGGCATCTCTTTGGTGTTTCGACACTTCACTCGGAAGGATAAACTACTTTTGACTCCTAGATCCGAGCCCAAAGGGCTCATCCACCCACTTTGTCGCTTGGTTGGTTCCGTCACGACCGACCACACGGGTCGGATAAATCTCGATTCGCGCGGTCGAGTCATGCATCGGACTCTAGCCGATCGGCTATGATCTCCGCCGATCGCATAGGTCGGCCTGAGCCTTTGGACTTGTAAAATTTCTAATTAGCAGGAGACCGGCCCTTGCTCCCGATCCCTAGGAGCCGACCCTGCCTTTTAGATTTATCCCGAGTAATAATCTTATTTATCACCTGCATAACAATCAGATAACTATCATAGAATCTTGAATAATTAAGACTCGAACCTTTATCACTTAATGCTAATATTTGAATACTATAATTATCTCCTATAATCATGGAGATCACTCAATCATAATCTTCTTCCTTAGGGAACACGTCAATCAGTGACAATCATCAACACGCCACTTTAAACCCTAGGGCCTAAGCCCCTCTATATAAATCTGTCCCTAAGGAACTACGGAGACTTGATTCCAATTTCTGATTGGATACGTGGCGGCTTGACCATCGTCAGTGCGCTAAATCTAAAACAAACCGATTCCCCCTCCCATCGCTTTTCGTGTTCTTGAAGCATTCTTAGGTCCCAATCAGGAGGAGTTGCCCTGACGGTTTTTTGGAACGTCAATTGGTGCTAGAAGGAGGGCCTCTTCTGTTGATTGATAATCTCAGGAAAAGCTTCAAGACAAACATGGTGACCACACGACAACAGGCTGCTAATGGCAATGGCAATGGTGCAAACACCGCATCAGGAACAGACGCTAATAATCAGGATCAGCCGCAGCAGGGAAATATCTCTCTCGATGCAACCCATCAGTGCATCGATTGATCGAACATGGCTTTGGATGGATCCGTGAAAACCGCAGTTCTCAACGCCGTCTTGGCCGAGGAGGATGAAGAAGATAGGGACTGGGAAGGCCTGGAAGAGGAAGGTCTCATCAACGAAAATTCGCAGGATGTGAATCACTCAAACGGAGGCTCGTCAGGAGAAAATTCCCAAAGCCCAGAACCAGAAGAAGAGGATGATCCCAACGACGCGTCGCAGGAGCAGACACCTCCCCCGCAGCGTAAAAACAACAGGAAGGAAAACCGGTCGGCATCCTCAAACCCGCAAAGGCAATTGGTCGCCCCCAGGCCACAAGCGGCGCGCGCCGAACTCGAGGCGATAGCCGGAAGGAGATCGGCGTTCTAGCACTCGAGTCCCTTTCTCGAGCGGATCGATAATTTTCGCGCCCAAAGCCAAGGTTCAAGATCCACAAGTTGGAGCCCTATGACGGAACCAAGGACCCTCAGGATCACCTGTTTCAATATCTCACGCACATGAACCTCGACTGTGCCCCCGAGGAAATGAAGTGTAAAGCATTCCTGCGCTTACTCCTTTGGACGAGCTCGGGAATGGTTCAAGAAGATACCCCCCAGGACGATCTACAGCTTCGACACGCTGGGAAAGATGTTTCTCAATGCGTTCATCACTGCTAAGCCGTTTCAGAAGAATGCTACCCACCTGTTCTCCATCAAACAAAAGAAAGATGAGACTGCGCTTCAATATCTCAAGCGATTCGGTGAAGAATCGCTGCAAGTTCGGGACGCCGATGACCAAGTCCGAATCGCATCCTTCGTTGGCGGGCGGGCTGCGAAGGTAGGTTGTACGCCAAGGTAAGCGACCGACTCCCCACCTCCATGGAAGAATGCTGGAAGTGGCCTTCAAGCATTGTCAAGGCGAAGAAGCTAACCGCGTCAAGCGAGAAGTGGAAAAATCCGATCCAAAAAAGGACAAGTCAGTGGACCAATCTGGCAATAAGAGGAAGTCGTATAGAGATCGTGCAAGTGGTACGGCCACGGATCGGCCTGAAAAGAGAAATGCCTTACAACCGCGGATTTTCTCGTGTTGAATCGACCACGGGAACAAATCGGCAATCATGGAAAGAAAGGGTTTAGCATGGACTCTACGCCGCTCAAGCCCCATGGAACGAAGAGACGAGAGCAAATTCTGCACCTACCATCAAGACACTGGGCATGATCTAGATAACTGCAGGGACTTTCAGCGTGACGTGGACGCAGCGATTGCAGAGGGAAAACTGGATGAAGTCATAGATCGACCCCTATACGGCGAGCGCCGAGGCCAGCGAGATTACCAACAGAGAAACTATGGTCATGACCGCAGCCGACAAGGCAAACCCCAGAGGAAGAGAGAGCCATCTCCCGACAAAGGTCAGTCAGTGGACAATCACCCCATCAACACTATCAACACAATTGTGGGAGGCCCTGGACACGGTTTTGAGAGTAACAATCCAAGCGTCCGAGAAGGAAATGGGCAGACAGCTAGAGGAGGCCGAATCCCCTTCCATGAAATAGGCTACGGTCCGAAAGATCCTCTCCCATTGATCCCTAACAATGAAGGATTGGTCATTGAAGCTGTGGTTAACAAGAATCTGGTCAAGAGAGTTTGTGTAGACACGGGTAGTGCAGTCAACGTTCTTTACTTTGCAGCCTTTCAAGCAATGGGTCTCAAGGAATCCGACCTCACACCGGTCTCAGCTCCCCTGTTCGAATTTGCCAGTCCTCCGATTCATCCACTGGGAATGGTTCGACTCGCAACGACATTCGGCAATGATTCAGCAGGAAGGACTCTCATGGTGAACTATGTTGTGGTCAAGTCTTCATCAGCATACAACATCATCTTGGGAAGCCCCGCTCTGATCGATCTGCGAGCCATAATCTCCCCAGCGCACATCAGCTTGAAGTTCCCGACCGGTAGAGGTCGGTCGAAGTCAAAGGAGATTTGGAGGTCGCTCGAAGGCTGCTATCTGGCGACCATTAAGCGGCAAAGGAATCACCTTTGCCTAATGCGGTCGACAGGTCTTTATCAGTTATCGTTTCATACACAAACTATTTTTACTTTCTGCCTTTCAATTCCTGCTCGTACCTTTTTATCATTTGCTGCGATTTGTTCTATTTACGTTCGTTTCTTCAATGTTGAAAATGCATTTATGGATTATCTATATCTTTGTTTGATCCCTGTATGGCAACTTTTTGATTTTCATTCTACGCACTTTGTGAACCGCACAAACACTTATACTGCGCAGTAAGACTTTACGCGAGAAGTCAGTCCGATCTGGCCCAGCTCGTCTCCAAACGAGAAGTCAGCACTAGCCTGGCCCCGCTCGTCTTTAAAAAAAAAATCACCCGCGAAAGGTCGGTCTAACCTGACCCGAACCGCCGCGTTTTTGAACGAGAAGTCGACTAGCTTTGGCCTCGCTCGTCCTCAAAAACTTCGTATAAACAACTGATTCATAAGCTCAATTTAACATAGTCCGGACTACTTTAGGTTAATTGGGGGCAAGTTTACCCTGGTCTTTCAAACCCACACTTCGTATTGCTTATTTACTTTCTTTTAGTTTAGGCGATCGATCTAGATCGGCTCGCCCTTATTTGTTTACTTTCTTTTAGGCGATCGATCTAGATCGGCTCTTTGAGCTCTAGATCGGCTCGCCCTTATTTGCTTTCTTTTAGTTTAGGCGATCGATCTAGATCGGCTCGCCCTTATTTGTTTACTTTCTTTTAGGCGATCGATCTAGATCGGCTCTTTGAGCTCTAGATCGGCTCGCCCTTATTTGCTTTCTTTTAGTTTAGGCGATCGATCTAGATCGGCTCGCCCTTATTTGTTCTCTTTTAGTTTAGGCGATCGATCTAGATCGGCTCTTTGAGCTCTAGATCGGCTCGCCCTTGTTTACTTTCTTTTAGGCGATCGATCTAGATCGGCTCTTTGAGCTCTAGATCGGCTCGCCCTTTACTTTCTTTTAGTTTAGGCGATCGATCTAGATCGGCTCTTTGAGCTCTAGATCGACTCGCCCTTGTTTACTTTCTTTTGGTTTAGGCGATCGATCTAGATCGGCTATCCGATCCCTAGATCGACTCACCCCTATATACTTTCTTTAGTTAAGCCATCGATTTAGATCGGTTTTCCAAGCTCTGTACCACCTCGCGTTTGTGTTCTTACCTTTGGCAAAGGTGTGGCCGACCTAAATCGGCACTTTGAACTTTATACCCCGTTGCCCGTATGACCATACCCTTGGACGATCGTCCCAGGTTCGCTCTCCGGGCCCTATACCCTATCACTTCAATAGCATCCTTAATCCAATGCGAGGCTGAACTAAAACTCTCCGGTATAATAATATCAAAATATGCCATTCACCATACACTAGTGAATATCATATTGGGGGCAACACATATACCCATAACGGACAACCCAATAACTCAAAAATTATTCACAGAAATAAAACTAAAACCAAAATAAATTCTTCATAAACTGAATAGTACATAAGTTTAAAAAAAAAAAAACAACAACACAACATCAAAGTAAATCAAGAGTTAGGAGCAGGACTCTTTTGAGACTCAGGAGGGGCCGATCCAGACGCTGCAGTCGGTTGGAGGACATACTTATCCACTATGTCTACACCTGCTCGGAAGTCTTTGGCACGTTCGGTGTAAACCACATCCATACCCTGTTTATAGTAAGCCCTCTTAGGAAGGGCATCCAGAGCAAGTGCAGGAAACTGGGCCCTCGCCTCATCCACCCCTAAGGTGTACCCATGGTTAAGAATAGGAACTAGCAACACCTTGAGAGCCTCGGCGAAATCACCTGAAGCCTTGTACTCCTGCACGGCCTCGGCACACCGAGCTGCAACATTGGCCTCTAGATCGGCCACTCTCGCCGTGAGGTCCCCGACCTCCTGCTCCCATTCCTTTCTCTCCTCAATCAGCTCCTTCTCCTGAGCCTGGAGCTGGGCTTGCAGGGTCTTTATCTCTGCATCCTTAGGGCGAATAGTGGCCCTAAGCTCATCGCCTTTCTCAGCTCGGCAATCTTTTCCGATTGGGCAGCCAAGTCGGTTGAGGCTTTGCCCAACCTCTTAAAAACTTCTTGGCCGATCGTGCCACCCTGAACAAACACAGAATGTCAGAACTATCGAAACCTGAACCACTAGGAAGAAAGGAACAAACAACACTTTACCGGCCACTTTGTTTTGCGTACCAAGGATCGCGCGACTCTTCGTCGGATATCTGCCGACCCTCTCCTGCTCGAAGGACCCCTCCTGACCTTCCTCAGTGGCCTTCGACTTGCTCTTCTTCGAAGACCGACCCTCCTGAGCGGTCGGCCTTTGGCGAGTCGGTTTCTTGGGGACCAACCCCCTTTCTGTAACCTCCCCAAGGGTGTCCGTCCTGGTCGCCTCGAGGGGAGGGACCGAGTCGGAGGCATCCGCACCGTCAGTGGCCGAATCCCCCATAGGTATTTCTCGAACCCCTGGGGTCGGCACAGTCTGGCCACCTGCCGCTTCTTTCTCCGCCCCGGCCATCAGATCAGCAAAATCAGCCACTGCAGATGTACCAATGGAAAGGTTAGTCAAACAGGAAACATAAGCGTATTAGCAAATAAAAAGCACAACATAAGTAAACCCAACAGATCTTCCACTCAGGCTTGGAAAACTGCACATACGGCTCAGGGCCTGCATCCCCTAACCGAGCCGCCACGATCAGGTTGTCGTTCAGATTCTGCCATTCGATAGAATACCCCGACCGGCGAATCTTCTCTACCCAAGACTCTGGCACTTCTGGGCGTTCATCCCCCTCTAAATCCGCCGTATTCCACACGCTCAGTTCCTCGTGTCCGTCATTCCTCACAAAGAAAAACCTCTCCTTCCATCTTTTAAAAGAATCCCGACCTGGAGGAAGGATAGGGATACTAAAGGACTTCCCCTGCCTTCTAGCAAAATAATACCGGTAGGGATGGTCTCTCAGCCCTACCCGGTGATAAAAATACCTAAATTTATCTATTGTAAACCTAATATTTAACAACCTACACCAAATTGTAAACCCAATGACTGCCCTAATGCCATTGGGGGCTATCTGAGAAATCCCGAGCCCGTAGTGCCGGAGAACCGCTGAAGAGGCGGGATGGAAAGGCGATCTCGGCCCACGTCGTCAAAATATTCCCGGTGAACGGAGCAAAAACCCTCCGGCGGGTCCAAAGCCGATTGGTGATCCCCTGATGGCAGTTGAGGAGAAAACCTAGCCTCGTCAATCCCAAATCTCTCACAAATTTCCTCCACATCATTTTGCCTCAGAATTGACCCCACATCTCTGCTATCAGCTATGGCCATGATGAAGAATCGACTTTAGGATTTTTCGAAAGAACAAGATTTTGAAGAAACCGAAATACAAAATCAGAAAAAAGAGGGAAGAATGCTTACTTGCAGTATAAAGGTTGGAGAGTAGAAGATGACGAATGGCAACCGGCAGCCAATTCCCTGGTTTAATACTCAACGTGGTTACGAAACGATTGATATGACGGGTTTATAACCCCCCTTACCTTGAAGAACGGCCTCGGTTAGTGTTAGTGGGTAGCGACGCCTCGTTTCCTGGGATAATTACAATCGTGTCATAACTAGCTTTGCCACCTGGCAATTCCTAAGTTAATCTAAAAATCTATAGGCTAAAAACTTATGTGCCGAGCCGCCATTGTAGATCCGAGCCGCCCAACTAGGGTCGGCTGGATCTTGGGGGCTTATGATGCTGCCAAAAAATGGGCACGCCCACGTGGCATCTCTTTGGTGGCTCGACACTTGACTCAGAGGATAAACTACTTTTGACTCAGATCCGAGCCCGAGGGCTCATCCACCCACTTTGTCGCTTGGTTGGTTCGTGACGACCGACTTCACGGGTCGGATCGTCTCGATTCTGGCGGTCGAGTCATGCATCGGACTCGGCGAACGGCTATGATCTCTCGCCGATCGACAGGTCGGGGTGAGCCTTTGGACTTGTAAAATTTCTAATTAGCGAGGAGACCGCCCTTGCTCCCGATCCACAGAGCCGACCCGCTTTTAGATTTATCCCGAGTAATAATCTTATTTATCACTGCGCATAACAATCGAGATAACTATCATAGAATCTTGAATAATTAAGACTCGAACCTTTATCACTTAATGCTAATATTTGAATACTATAACTATCTCCTATAATCATGGAGATCACTCAATCATAATCTTCTTCCTTAGGGAACACGTCAATCAGTGACAATCATCAACACGCCACTTTAAACCCTAGGGCCTAAGCCCCTCTATATAAATCTGTCCCTAAGGAACTACGGAGACTTGATTCCAATTTTACAGTTGGATACGTAGGCAGCTTGACCATCGTCAAGTGCAGTCTAAAACAAACTGATTCACCCCCTCCCCATCGCTTTTTCTGTGTTCTTGAAGCATTCTTAGGTCCCAATCAATGAGGAGTTGCCCTGACGGTTTTTTGGAACGTCAGTAGGGAACTGAGGCGATTTTAACTTCAAAAAACTTTCACCGTTTCGTGATCTAATCATTCCATATTCGCAGTGGGCTAACCACACGCGGATCATGATAATTCGGAGCAGTAATCTCCACGTGTGATTGCTATTTCTTGGTAAGCGGCTTCAAAAAAATTCACCGTTTCATGATCTAATCATTCCATATTCGCAGTTGATCAACCACACGCAGATCATGATAATCCGGAGCAGTAATCGCCATGTGTAACTGCTATTTCTTGGTAAGTTGTTCATCTTTTCGTTTTCTAAAAATCTCGTGTAGAAAAATAAGCCCAAACTCATATAAGAGGAGGAGTCTCATCCTCAAAACCTATGTTATGAGGTGGCGGTAGTCTATCTCTTAATATGGTGGGTGAAACATTCACAAGTTCCCAATGTGAAACATTTTAACATCTTGGGTTTCATATTGTCTGAAAAGTCGTAGTTTTTAGTGAAATCTAATCGTAAATCTCGCTTCATCTTGGCCATAAATTTTAGATTGTTTTTGGACCAAATCTCATTTGGTGGTATTTCATTGAATTTTTTTTGGGTGACCCCTTGTTTTTAGAAAGAGAAAAAACCTCCATTTAAAATTTTGAACTGAACTAAGACTATCATAAAATCATTGTATTAAGACGATCTTTTGTTTCCGTCAATTGTTCTTGGATCTGTATACATTCAAGGTAAGGAATATACAATTGTTCTTGAATCTATATTGCGGCTTTTATCCGTTAGGGATCACAAATTTCTGATAGTCCCCGGATCAAATCTTATATTTGGTGTGCCAAACCAATAAGATTTTAATGTTTTGTGGTGGTCCTCAATGTTTAAAAATCAACATCCAATTATGTTTCTTCAAATTGATGATATGGTGGTCCAATTATTTGGTCCAGGACCACTATAAAACTACTGGTTAGGGATAATAAAGATGTACCGCGTTAAGTTTACAAGTTGATTTTTTATTTTATTTTATTACAAATTAGAGAAAAACTACATTGTAATTCAATGTGAAAAAACAAATGCTAAATGGTCTACGACGACTTTAAATAAAAATTAGTCGTTGCCAACAGCCCAACATGTAATTTTCTTTCCTTATCCTAGCAATTATTGTAGGATTATGAGTAAGAGAGCTATGTCACTTTAATTTAATTTAAATACCGTAAGGAAGTTGACAATGTGCAACAAGTTGCTATATCCTTTTTTGTCTTCTTCATGCTCAATAATAGTGATATGTCAATTTTTTTCCAACGTAAATTGTGCTTTGATGGATAACATCTAATGTTCAACTTAAAAAAAAATAAATTTGTAAATAAATAAGAGTTAACGGTATATATAATGAATTATATTTGATCACTCACTTTGTCTTACTCAAAAGCTAAGTCCTAGTAATTACCTTTAACTCAATCAACTTTCTTAGATGTGATTACGATTGATTCAACTCGAAAAGTGAAATTGGATATATCGTTCACCGTACACGTGACACTCATCCAGTTGAGTTATGGACATAAGACCGTCTCCGAGTACGGTCTGAACGGATCTCCCAACATCATGCGCCTCGATTATTGTCTAAGTGTTTAGAGCTCGGCACCAGTATCCAGAACTCGACATCGACACCCTAGAGGTCAACATCAAAGCCCAAGCTTATTTGGCTCCAGCTCAGCATAAAGGAACCCCCGATGAAAGATCTTACGCATATAGCGTTTTATGATTCTTACAACAGGCATGATGTAGATCGTTCTCTGCCACAAGCAACCTCTGACTCTACACGCAGTGGGCATAAATTCACTACAAACCGTATAAACTCCCCATGCACCTATGAAGACCGATTGGACCACCAACTTCACGAAGGTTCACTATATAAAAGGGCTCTCTCCCTCTCATGCATGTATGATCTCTACTTGCCGTTATTATGCGCAACTTTATCTTTGGACATTCCCTCATTATCGGTGATAGAACTTGGGACCCCTAACAACTTATTCATTTTTCTGGTACAATTGAGCAAGATTCATCCGTTAATCACCTTTTCAGAGCTTACTTTGCAGCTTCAACGGTCAGATAAACTTTGGACGGTTTCAGGAATCGTCAAATGACACTTGAAGGAGGGCCCTCTTCATACTATTATGGTCCTCTACAACAAATTGTGGATTCCGATGATGGTAATTCAAACTCTGGTATGGAAGAAATTCTTCCAAATACCGACATGCAAATGGTAGAGAGTGGGTGAATGATCAAGCAATATGATCAATTTTAATCATTGTTGAAGGACCAGGATCAGTATCAAGTCCATTTATACCGGACCAGGTATGATCTGAGTCACATCAGAGAAGAAAGATGTTAAAGTTAATGTGGGAAGTTGCATATGGACCGGAGGATCCTATCCCCCCAAAGGTCAGTGGTGAAGCTCTTCTCATTGAGGCCGTGATTCACAACTTTTTAGTCAAACGCATTTGCATAGACAATGGAAATGTCGTCAACATACTATACATCAATGTTTTGTTAGGAAATCTACGCGGGAATGCAACGGAATTCAAAAATTTATTTCCTTTTAACCAAGATCGACTTCGTTTAAGCAATAAACAAATAAGTAGTAGACGGTGGTTACCTTGCTTGATCTAAAAGATCGACGCTTTGACCGTCTGAGGAGAGTAGCGATGCATGGAGCCGCCCATCGTTCGGCCTCTACCGCTAGTCCACACGAACAACCCGCCGGAATCCACCAATGGGTTGCTACTAGAAAATCCGGTTGCTAGACCGATATTTTATCTCTCCAAATCTCTCCCTAAGAAGCTCTTTATTTTTCACAAGAACTTTTAGCCCTTGGAATTATGATGTATAAAAGAGCTAGCCAAGCCTCCTATAAATAAGGCATGAGGCGCCTCTATGGTTCCCAATCTGATTAGTAGATTGATGAGAAAGAAAACATTTTCCTAATAAAATATGAAAATTATCTTTTATTGATTTATCTCATTTAATATTCAATATCTTATATTAAATATATTTCCACGATATATATTGACAATATCTTATATTGAATATATTTTTATCTTATTACCATAAATCTATTTTTCAAAAATCGATTAATATCCAATATTAATATTATGGTACTATTATAAATTAAATTGTACAACTCAAATGTATCCAATACAAAAGAATATGGCGTCCCATTTTCCACAAAAATGGGAATTGAGATTTTTCTTTAATTAATATAATACTATGATTAATTAATTTGCAAAATACATGTATATCATATATATATATATATATATATATATATTCTAAATACATATCTATTATATGTACATTTAATTAATCAACATAATTAATATCTTGTATTTAATTTATTCATAATAAATAAATACCACCATATCAATTTACCACTATAACATTTATAGTCGTGAGATAAATTCCTTCCTTATTTGGTTATCAACTATAACCAAATTTTAATCCGGCTAGATGTTCTTGTGTGTGTGACCCGATAGGCTTCCGAATATGTTGGTCTTAGGCACAAGTGCAAATTACGGAAAATGCCCTTCATACCTAACGATCACGGGATAGTGTCTAGCAACACACCGTGACCCCAATAATCGGAAGAGTCAAAAGCAATGACTACTACCTTTCATGTGAAAGTTACCATGTAAATAGAATCATATCGAGCTGTAATAATATTCATACGGTCGTTTGTCGAGTGTCAAACATCAACGACCGTATTTTATAATCTGGATATCATGCTCCCTCAAAGTAACTCATTTACTTCCACTTTACAAAGATTCACGAGAGTAAGACATTCCTTATAAGAAGACCCTTTCGGATATTCACCCCTGCTATTAGGGTAGGCGATTTCCGGACGACCAAACACGTATACTCCGCATGCTTCAGTATCACACCCAATCACTACCACATGATCGCCCCAAGGCTAGGGGTAACCTCAATAGTGTCAAAGCATGACAATCGACACCGTGATGCCATGTAGACTCTGGTCCTAAGGATAATTACACAACCGCCATATAGTGTGACACTTAATAGTGTAAGTGGGTCAGTCTAACGTATTTATTCTCTAATACACGTCCACGTACAGTCCAAGTGTCTATACACTTCGATAGATGAGATCTATCCCTGCTCTTGAAGACAGAAGACATCTAATACGTGCTAGTCTGTTTGTACTATCAATGCCCTGTTTAATAGTACATCAGCCTAGAGAATTTAAGTATCAAACTTATTAAAATGATTAGAGATCTCATCAACCATAATCAACTATCATGGTTTCTTTATCACAGTTTAATACTAATGACGTTATCATATATAACAATTCATAATTGGTTCTTTAAAAGAACAAATATATGACAACAGAAAAACCATTTAATATATGTATAAACATAAAGAAATAGTAGAAATGATCCGACCCAGTTGGATCCGGTCCAACCCAGTCGGATCCAGTCCAACCCGATTGGGTTTAGGACACTATTTCAACATGTTTTTTGAGCTTTACAACTTACTAAGGAAATCACAGTGCACCCAAATGTTCCTTTGTTTGGATTCATAGGGCCTCCAGTGTAGCCCAGGGGCATGATCAAGTTGAATACGACTCGTGGAAAAGGGCCACGAAGCAGGACTCTGTCGGTAAGTTATACAGTGGTCGAAAGACCATCAGCCTATAACGTCATAATAGGAAGACCAACGTTAGGCAATCTGAGAGTTGTCATATCATTAACTCATGGTTGCATGAAGTTCCCAACCATTGAGGGAGTAGCCGAGGTAAAAGGTGATGTGGGGGCAGCCAGGAGTCGTCACACAGTCCCCATTGAACATGAGAAGGAAATGATAGTTCAACAGGTCCTGATTGAGGATCTCATCCCTGATAGCCAGGAGCCTCTAGAGATCTCACAAAAGAAGTCAACCTATGGCCAGAATAACCGGACCAGATGATCCCAATAGGATCTTGGATACCAACGACGGCAAAAGAGGGATTGAAGGAATTTCTTCGCGAGTTTGTAGAGATATTTGAACGGGTCACGTCCAGCATGCCAGAGATTTCAAATGACCTAACGGTCCCTAGGCTGAACATTGATCCTACGATGAAGCTGGTCCGGTAGACAAAACACCCCTTTGCCCTAGAGAGAAACAAGGCTATCAAGGTTGAGATGGAGAAGCTCCTGAAGGCTTAGATAGTTAAGGAGGTTCACTATCCCCCTTGGTTGTCCAATCATGTTATGGTAGAAAATCCAGAATAATGTTGGAGAATGTGCATGGATTTATCCGACCTCAACAAAGCATTCTCAAAGGACCATTACCCGTTGCCTAAGTCATGCCTTGTTTTCAAGCATTATTAAAAATAGCTTGTTGAAAGCTTTTAAAGAGGATTAGAGGAATAATTAGAGGTTCCTGATCGGCCTTTTCTAACTGTCTAATCTTACCGGCAGTGTACTGTTAGTAATATCATCCGCAGCGGAAGCGATTTAAGGATCTAGATCTATAAAATACACTTAATAAAATAACTAGATCTATATCTACAAGGGGGTTGTAGAACATACCTCTTGGATCTCAAAATCCAAGTTGAAGAACCGCAATAGAAAGAACGAACAAGGTGTGAAGAGCACCACGATCTTCCGTACGTGTGATCCAAGCAACTCCCGGTGGAAGGAAATTCTCGTCTCGAATCCTTCCGATATGCTACCCGGAAAAATCTCCAAGATTTTCCCCTTAAACCCCTTGGCCGAAAATTTTCACCTTCTCCTCTCTAAGAGGTGTAGGTCGAAATATTGTTGTGTGTTAAGGCTTGGGAGAACTCTCTTTATATAGGAGAGTAAAACTTAGCCTCCAAGGATTTAATAATTAATACAAAATCAATTATAATAATCCCATTAAATAAAAGATAATCCCATAATATTCTAGAACAAATCTAGAATAATATTTATCTTTATTTCTTTCCATAAATATTTATCCAATAAATATTTTTTATGCATAATGCATCTTATTAAATCACAAGAAAACAATTTCTTGTTTCCATAAAACATGTTTGGCCGAAATTCCTATTTATTGACCTAGTCAATATTAATTTCGACTATGATACACTTTTGGGCCAAGATTATGAAAAATGTCTTTTCCACATATTTAATTATTTAGCCCAACTAATTTAATAGTCCACTAAACAATTAATTCACATATCGTTTTAATAAAGTCCAACAAGAACTAAATTAATATTATTAGGATTCGACGTCCGAGAATAGCTATATGCTATATTAGGAGGCACGTCGGGGACCATGGACTAATAATCGTGACTCCGATAAATCAAATAAATAATTATCTTACGAAGAATAATTATATTCAATAAATCAATCACAGGAATATGCCACCATAATCTCCGTGATCGCACTCCTCCGATTATAAGATTATATTTATCTCTCTCACGAGAATAATAATAAGCGTCCATTGATATAATCATTACATATGGATTAATCCTCCATGATTATTCATTCTAAATTGGGAAGTTACCGTTAACCCTTTCTAGAACCTCTTATCCTTATTTACCATTAACCCCTAGTGATCAATTAATTCATACAACTCACTTTGGTAGCTAATCGATTGTAATATGAACTCCATGGATCGATCGGTTTCTAGGATTAACAAATAAAGGAATCGCTTATCTACTTCCATAAATGGAAGGAATGGATTACGATCTCGTGATAACACGGACTACTCACTCAATCCAAAGACAATGCCAAGATGGGGTAATTCGGACCACGGACTCGGTGTAATCCTTAACCGTCAAGTCAAACTTCATAATGCGATTCAAGCGATTTGATTGTGATCACCTCGAGATTAAGATATATCCATAAATATGATCATCCATTGATTCGATAAGACTTTCGATTCTGAGAATTATATCGTGAACTCTAATCAAATCGGTCCAAATTACTATATGATATATCTATCATATATAAATGCCCCACTAGGTTCTCTTAACCGAAAGTCCGGATAAGACAATCACACCTATTGTGTTCTGGGCGCATTAATAGCACGTTAAAGGAGAGACCCGATACTCTCGATTAACTTCACTACGGGCTAATTGTATTTTAAGTACATCTTCACTAACTCAATCCTCCCGTGTATATCTCATACACTGAGTTAAGTGATTACATAAACGATATACTTTAGGGTTTTCTGTAGTGTAAATACTATTGTCACGTCGGTGATTATGAGAATAATAAATATGAATAATAATATCATTTCATTTATTAAATAAAACAATTACAAAATTGTCTTTCGGGCATCACACCTAACAATCTCCCACTTGCACGAAAGCACGTGATTAATTTTTTTTGAGCACACCCTATTATTTAAAATACAACAAACTACATCTCCCACTTGCTCTAAAGCAATGGAGACCCATCCCGTATTCTAGTACCTATTAAGCATATCATAATCATTTCAGATTCCAAAGTACACTCCGAGTATGCCGTTGTAGGATAGGTCAGTGACTCGGGGAGCACCTACATCTAAATGTCATGGGTCTTAATGATTAGTCAGGTTGTCGGCTCGAGACGATCCGTAGAATCGAAAGCGTTACCGGTCCATCTAATCATGTGGTACCGAGTAAACATCGAGCCCGAGATCGACTTAACGATCATCCTCAATCGACTTAAAGTCAAAATCGATTGTATCACACCTATCCAAGTTCATACATGAATATGTCCGCATATTATTCCTCGTTCTCTCAAGATACTAAAGGACATACTAAACTTGCTTTGTTAACCGCCGAATCTAAGATTCGATCAAAGTTGACGTTCAATAACTGACCATCTCTTACTAGAAAGAGAATATATCCCATTTCTCTTGATCCGAAGATTTAGAGAGTCATTCCCGAGGCATAGGGTAGAACTTCCTCGTTGAATGTTGCATACACAGATGCATCATCTTAACCAATAAGATGGATGGGAAACCGATGGATCGATTCTAATGAATTCGACCGAGTCAAACTCTTGAGAATGTTGTCCAAATCTCTATTGCAGAGAATTGTGGCATTGTCGATTTCGACTTGGATAACACACCCATGTTGATTCCAACCAGTGCAAGTGTTATCCTTCACAAACACTAATATATGTATATATTCACTCTTGTACTAAAATTGATATCCATCTACAAAAGACTTATCAATATTCGGTCAAATCCACATATTGTAGAAATATATGACTTCTAAAGTGACCGAGAGGTTTGCTTTTTATCCACAAAGGACTTAAGACTTGTGAGTCATCCTGTCATAAGTTCATAAGGCAATACCCTTTTGTTCGAATGAATCCAGACTCCATTTGTTTGGCAAGAAAGTCTCGAGGAATCACCTTTTTTTTTTACGCTTTTGAGCGAAATCAAGCAATACTAAGTGGTCGAGAGTTCAAGGTCCGATTAACTCTCTACTTGTAGGGAATTACCCTAGACCACTCAAGCTTTGCTCTGAAAGATAAACTTCCTATTCATTCTACTCTTTTTCGTGTAGATCCAATTATTCCCACTGGGCTGAGACGCTCGGTGGTTTTACAAGAGTATGAACGACTCTGGAGTACCAAACTCCATTCATGGGGTTATGGCTTGTAAACCAACCTCTATTATCGTAATCTATATCGCTCACAAAAGAGCCATAGGTCATCGATCGATCCTCAGACTACAAAGTCCGCAGAACCCGTAATGGGTAATGGATAAACCATACTCCCACTACATTCTGGGTTGATCAAAATTCTGATCTAGTTTAGTAGTATTTAATGTCATCACCAACAACCGATGTTGGATGTGGTCCGATTTTAATCGATTAGTAACTACCTTGAGTAAACGTACTTCAAGGTTCAAGGTTTTGTTGTTCATGGACTCTATCGGGAAGGATGCAGCAAGATAAGCTGTCCCTTCCCGATTTCAAGAATCTTATAACAAACCTTTTTTCAATGCTACAAGATATATAACGATTGGTCATCGACCCGAACGTGTTCGTAAATTTCAGACCTACCTTCAAGCACCGTGTGCTAAATGCTTATATTTATGGAAGTGGGGTGAACCGAATCCACACCTTATCCGTAAATTCCAAAGCATATTCTAGGTAGACTTCTCGGTCTTACATTTGAATGTAGACCGTTATTTCGCTTCCAATATCTTTATTGAGTTAAGCAGTGTATTGTAGCACATCTAAAACTAGGTAAGGCAATTTAACGGTTTCTCACTTAGTGAGAATATGTCACAATGAGGCAGGCTGAGCATCAGTCTCGAGGACTATGAATGGCCTATTTTTGAGTAGAGAATACTCCATCTCTCGACAAAATCAGAGACACCTCAGAATATTTTGGATAAACTTACCGGAGTGTTTGAATAGTTATCAGACAAGAAGTCACTTGTTAAGGGTGATTTTATACGATTTATAACGCTATATTTTATGATAAATTCCCTCATATTTGTATGAATTTGTATAAGAAACAAGTGTTTAATGGAAATATTGAGCAAATGATATTTTAAAAGAGATAATCGCAAAATAGGTTGATTTAAGTGTTTTAATTATGATTTTATGATCATTTGAGCGTTATTACATTTTGCGATGTTTTTATGTGTTATAGATACATGTTTGAGGCTCAAAAGATGCTCAAGAGTTGATTAAGTTCGAGGTAATTGAAGATGAAAGAGATAATGAAGGAATGAGATAAGAAAAAAAGATAAAGATCGAGAAATCAAGATTAAATTCGATCCTGAACTGGCGTCCATGGTGGACGAGCGTTTACTGGGTTGGACGAGCGTCCAGGAATGGGAAGTTGATTCAGGAAGTTTGGACGCAGGAGTGGACGCTAGCAGACGGGCGTCTGATCATGACTCGGCCCGACTCGAAGAAAATTACACAAGATGGACGGGCGTTCACCCTTTCCAGACAGGCGTCCGTCGGCCGACATGCTGAAACCGACTTAATCTTCTATAAATAGCAGCGCGTTTTTCCTCACAATATACGATATATTACAAACCCTAAACCCTAGGGGCGGCTGAGATTTCATTGTTCTTAGTTTTCTAGTAGTTCTAAACACTTTTTATGTATTTTTACTTCAATAATTCGATCTTCAAGAGGATGCTAAGAGGCTAGGCCTCCATTGAACAAGCGTTGTGAAGCCGTCCGATTCAACGATTCAGTTTCTTTTCGTGGTTATTTTGTGAATATCTATTACGACTTGTTCCTTTATCATGTTTTACATTGTTGTTGCAAATTCATATCGAAAGATGCTTGCTTTATTGATTGTTTAATTGATGAAAATCAAGTTAGACTTTAGATCACCACGATAAAGGATAGATATTTGATCTAATTAACGAGAGTTATTAGGTTAGATCTCTAGGTTAGAAATTGAGAGATTTCACACCTTGATTTGAGAGCGTTAATCCTTAGATCGAAAGATAGAGATTAATAGACGAACTTGCCTGAGAAATTAGGGTTCATACCTTTGAATAGGTGAATCACAACTTGATTAGTAATCACGGAATAATCTGAATTAAAACTGAATATTGATAGGATAGGTGGATCAATTGCTTGTTCCTTCATAAATTATTGATTAAAAACCCTTGAAATTGAATTACTTAAGTTTAGTTAGTTCTTCCTTTGCACCTTAGATTTAGTTTAGTTTAAATTGGTTCGAAACATATCCTTCCTGGCTTTAGATCATATCTTCTGTCCAGTTTTACGTTTAAGTTAAGTTTTATTCCCGGTTTTGTTTAGTTCTATCCATTTGTTTAGTTTAGTAATCGTGACCTAGGTTAGTTAGGAATAAAAACTAGAATTCACAATCGCTTGATTCCCGTAAGATCGACCGGCATAGCCTCTATACTACGATCCTTATACTTGAGGTTAACCGGATTATTACTTGTTTTGTGTTAATAAATTCCGTGACAAGTTTTTGGCGCCGTTGCGGGAACCGGACGGTTGTCTAGTTTTTTTTTCCGTTTTTACATTTGTTTTTGTTTGTCTGCTTTTATTTCTTTTAGATTCCTGTTTTTAGTTGTTAAACGTTTAAGTAATTAGTTAATTAAGGTTTTAGTTTAGGGTTAGAGGCTCTCTTGTGATTAGTTCTCCAATCTTTGCTCTCTCTCTGTTTCTGTTCTTTCGTTCCCTTTCTTTTTCTGATATTTCCTGCAATTTTCTGCTTCTGTTCTAATTTTCCCGCTACCAAACGGGCGTCTGAATAACTTGGACATCCGTCCGCTGGAAAATTATCAATTCTGTTCTGTTTTTATTCACTTAGACGAGCGTCCATAAGATTTGAACGCCCGTTCAAGTATTCCGTTTGTCGACGAGCGTTTGGACAACTAAACGCCCGCCCGGTCAAATTCCATCCGGACGCCCGTCCAAACTCTTGGGCGTCCGTCTGGCCTGCTTTCTTCAATACTTTTGTTTCTTTTCTTCTTTCCCCTTTCTTTTCTTTAGATTTTTAATTAGGCTTTCAATTTCTTATTTTTTAGGTTTTAACCACTTGTTTTTGGTCCGGTTTATGCAAACTTGGAGTCAAAAGGGACCGTTATTGTACACCCCTGACCCCGAGCGAACCGTAGTCCGGCCAAACAGGCGGATTTTCCGTTTTACGGTTCTGGAAGACAGAGCCGAGCGAGAGCTTGAAGATCAAATAGCAAGAGAAATCACTGATTTTGTGATAATGGCCGCTAATAATAGACGTACGTTGGCAGACTACGCCAGGCCAGGCGAAGTCAAAGTCAACCCGGCTATAGTTATTCCAGCCATTACTGCACAAACCTTTGAGTTAAAACCGGGACTTATTCAGATGATGCAGCATGCATCTATTTTTCATGGTTATCAATCAGAGAATCCGCATACCCACTTGCATACATTCCTAGAGATATGCGGCACTACACGCATCCAAGGAGTAAGTGAGGATGCTATCAAGCTGAAACTTTTCCCATTTTCTTTGAAGGAGAGGCTAAGAGTGGTACACCTCTCTCCCCTCGAATCCATCACCACCAGGGTGAACTTGAAAGAGAATTTCTAAGTCAATACTTTCCGCCTTCAAAGACAAATTGTTGTTTGAACGACATTTTCACGTTCTATCGTAAAGAAAGCAGTCGTTCTTTGAATGTTGGAAGAGATTCAAGTCTCTTCTCGTAAAATGTCCTCATCATGGCATGCCCTTTGGAAAGGCAAGTCAACACCTTCTTTAGTGGATTGACCGAGCTCACAAAAGGCATGGTCAACAGTTCTTCTGGTGGGGCATTTCTGAAGAGAACACCTGAAGAGGGATGGGCACTGTTTGAGGACATTGCGAAGTATAATTATGCTCCCTCTTATCAAGCAATTCAAGCACCTCCCCCTCCTAAGGTTGAGGAAGTTAATATGCAAAGTTTGATAGCCATCGCAAATGCAGATGGCAACATCTCAAATTTCACATCCGATAAATCAAACTTCTTCTTTTCCACAGAACCCTCAGGTTCTGTATTGCGAAAACTGTTGCCAGACTGGCCATATGAATGGCCAATGTCAATTTAATCCCTCTGCACCTTATCAAGTGAATGCTGTCCATGATTATGGACAGTACAATCAAGTCACATGTCAGAATTGTGACGAGGTGGGGCACACTTCTAAATTCTGTCCTATGAACGGACAGAATGCGGAAGTAAACGCATTCTATGGCCAGAACAATCCAAGGTTCAGTCAGTTTCCTGGCCAGAATAATTTCCAAAACCAAGGGCTTAATCCATCTTCAAATTTCAATCCTACTTCGAATTTTAATTCGAATCAGAATTTCAATAGAAACCCTGGGTTTATTCAGAACCAAAACTCGAATTTTTCCAATCCTACGCAAAAATTCAATCAGAATTGGCCTTCCAATTCAAATTCTCAATTCCAAAGTCGGCCCAGCCAGCCCTATTCTTCAAATTTCTAGAACTCTCAAGGCTCCTCCCAACCTACCAATCTTGAAGCTAAGTTGGAGGAGCAAAGTAGATCGATGAAGAATCTTGAGAGACAAATTGGGCAACTGGCTGAACAGTTGGCTTCTAGACCCCCAGGGCAGCTGCCCAGTTTCACTGAAAAGAATCCAAAGGGTGGTCAAGTTGCTCATGCTGACTTGAATAAAGGCCCATGTACTGACCTCGTGCCATCAATTCAATACGGTAAAAGAGGAGGCGGTGCAATGAATCGAGAAGCGGTACTCAAGTTAGTGGTCCTTCCCATCGTCGGAAACCACTAGCCCCTCTCGCCATTGATAAGGCGGGAGGGAAGCCGAGCACCTACACTCCCCTCAAGCGCAAGAGAAAACTCAGGTGGGTGATCCACGAGAGGTGAAAAATTTGGAGATCCTCAAGTGGTGATCCTCGGGGGTGAGAAAAAAGCAAGCGAAAGTCGGGAGGCCGATCCTCGACTACTAAGAAATCTGAAAAAGGCATTCGTTGGAAGGGATCGGAAGACAGAGTGTAAGTGCATCCTCAAAGAAATTCTTTTTCGAGAATGACCTTAAGAAACTTCCATTTCCACCGAGAAAGAGCAACATTCCCTTGATTGAGGATAAGAAGTATGAAAAGGTGCTAAACCTTTTGAAAAATACTCAGGTGAATCTTCCATTATCAGATGTCTTGGTCGAGATGCCTAAGTATACAAAATTTATCAAGGATGTTGTGTCTTCGAAAAAGAAATTAGCAGGCATGGAAAGGCAAATTGGTGAGGATTGTTCCATGATTAATTATGAAAACTTACCAATTAAAGGAGGTGACCCTTGTAAGTTCGTGCTTACAGTAGTAATGGGAGGTCTAGTTTTCCCTAATTCTTTGTGCGATCTAGGTGCCTCTATAAGTCTTATGCCAATGTCTGTTTGCAAACAGCTCGGTTTACAAAGCCTTCTAGAACCCACTACTATGAGTTTACAATTCGCTGATAGATCTTCTAAGAAAGCTTCACGGATCCTGAAAGACGTTTTGGTTCAGATTGATAGATTTACCTTTCCAGTTGATTGGTATGTTTTAGATATTGAAAAGGGTGAAAACGTCCCCCTGATTCTTGGAAGGCCCATCTTATCTCTGGCTAGAGCCCTCATAGATTGCGATGGTGGGCAAGTGACTATCCGAGTTGGTGATCAAGAGGTGAGTTACAATGTCTTGAAGTCCATTCAAGTACCCTCTGGCCCCCCAACCGGCTTTTCCATTGATTATATGACAGATGATTTCACTGATTATATGGATAGACAAGTCATGGCTGTAGAAGCGGAATACGAGCGATTAGTTAACAACCTAAATACTCTGGTGTGGTTAATCTAGATCAATTAGCAGCTGATTTTGAGGAATAATTATTCGAAGGAGAAGCTTTGGCAGTGGGACCACAGAGTAAACTCAGCGATATTGAGTTGAAAAGTGGAGATCTCAAGTCTAGTTTAGAAGACCCCCCTGTAGATTTAGTGTTAAAGCCGTTGCCTAAGCATCTTAAGTATGTGTTTTTAAGAGAAGGTGACAAGCTTCCACCGATTATATCCGCCAAGCTTTCGTTTGGAGGAAATGAAATTGATCAACGTTTTGAGAAAAATGAAAAAGCCTTTGGTTGGCAAGTAGGAGATATCGAGAGGAATATCTCCGACATCTGTATGCACAAGATCAAGACGAATGAGGGTGCAAAGTGTGTCGATGACCCTGCAGAAGGCTCAACCTCATATGCAAGAAGTCGTTAAAAGGAAATCATCAAGCTTCCGGACATGGGAATCATTTATGCCATCCCGATAGTGAATGGGTTTCCCTACTCAGGTAGTTCCCAAGAAAGGAGGAATTACAATTGAGAAGAATGAGAAGGAGAGGAAATTGCTTTGAGACTTGTCATCTTTGATTCTGAGTCTCGCAGATCGATTATCGAAAGCTCAATGAGGTAACCATGAAAGATCATTTTCCCTTCCATTCATTGATCGGATGCTCGGCGCCTGGCGGGACACGATTCTATCGCTTCCTAGATGGATATTCGGGATACTTCCAAATACCCATTGATCCGGTGACCAAGAAAAGACCACTTTTACCTCCGCCTTATGGTACATTTGCTTATAGGCGAATGCCATTTGGTCTCAGCAATGCCCAGCCACATTTCAAAGATGTATGCTATCTATCTTTGACGGGCTTGCAGAGAAGTGTATAGAGATTTTATGGGCGATTTTTCGGTTTTTGGTCGATCTTTTGATGATTGCCTTGACAATCTTGATCAAGTGTTATCCGGATGTGTGGAAAGAACTTAGTATCGAATCAGGAAAAATGTCATTTCATGGTAGATGAGGGAATAGTTCTTGGCCACAAGATCTCCGCCAATGGTATAGAAGTTGACAGGGCAAAAGTAGAAGCTATCGAGAAGATGAGCTACCCTAAGAATGTGCGTGAATTTAGAGGCTTTCTCGGACATGTCGGTTTTTACAGAAGGTTCATTCAAGACTTCTCCAAGATAGCCAAGCCCTGTCCGCCCACTTTATGAAGTAAGACGTTGAGGTTAATTTTGATGAGAGCCGCAAGCAAGCGTTTGAGGAGCTCAAGGATCGTTTAATATCCGCTCCAATTCTTATATCGCTTTGATTGGAACCTACCGTTTGAGCTTATGTGCGACGCATCAAACTATCTTTGTTGGTGTCGTTTCTAGGGCAAAAGATCAAGGGAAGTTCCGGCCTATCTATTACTTGATCACACATTGAACCCTCTCAAGTTAACTATACCACTACCTTGAAAAGGAGCTTTGGGCGTAGTTTTGCTATGGACAAGTTTCAGAGTTACTTGTTAGGAGCTCAAGTGATTGTGTGGACTGATCACGCCGCCTTGCGTTATCGATGACCAAGAAAGAGGCTAAACCGCGCTTACTACGTTGGATATTGACCTACAAGAGTTTGACGTTCAAATTAAAGACAAAAGGCGTTGAAACGCGTAGGGTGATCACGCGTTTCTAGAATGTTAAATGAGGAAAAGGATGATCCGGATGATATAGATCTTTACTTTCCTCTAGAAAACATTATGTTGATAGACGGTTGTCCTCCCGATGTTCCGTGGTATTCTTCCATTGTAAACTACCTTCATGGCCGTTATCTCGATCCGAGATGTCTTATCGAGAGAAGAAAAAGTTCTTCTCTCGATTTGAAATATTTCGTTTGGGATGAACCTTATCTTTTAAGATCAGTAAAGATGGTTTGCTTAGAAGATGTGTTCTGAGTCCGAGCAACGGGATATTATTGAGCAAATTGCCACGGTGGACCCACCGGAGGTCACTTTGGTCCGTGGAAAACCGTTGCTAAGATCTTTCAATCCGGTTTCTATTGGCCTACGATCTTTAAAGATACGGAAGCTTTTTGTAAAGCTTGTGATAGGTGCCAAAGAACCGGTACTCTGACAAGGCGTTTTGACATGCCTTTGAAACCCATCCTAGAATGCGAAGTCTTTGATGTGTGGGGTATCGATTTTATGGGACCATTCCGTCATCTCTTGCGGTAATAAATACATCTTAGTCTGCGTAGATTACGTGTCGAAATGGGTAGAGGCTCAAGCCACTCCTCACAATGATTATAAGACGGTAATGAAATTCTTAAAGAAGAGTATCTTTGTGAGATTTGGATGTCCACGTGCCTTGATCAGTGATGAAGGGACGCATTTCTGCAACCGACCCCTAGAGAAAGTCTTTGAGAAGTATGGTGTTCGTCACAAAACTGGCACACCATATCATCCGATGACTAGTGGTCAGGTTGAAAGGAGCAACCAAAGCATCAAGAAAATCCTGGAGAAAACGGTAAACAGTCATAGAAAGGACTGGAGTTTGAAATTGGATGATGTACTTTGGGCTTACAAAACTGCCTATACAACCCCTATGGGGACATCTCCATATCAAATGGTCTCACGGGAAACCATGTCATCTGCTGTCGAGTTAGAGCATAGAGCTTATTGGGCTACAAAGTTTCGAACTTTGATTCCCAATCTTGTGGAAAACATCGACTACTGTTAGATTACATGAGCTAGGCGATTCGGACTCCAGGCTTACGAAAGTGCCGAGGATTAGTAAGGATAAAATGAAGCTACTCCACGATGCTAAGATTAAGAAGAGAGAATTTCAAGTCGGAGAACAAGTTCTTCTTTACAATTCTAGGTTACATTTGTTTCTGGGAAGTTGAGGACACGTTGGTCCGGTCCTTTGAAATTCTCCAGATTATTCCTGAGGCGTTCTAGAACTACGAGGTTATGGTGACCAGCCGTTTGAGTGAACGGACAGAGGTGCAAACACTACATTGGTGAGCCTAAAGACAAGCCTTTGGCTGTTCGGTTCCTCGATATTCTTGGATGTGGTGCTACACGGTCGAAGAATTAAACGAGTTTTCACCCGGTCTTTTCTCACGAGGACGACGGTGATGGTAAATCCAAGAAGTTCTAGGTGGTAGTTGGGATATGGAAGAATATTGGAAAGAACGCCAACGAGATTGTCATCGAAGCTTCAGGAAACGAAGAAGTCAACCGTGGGGAAGTTTAAGCGTGTGCGGAAAGCTATAAAGAATTTAACCCCACGTGTTGGAGTCTTTGCTTCGCGCCACGCGCTCGATCGTCGAGCTTACGAGGTAGTGGTCGCAGAAAAGTCAAATGGCACGATCCAGGCTAGACTCCAACAAATGTCGAGCTAACGACATTAACCAAAAGCGCTACTAGGAGGCATCCTAGATATCCCTTATTTTATTAGTTAAATTTTGATTAAATTCATTAGTGTTATGTTTATTTAAGTTTTAGTTTAATTACGCTTAGTTGACTAAGTTTTTCTGTTTATATCTCGTCGCTTAGTTTGTTTTTTTAGATATGGATTACGGAGTTCTTCCCGGAGGAGTTCCCCATCATTAGTCGGATCCCACCTGGACATGATGGTGATGGACAGGAGGCACTATAGTTTTGCACGTAGATTTTGAGCTTAGTACCCGTCACGAAGACCATCACCTATGTTCTCATTGTCCCCATTGTCGGGAGGTAGTGACTTTACCACGAGGATCTCCAGAAGCTATAGGGGCGTCCATATACGGTCCTAAATGACCCTATCTTGATGAGATCTAGCGCGTACTACTGAGCTTCACATTTTAGAGGTTTAGAGGTAGCTGGAGATGACTGGGGCGTACAAGACGACTATGATTTCCCTCCTGCTATTGATATGCTTCGTCGTCTCATCCGATTGGTGGATTGGGACGAGATTTATGCAGACTAGAGTTAGTTAAGTTTGTTTCGTCGAGCAAACGACGTTAAACAAAAGCGTTTCGTGGGAGGCAACCCACTGTTCTCTATTTGTTTTTATTTATTTCCTAGTAATTTTATTTTTATTTGTATTTTTGAAGTTTTATTTAAGTTTAATAAGAGATGAAATTTTGAATTTGAGTTGTATGGAAATTTTGTGATTTTTGCACCTTTTTCTGCTTGGACGGCCGTCCAGACGTCTGGACGCCCGTCCGCTATGACTAATCCGTGGACGAACGTCCACTAAACATGGACGCCCGTCTGATATTTTCCCTCCAATCCTGTATGTGATTTAAACTCTTGGACGAGCGTCCACTACACATGGACGCCCGTCCAGTTCATCTAATTTCCCAGTGGACGTTCGTCCGGTCTCTTGGACGCCCGACCAGCATCTGCCTATATATACCCCTTCCTTTGATGAACACTCACTTTTCAGATTTTTAAACGCAAGAACCGTTTCCTCTCCTTTCTTTTGCCCGAAAATCCTCGATTCTACACCATTTTGGGCGAATTAAAGTGCTACAGGCCGCTATTGATCCCCTCTCTTTGATTTTCATAACCAAATCCCCCAACACACAATATTTTTGGAGAATCAGGCCCCATTGAAGTCCTACTTTTTGGAAGAAAAATTCGATTTTGGAGGTCATTTTTGTGCTGTTTGGACTGATTTTCACCTCGATCATCATCTACTCATCCTACTTGGTAAGTTAGTAACAACTTTTCTAGTTTTTATTCACATTTTTCTGAGTTCGATCTTTGGGTCGGCTCGTTCATACGAATTGCACCTTACTTGTTTTCTTCCTTTCGTTTTTGTTCTTGATTCTTGCTGATTGGTGCTATGATGTTGCTGTGGATGGTGAATGGGTTGATTATTGATAATGGATGGTTGTGGTTTGTGTTTTGGTTAATTTGAAATCCCGATTTGGATGTTAAACGGGTATCTTTGTGCGTATTGGGATTGTTTGGTGTAGACTAGGCTTGAAAATGGTTCATAAGAAAGGAGTTGTGAAGAGACACGGGAAGGAAGTAGCTAGGGAGGCCGGGAAGAAGCGCAAAGAGTTTGACCCTACCTTAATTGATCCCAACCGAGGTGTGACCATTCGGGAGCAACCCCCTAGAGCCACCCAAACTAGGGCAACCTTAAGAGATGAACCTACCTCGGACTACGAGACGGATGACGATATTCCTTTAGCACGGATGCCACAGAGCTCGTAAAGGCGGAGTCTCGTCTAGGTGGTTGAGGAGGTTGTCGAAGCTTACACGGGAAGATGAACCGGTTGAGACTAGGGCTGCCCAACTAGGAAGAAAGCCAAAACCGTACTCTCCTATGCCTTTGCCTCGTAGATTCGTGAATCCTAGGGCTCACGATGCGTATAAACAAACACTATTTTTCGAGGACGATGTTGATAGAGAGGGCCATTTTAGAGGCAAAGGTTGATCCCGGGTTTGTCAAGCTTTTAAGGGATCGGAAATGGGGCGCTTTGATGACGATTCCAACTACACCGGTCAATAGTTCCTTGGTTCGGGAGTCTTATGCAAACTGTTCAAAAACCGACTTGGAAACGAAGGTAGTTGTGGTTCGAGGGGTCCAAGTTCCGTTTACACCGGAGGTGATCAATGCAAAGTATGGGTTGGCGGCTTTTGAGGGTAGAGATTATAAGGAGGAGATTTTACATAGGTAGAGTTTGGGGCAGGATCCTTTGGAGGAGTTGAGACTGAGAGTGTGCCCGGATGTGGCCTGGACATTAAGACCGGGAGGAGACCGGAAGGAGTTAGTCACCACGACCTGGACGGAGGATTGGAAGGTCCAGTGTCGATTCATTCGTGAGTCGGTTGTTGCCTAAGAACAACCTGACACACTTCCACATTGGTGACCTAGGTATGTTGTATACGTTGACGTTTGGCCTGAATGTAGATGTGGGACAAGCTCTGTATGACGAGATATCTATCAACCAGAAGGTTTACACGCGGAGCTTGATCGTCCCTCACCTGATCCATAGTTTGTGCATCGATGCCGGTGTGCCTGAGTATGGAGCAGATCACAAGCCGAAGAACCCGAGGCCTATACAGAGAGAGAAAGGTAAGCCTTGGGATGATCGAGACGGAGACACCTCAGAGCCTGGTTCGTCTTGGCACCACCTCCGGTTCCACCCTTGTCTAGTTTATCTCTGCGGAGAGGGCTCGGCACAAGCATGGCCAGCGACCTACGAGATTGGATGACTGATATCCAGGAGACACAGAAGAACATGATGTACGTGCTAAAGTGCATTGTGGAGGGCAAGAAACCGAGGGATATGCAGATTTTCAAGGAGAGTGATACGGAGTTCCTCTTTTCCGATGCGATCGAGCAGGTTATTGCCGAGGTGCTTGAGGCGGAGAAAGAGCCTGATGATGATGAGGAGGTCGCGGAGGAGAGACTCCATCTGGGGCTATTCTTGCCCGGTTACACACCGGCACCTTCATCGACGACGCTCACGGTCGTTGTACCCTCGATCGATCCCACCACTGCTGCTGATTCTGCTGTTCCTCCGGCTGATGATACCCCGGCTCCGGGGCAGTCTTGATTTCATTTGTCTATTTTTCGATTTGCACTAGCTATGGTGGTTGTATATTTCTGCTACTTTTTACTTATATGGTTCATTGTAATTTTTGATGTTGCTACTATTTATTCTTTCGATGGATCATGTAAGCCATAAGGCACCCGTACTTTCATTTCGACTTTGTTTCTACTTTTTGGTTGTATTGGATGCTTTATCTCTTGTTGATTTTGCTATATCCTTTCATTTTGGTATAACTCCCCGTTTTCCCCGAGATCGTTCCGTGTTTGTCAAGTCGTGCAGGTACGTTTTTGGCGGTTTTGTCGAGCTACATTGTAAGGTTGCGCGTTCTAAGTGTCACTATGTAGGCTCCGGCCTGACCGACGTTTGAAATCAGCTAAGTCTTTTATCTTTTCTTTCGTTCTGCACAACATGAGGACATGTTGTCGTTTAAGTGTGGGGGAGGGGAATGGTCGACTATGTATCTATAATCATTTGTTCAATACGTATTGTTTCTATGAAAATGAGCTAAATTTTTAAAAAAAATTCGACACTTTTGTTCTCGTTTTGTCCCGAGTAGGCAATTCTATTTAATGTCCGTTATTTTTATAGTCATTTAAGCTATATATCATATGTTTAGTAAGTTAGTTGTTTCACCTGAGATCTATTTTTCACGAGTCATAGTAAACGATGAGCTAACTTATAAAGTTATACCCCTTTTGGACGAGTGATTTTTTGATTTTCTTATAAGTCATGTACTTAGTGCTACATGTATATCTCGAGACTTATGATAGTTTGTATTTAGTCCCGAGTATGTTATACTGTGAATATCTAAGGTTTGAATGTGATAAGTAACACGTAACTTAATGTCAAATGAAAATTTTGAAAAATATGAAAACAATGTGTGTGTCGAAAGCTGGTCGATGATTTGAGTGAGGTAGGTCATACCACGAATGTCCTACACCACTATGATGACCAAAAGCTCACGACAGTCAGAAAAAGCTGCCTTATGATTGGAGTAAGGTAGGGTGTTATCTCGAAATATCCTATTCTGCTATGACAGGGCAAAAGCTCATTCTGATGTGCGTTTAAAAGTGAAAAAGTTAAATCAACTAAATGATTAGTATGAAATGAATATAAGACTAAGTTATCGTCTATCTTATCCCCAGTATAAACTGACAGATATGCTGTAGGGATTATCCTCTGAGTATTTCAGAAAGGCCCTAGATATATTCGATCATCCTTTTCGGGATATTTCATGTTTGTAGGGTACACCTTATGAGTGTCATTTATCTCTAGTTTGAAGGGGGTATTAGCTAGTTTTGCTTTGAGTTTCTCAAGTTTGGACTTAGTGGAAGTTTTCTATGGCTTTGCACACACACGGGTGAACTTCTGATTTATTGGATGTGTGTTATATATGTTTAGATGTCTGATCTTTTCTCGAGCCTTTACTTTGTTTTGTTTTGCTCGGGATGAGCAAAAGCTTAAGTGTGGGGGAGTTGTTAAGGGTGATTTTATACGATTTATAACGCTATATTTTATGATAAATTCCCTCATATTTGTATGAATTTGTATAAGAAACAAGTGTTTAATGGAAATATTGAGCAAATGATATTTTAAAAGAGATAATCGCAAAATAGGTTGATTTAAGTGTTTTAATTATGATTTTATGATCATTTGAGCGTTATTACATTTTGCGATGTTTTTATGTGTTATAGATACATGTTGGAGGCTCAAAAGATGCTCAAGAGTTGATTAAGTTCGAGGTAATTGAAGATGAAAGAGATAATGAAGGAATGAGATAAGAAAAGAGATAAAGATCGAGAAATCAAGATTAAATTCGATCTCGAATCAAGCGCCCATGGTGGATTTAAAGCATTGGGTTGGACGAGCGGCCCAGGAATGGGAAGTTGATTCAGAAGTTTGGACGCAGAGTGGACGCTAGCAGACGGGCGGCTGATCATGACTCGGCCCGACTCGAAGAAAATTACACAAGATGGACGGGCGTTCACCCTTTCCAGACGGGCGTCCGTCGGCCGACATCTTGAAACCGACTTAATCTTCTATAAATATAGTAGCCGTTTTTCCTCACAATATACGATATATTACAAACCCTAAACCCTGTGGGCGGTGAGATTTCATTGTTCTTAGTTTTCTAGTAGTTCTAAACACTTTTATATTTTTTTACTTCAATAATTCGATCTTCAAGAGGATGCTAAGAGGCTAGGCCTCCATTGAACAAGCGTTGTGAAGCCGTCCGATTCAACGATTGATTTCTTTTTCGTGGTTATTTTGTGAGTATCTATTACGACTTGTTCCTTTATCATGTTTTACATTGTTGTTGCAAATTCATATCGAAAGATGCTTGCTTTATTGATTGTTTAATTGATGAAAATCAAGTTAGACTTTAGATCACCACGATAAAGGATAGATATTTGATCTAATTAACGAGAGTTATTAGGTTAGATCTCTAGGTTAGAAATTGAGAGATTTCACACCTTGATTTGAGAGCGTTAATCCTTAGATCGAAATATAGAGATTAATAGACGAACTTGCCTGAGAAATTAGGGTTCATACCTTTGAATAGGTGAATCACAACTTGATTAGTAATCACGGAATAATCTGAATTAAAACTGAATATTGATAGGATAGGTGGATCAATTGCTTGTTCCTTCATAAATTATTGATTAAAAACCCTTGAAATTGAATTACTTAAGTTTAGTTAGTTCTTCCTTTGCACCTTAGATTTAGTTTAGTTTAAATTGGTTCGAAACATATCCTTCCTGGCTTTAGATCATATCTTCTGTCCAGTTTTACGTTTAAGTTAAGTTTTATTCCCGGTTTTGTTTAGTTCTATCCGCTGTTTAGTTTAGTAATCGTGACCTAGGTTAGTTAGGAATAAAAACTAGAATTCACAATCGCCAGTTCCCCGTAAGATCGACCCGGCATAGCCTCTATACTACGATCCTTATACTTGAGGTTAACCGGATTATTACTTGTTTTGTGTTAATAAATTCCGTGACAAGTTTTTGGCGCCGTTGCCGGGGAACCGGACGGTTGTCTAGTTTTTTTTTCCGTTTTTCTGTTTGTTTTTGTTTGTCTGTTTTTATTTCTTTTTAGATTCCTGTTTTTAGTTGTTAAACGTTTAAGTAATTAGTTAATTAAGGTTTTAGTTTAGGGTTAGAGGCTCTCTTGTGATTAGTTCTCCCATCTTTGCTCTCTCTGTTTCTGTTCTTTCGTTCCCTTTCTTTTTCTGATATTTCCTGCAATTTTCTGCTTCTGTTCTAATTTTCCCGCTACCAAACGGGCGTCTGAATAACTTGGACATCCGTCCGCTGGAAAATTATCAATTCTGTTCTGTTTTTATTCACTTAGACGAGCGTCCATAAGATTTGAACGCCCGTTCAAGTATTCCGTTTGTCAGACGAGCGTTTGGACAACTAAACGCCCGTCCAGTCCAAATTCCATCCGGACGCCCGTCCAAACTCTTGGACGTCCGTATGGCCCTGTTTCCTTCAATACTTTTGTTTCCTTTTCTTCTTTCCCCTTTCTTTTCTTTAGATTTTTAATTAGGCTTTCAATTTCTTATTTTTTAGGTTTTAACCACTTGTTTTTGGTCCGGTTTATGCAAACTTGGAGTCAAAAGGGACCGTTATTGTACACCCCTGACCCCGAGCGAACCGTAGTCCGGCCAAACAGGCGGATTTTCCGTTTTACGGTTCTGGAAGACAGAGCCGAGCGAGAGCTTGAAGATCAAATAGCAAGAGAAATCATCGATTTTGTGATAATGGCCGCTAATAATAGACGACGTTGGCGGACTCACGCCAGGCCGGCGAAGTCAAAGTCAACCCGGCTATAGTTATTCCGGCCATTCGCACAAACCTTTGAGTTAAAACCGGGACTTATTCGGATGATGCAAAGATGCATCTATTTTTCATGGTTATCAATCGAGAGAATCAGATACCCACTTGCATACATTCCAGAGATATGCTGGCACTACACGCATCAAGGAGTAAGTGAGGATGCTATCAAGTGAAACTTTTCCCATTTTCTTTGAAGGAGAGGCTAAGGAGTGGTACACCTCTCTCCCCTCTGAATCCATCACCACCTGGGCTGAACTTGAAAGAGAATTTCTAAGTCAATACTTTCCGCCTTCAAAGACAGCCCAGTGTTTGAACGACATTTTCACGTTCTATCAGAAAGAAAACGAGTCGTTCTTTGAATGTTGGAAGAGATTCAAGTCTCTTCTCAGAAAATGTCCTCATCATGGCATGCCACTGGAAAGGCAAGTCAACACCTTCTTTAGTGGATTGACCGAGCTCACAAAAGGCATGGTCAACAGTTCTTCTGGTGGGGCATTTCTGAAGAGAACACCTGAAGAGGATGGGGCACGCTTTTGAGGACATTGCGAAGTATAATTATGCTCCCTCTTATCAAGCAATTCAAGCACCTCCCCCTCCTAAGGTTGAGGAAGTTAATATGCAAAGTTTGATAGCCATGATGCAACAGCAGATGGCAACATCTCAAATTTCACATCCGATAAATCAAACTTCTTCTTTTCCACAGAACCCTTAGGTTCTGTATTGCGAAACCTGTTGCCAGACTGGCCATATGAATGGCCAATGTCAATTTAATCCCTCGCACCTTATCAAGTGAATCCGCCCATGATTATGGACAAGTACAATCAAGTCACATGTCGAATTGTGACGAGGTGGGGCACACTTCTAAATTTTGTCCTATGAACGGATGAATCGCGGAAGTAAACGCGATTCTATGGCCAGAACAATCCAAGGTTCAGTCAGTTTCCTGGCCAGAATAATTTCCAAAACCAAGGGCTTAATCCATCTTCAAATTTCAATCCTACTTCGAATTTTAATTCGAATCAGAATTTCAATAGAAACCTGGGTTTATTAGAACCAAAACTCGAATTTTTCCAATCCTACGCAAAAATTCAATCAGAATTGGCCTTCCAATTCAAATTCTCAATTCCAAAGTCGGCCCAGCCAGCCCTATTCTTCAAATTTCTAGAACTCTCAAGGCTCCTCCCAACCTACCAATCTTGAAGCTAAGTTGGAGGAGCAAAGTAGATCGATGAAGAATCTTGAGAGACAAATTGGGCAACTGGCTGAACAGTTGGCTTCTAGACCCCCAGGGCATTGCCATTCAGCCAAAAAGAATCCAAAGGGTGGTCAAGTTGCTCATGCCGACTTGAATAAAGGCCCATATCTTGACCTCGTGCCATCAATTCAATACGGTAAAGAGGAGGCGGTGCAATGAATCTGAGAAGCGGTACTCAAGTTAGTGGTCCTTCCCATCGTGAAACCACAGCCCTCCCGCCATTGATAAGGCGGGGAGGAAGCCGAGCACCTACACTCCCTCAATCGCAAGAGAAAACTCGGTGGTGATCCACGAGAGGTGAAAAAGCTGGAGATCCTCAAGTGGTGATCCTGGGGACTGAAAAAAGCAGCGAAAGTCGGAGGGTGATCCACGACTACTAAGAAATCTGAAAAAGTCGTTCGTTGGAAGGATCTCGGAAGAGCAGATTTGTAAGTGCATCCTCAAAGAAACCAATTGCTTTTAATAGTTCTTAAGATGTGTTTTATATACATATTTCAGCAGTTGTAAGTGGTTTTGACTTTATCAAACAAAAGTCCGAGTCTTGGATTCGTACTACAAATGGTATATTCACTTTCTATACGACAAACAAATTATCGAATAGAAGGTAAATCCATTCATTCCAACGAATCTTAAACGGAAAATAATTTTCCCGCGATATCCAAAGATTGAATCCGAGATTCATTTCCTTATATCACTCCTACTATTCTAGCTAAAATTAAGCGCCCGTTGTTTACTCTTTTAATCGTTAAATGCCTTCGCTACATTGTTCTTCCAAAGAACTTAGCTCGAGAAAATCGCCAAGGATTCATAGGTTGGTGATCCAAAATCACTATCCTTATCCTATGATTTTCGATTAATTAATTTTCGGTTCGACTTTAAAGTTTCTCGGTTTAGATGACTAACACTTTTAGACATATTCTCCCATTCTTGACTTTCCGTGAATGGAAACAGTCTTGAACGGCGGTTCGCTTGAGTAGACACTACTCTTGAACCGTGGGATGTCTATTTCGAGTGTTACTCGTCTGGACTTCTCGGATTTTCTAATATACCAGAAAAAACAACAAATCATATTAAAGTTCCCAATAGTTTATCGGTGCCAAATACCGTCTAACGAGCAATGCTTTACTTTTATGATTTTCCGATTTTTTCGATTTGAAAATCTTTCGTACATAGTTCCAATGTTTTCAGAAAAACAATAAATCATAGAACTCCCACTAGTTCATCGATTCCAAATATCGTCCAACTAGCGACATTCCATGACTTTCCGGTTTTTCAATTAGAACGGTTACGTGTGTAGTCAGTTACACTTTTCTAATGTTCTAGAAAAACAATAAATCATAAAGCTCCCACTAGTTCATCGATTCCAAATATCGTCCAACTAGTAACACTTCATGATTTTCCAATTTTTCAATTAGAAAATTACTCGTGTAATTACTACACACTCAAAATTCACTAAAAGAATTTCAAAGTCCGAAATCACCTTTGATCAAACTAAGTTTGTCTTCCGTTTGACACGAATGACATTAGTGACATACATGTATGTCACTCTGGTTTTTAAAAGGCTTAAGAGAAAATATCTCTTCCGAAAATTAATTGCATTATCGATTAACTAGTTCAACGTCCTAGTTACTTTCCACTTTTTAATGAAGTCAATACTAGTCAATTATAAATTTTAAGCAATTTAGTAAGGGATATAATGTTGTAAATAAAATGACATATATTAATTCAAGTTAACACTACTATATTTATTTTAGGAATTGTAAACTAAAATTAAGTCTACTCTACCATTCCAAGGTTTTAACCTCGCATCTCAGTGCCGCCGTAGGGTAGGTCAAAGAGATGACGGTTAAATCGAGACAATCTCATCAATGAATAACTTGTGAGAATCAAACATCCCACGAGAATCGAACATCCCTTTATTCATTGACTACCTTCCTTTTTAGCCTAGATATTACCAAAAATATCCTTTATGAGTGTGACCTACTATATCGGATCTCTTAGTACGCCCGAGTATGCCGTCGTAGGATAGGTCGGTGACCCGGCGAGTACCGTAAATCCTATCCTTTCGGAGACCAAGCCATGAATGTTGATAGGAGTGAACACCATCCGTAGGGGACGAAATCAAAGCGCCGCGAGGCGTCACCCTTCTCTCACTTACTTGTATCTATAGTAGAGGCCGTGGGGTTGGTGTCGCCTCCCCGCTCCCACTCAATATTTTGGAAGTGGTGGTGGGTTAACTAACCACGTCTTTTGATGTTAACATAAAAACTCATCAAATCAAGGATTCGAATGGTGTCGGTAACGTGAGCAAGCCTACCCGTCCTATTCGTTGGAACATATGTGATGATCGGACGAAATCGGGTCAAGAGAGCCACAATGAGATAAGAAGGAATCACCCCTCCGCTCGCCGGTGTAGCTTAGTCTTGCCGGACCCCCGTGCATACGTCACACCAGGAGGGTTAAGTCGGTCGAGCGAAGCTCAGTTGACCACCCAACTATAGGCGAACTGCGTTTTTATCCAAGATTTATTGTTCTTTTACCATCATTCAATCTCGTAGACACTACGAATCAAAACGTAATCTCGTTTGGGCTTTAAGGCGGTTCACCGAGAACACACACCGAAAGGCTTAACGATTTCATAACCCGTCATCGGATCTTTAATTAGTTACTAAATTAATTAATTACCACGTATTAATTAAATTTCAACTAATTACACGAGTTTGTATACATGCCTATTTTAATTACCAAAATTAAAATTCTACATGTATGCATGGAGTGGATTTATGATATGATGACGATGTCATGCACAAGAATTCGATTTTATATCTATTTTATGATCAAACACATAAAAAATGAATTGCGGAAAATTTAAACAATTTGAGATGGATTGTTTGCATTTCGTATCTAATCTATCCTAGGAAAATAGTAAATTACAATCTTGTTGTCTTCATATCTTCGATCTTGAACCTTGAACCACTTGAACCGCATGAACAGAGAAGGAGAAGGGGCCATTATTTTATAAAATAAAATAAATAAAAAGTTTTTTTTTTTCCCGATTTTTTTTTATTTTTTTTATTTTTTAAATCCTGCTGTGATATTCCATAAATTTTTTTTTTTTTTTTTTTTTTTTTTCAATCAACAGGCCATACGGCCATAAAAAAATATTCCAAAAATAAGATATATTGCCGTGAGAAATATTTGATCAGGGAATCTTTTTCCATAACATATCTTGCCAAAATATTCCATAACATATCTTGCCGTGTGTACCAAAAAAAAAAAAAAAAAAATTTCAGTCCGACTCCTATTCATACCTCGAGTTCCGTCTTCATCTCGTGTTCTTCGTGTTCTTCATTGTTTTTCCGGTATTACAAAAAACAAAAAAATTGCCGAAAATAAAGGGAAAAAAAACAACTTTTACATCAATCCTATGCTCAATTGTTACTAAACAAAGCGAAATTACTGATAGATCTAACGAGTAAAATGATCTCAACCTCAATCCATCTCTTCAACCACAACAATCGCAACATAAAAAATAAAAAATATGCATCGGCCCCAACCAAAAAAAATCGGGACACAAAAACTACATGTTTTCCACTCCTCGATCTAATATTTTATACGTATAAATATAGATCACCTTGGCGACTGATACCACTGTTAGTAATATCATCCGCAGCGGAAGCGATTTAAGGATCTAGATCTATAAAATACACGTAATAAAATAACTAGATCTATATCTGAGGGGTTGTAGAACACACCTCTTGGATCTCAAAATCCAAGTTGAAGAACAGCAATAGAAAGAACGAACAATGTGTGAAGAGCACCACGATCTTCCGTGACGTGTGATCCAAGCAACTCCGGTGGAAGGAAATTTCGCCTCGAATCCTTCCGATATGCTACCCGGAAAAATCTCCAAGATTTTCCCTTAAACCCCTTGGCGAAAATTTTCACCTTCTCCTCTCTAAGAGGTGTAGTCGAAATATTGTTGTGTTAAGGCAGGAGAACTCTCTTTATATAGAGAGAGTAAAACTTAGCCTCCAAGGATTTAATAATTAATACAAAATCAATTATAATAATCCCATTAAATAAAAGATAATCCCATAATATTCTAGAACAAATCTAGAATAATATTTATCTTTATTTCTTTCCATAAATATTTATCCAATAAATATTTTATGCACATGTCTTATTAAATCACAAGAAAACAATTTCTTGTTTCCATAAAACATGTTTGGCGAAATTCTATTTATTGACCTAGTCAATATTAATTTCGACTATGATACACTTTTTAGCCAAGATTATGAAAAATGTCTTTTCCACATATTTAATTATTTAGCCCAACTAATTTAATAGTCCATTTAAACAATTAATTCACATATCGTTTTAATAAAGTCCAACAAGAACTAAATTAATATTATTAGGATTCGACGCCCAAGAATAGCTATGCTATATTAGGAGGCACGTCGGGGATTAATGGACTAATAATCGCGGCTCCGATAAATCAAATAAATAATTATCTTACTTAACGTAATAATTATATTCGATAAATCAATCACAGAATATGCCACCATAATCCCGTGATCGCACTCATCCGATTATAAGATTATATTTATCTCTTCACGAGAATAATAATAAGCGTCCATTGATATAATCATTACATATGGATTAATCCTCCATAGATCGTATTTCATTCTAAATTGGGAAGTTACCGTTAACCCTTTCTAGAACCTCTTATCCTTATTTACCATTAACCCCTAGTGATCAATTAATTTCATACAACTCTTTGGTAGCTAATCGGTGTAATATGAACTCCATGGATCGATCGGTTTCTAGGATTAACAAATAAGGAGGCGTCTATCTACTTCCATAAATGGAAGGAATGGATTCCGTATCTGTGATAACACGGACTACTCACTCAATCCGAAGACAATGCCAAGATGGGGTAATTCGGACTACGGACTCGGTGTAATCCTTAACCGTCAAGTCAAACTTCATATGCGATTCAAGCGGTTGATTGTGATCACCTCGGGATTAAGATATATCCATAAATATGATCATCCATTGATTCGATAAGACTTCTCGATTACGGAATTATATCGTGAACTCTAATCAAATCGGTCCAATACCTATATGATATATCTATCATATATAAATGCCCCACTAGAGTTCTCTTAACCGAAAGTCCGGATAAGACAATCACACCTATTGTGTTCGGGCGCATTAATAGCACGTTAAAGGAGAGACCCGATACTCTCGATTAACTTCACTACGGGCTAATTGTATTTTAAGTACATCTTCACTAACTCAATCCTCCCGTGTATATCTCATACACTGAGTTAAGTGATTACATAAACGATATACTTTAGGGTTTTACGTAGTGTAAATACTATTGTCACATCGGTGATTATGAGAATAATAAATATGAATAATACTATCATTTCATTTATTAAATAAAACAATTACAAAATTGTCTTTCGGGCATCACACCTAACATGTACCGGGTCAATTGTAGCCTAGAATTGGTGAGTCAAAGTCGTATCCCACAGGGAATATGGTCGAGTACCAAAGTCGGTATCGTTCCTAGTTTAGGCCAACACGACTACTGAACATGGTGATTTGTCAGATCACCGGTTCTACAAACTAAATATACACAAAACAAAAGAGTTTAAAACTATATAAAAGAGATAGCCGAGCTATGATCCATTCTAATACTCACAAACCCTAGCTAAGTCACGAGGTATTCTTGATTTACCTAAACGTTCTCGATGTCACAAAGGGTGTCGTTTCTAGCTCACGAGAATAGAAATTATTTCAATAATCTACCTTCCTATGTCGAGTTCAACGATCTGTGACGGATTTAATCGACCTCACACGTCTACGATCAATGAAACGCTCAACAAGTCGATACAAACCTCACATACGAAACCGAATCTAAACAACTCGATCGGTTTTATAGGGTGATCCTAGAACCCGGTTCCCGTATCTCTCGCAAAATACATATGTAAAGGCGATACATGTGATACGATTATCAAATGGGCAATTTAACAAAGCGTGGTTAAGTATAAGTTCTAGAACTACGGTAACATCGAGAATCAACAAATCAAACATCAAGAACACCACATGAACAAGATAGGATTCGATTTCATAGACTATCACATAACTCGACTATCGGGCAATTAGCTACTCATTATAACTACCAAATCACAAGAAATCAACATTAAAAGTAACAAACTTCAAGATTGGAAGCAATAAATAGAGATTAAGGAAATTACCAAAAATTGAGACGAAGAACATCGGAAGAAAAACGAAATCAAAATCGAAATTGCAAGAGCTAGTAGCACCGATCTTCAGATTACAACAACATAAAACTAATCTAAGCTAAAACTATATACAAATCTAATCTAAGATAAGAAAAAATGAAGAAAAAGTGCAAAAAAACGAGTTGGGAAGAAGGTGGTTTTAATCTAGATCCAAAATGGGGGTATTTATAGTGTTTTTTACAGATCTGGACGCTAGGCGTCTGCCTAGAAAAGACTAGGCGTCCGCCTATATGGACAGAGAGTTCTGGACCAATTTAAGTCGGTAGGCGTCCGCCTATGAAAATCTTAGGCGTGCGCCTGCTGAAACAGCTTCAGTAAATCGGCCATAACTTTGTGTGTAGACCTCCAAATCGAGTGATTCAAATTGTGTTGGAAAGCTCATTCAATTGTCTAAAACTTTCATGAATATGTCCAGCCCAGATAATGCCTCTAAGATGGATCAAAATGCAGATCAAGTGAAGCTGGGGTTGTAGTACCAACGAGTTTTGATCCGTTTGAACGTTTAAGTTTCGGGCACATGTTCCAACCCTCGTATCTCACCTTCCGGACATCTCGAACACCTAAGTCCTGTACAAAATCATAAAAAAATACCACACGTAATCCCTACAGGACACTAGGGTGACCGAGATTTTATTAAAACACCAAAAACTAATGAGATTTCCGGACTTTTCGTCCTAGGTCTCAAAATGATAACCAAGGTGTAAAATACATCAAAATATGTAAACTTAGAAAGAATGAGGAAAGTATTCTTGTTATTTAGAATAGAAAGCTCATTACAAATTAGGGGCCATCTTACTTCTATTTATAGAAGAGATGCCCAACGGCTATAAAGTAAAAGGTAAAGCGAGAAACACTTTGTTCCAACGGTTAGTTGGATGGTGTTTCTCGCTAAAAGACAAGGAAAAACAGGGATGATTAGCCACTAATTTATAAGATTATTAGGGCTAATTCACGGGAAAAAAATACATCGAATGTTATCAAATTAAAGCTTAGTCTCATCGATGACTTAGAGAGAGTCGATGAGACTAGAACCTCTTGAGGTACCTTCCCGAGGTGACCCTGCTGAGCTGATGTACCCTGCTGAGGTGTTCTAACACTCCCCCTCAAGCTGGTGAATGGATATCAATCATTCCCAGCTTGCTAAGGAGATAATCAAAGGATTTCTTAGGCAGACCCTTAGTAAGGACATCAGCAACTTGATTTTGAGAGGTGATAAACTTGAGCTTGATAAGGCCACAGTCCAACTTTTCCTTGATAAAGTGTCTGTCAACCTCAACATGCTTTGTTCTGTCATGTTGAACAGGGTTGTGGGAAATGTCAATGGCCGATTGATTATCACAATGTAGAATCATAGGTGCCATTCTCTGAATTCTTAGATCATCCAGAATGATTTTTAGCCATAGAAGTTCACAAACACCCACTGCCAAGGCTCTAAATTCAGCTTCAGCACTTGATCTGGACACAACCCCTTGTTTTTTACTCCTCCATACAACTGGATTTCCAAAAAGAAACACACAATGACCAGAGGTAGATCTTCTGTCATCAATGCAGCCAGCATAGTCAGAATCAGTGTAGGCCTCTAGCAGCTTATGATCATCCTTTTTGAATAAGACCCCTTTTCCAGGACAGCTTTTCAGGTAGTACACAATTCTTTCAGCAGCATTTTGATGGCACCTCTTAGGTTTGTGCATATATCTGCTCACAATGTTCACAGCAAAGGCAATATCAGGTCTTGTGTGAGAGGCAGGATATATGAGTCGCCTACAAGTCTTTGATAGGCATTTTTGTCCACATCTTCATCTTGAGGTGCTAGGTTGATCCCATGAGTGAACTCTATGGGAGTCTTCATAGGTTTGCACCCCATTTTGCCACAATCCTTCAGAAGATCTATAATATACTTCTGCTGAGAAATAAAGATTCCTTGCTGAGAGTACATAACCTCAATGCCAAGGAAGTACTTTAATTTTCCAAGTTCTTTGATGTCAAATTCATTACTCAGAAATTGTTTTAGAGTAGAATTGCCTTCTATATCATCACCAGTGATGATTATATCATCCACATACACCAAGAGGATGGACCTCTTGCCATGTAAATTGAATTTCATAAATAAGGTATGATCTCCTTGGCTTTGTTTATAGCCAATACTTATCATAGCTTTTGTGAACCTCCCAAACCAGGCCCTAGGGGACTGTTTAAGACCATATAGGGCTTTCTTTAATCTGCATATTTTTCCTTTTTCCACTTGGAAACCAGGAGGTATATCCATAAAAATGGTTTCCTCAAGGTCCCCTTGTAGAAAGGCATTTTTTACATCATATTGATGTAATTTCGATCAAGGTTGGCGACCAAGGATAGGAGTATTTTGTGGTGTTCATCTTTGCCACAGGGGCAAAGGTGTCAAAATAGTCAATTCCATCCATGGGTTTGGGTATATCCCTGGCAACTAACCTTGCCTTGTATCTTTCAATAGTGCCATCAGGATTTGTACTTGATGGTAAAGACCCATCTACAGCCACCAGTTTTAGCCCTTTAGGAAGCTCAGCAAGCTCCCATGTTTTATTTTTCTCAAGAGCATTCATTTCTTCCTTCATAGCCTGTACCCAATTTTCATCTCCTAAGGCATCTGAGAATCTTTTGGGCACAGAACTATTTAGAAGGTTCTTCATGAACCTTTTTTGTTTGCTAGAAATCCTGTCATAAGACAGGAAATTCTTCATAGGGTGCAGGGTGCAAGCCCTAGTAGGTTTCCTCAAGGCAATGGGAAGATCATTAGTGGATGAAGCACTCATCTTGTTTGCTGTTGAGATATAGGAAAAGTAGGATCATCTTCATCAAAGTTTTGAGGAATATCAAGAGTTAGCATAAGTAGGTTCCTCATTTGTACATGGAACATCTTGTTCATTTATGTCAATAGTATTGTCCTTAATTGGAACCACATTTTGAACCCTCATCCAGTTCTTCCTGGTATAGATTATGGGAGCCTTTTCTTTGCTCTTATTCATAAGAGGAGCATCAGATTGTTGCTCAGTAAGAGGAACATCAAGTTCATGTTCAGAGATAGTACCTTCATGATTTGCATCATTACTAGGACCCTGCTGAGGGACCCTGCTGATTCTGAAAAATCAGAATCAATATCAAGAAGAAATATTTCCCTTTCATAATCGGATTTAAAGTTCTCCCCCTGAATTATAGCTTTCCCTGAGAAGTAGGGATGCATTTCATAGAAGGTAACATCTTTGGATATAAAAATCCTCTTTGTGAGAGGATGGTAACATTTATAACCTTTCTGTGTGTTGGAGTATCCAATGAACACACACTTAACAGATCTGGGATCAAGTTTTCCCCTGTTAGGTTGGTGTATGTGAACAAAAACCTCACATCCAAATACTTTAGGATGAACTCCCTCAGATTTAAGAAAATCTGGAAAGTGTTTAGTAAGAACATCAATAGGACTTCTTTTTCCAAGGACTTTTGTAGGCATCCTATTTATAAGATGAGCAGCAGTAAGGACTGCCTCTCCCCAATAATGTTTAGGCACATTCATTTGGAAAAGAAGGGCCCTAGCTGTATCCATAAGGTGCCTATTCTTCCTTTCAGCCACCCCATTTTGTTGGGGTGTGTACACACAAGAGGATTCATGTATGATCCCTTTTTCTTCCAAAAAAGGACTTAGGAATTTGTTGAAATAATCCCTAGCATTGTCAGTTCTTATCTTTTTGATTTTGACCTCAAACTGAGTCATAATCATATTGTAGAATTTCTGAGGAAAATCTGTGCAAGATCAGATTTTTGTTTCATAAGATACAACCAAGTTGTTCTAGTACAGTCATCAATGAAGGTGACAAACCAATGAGCACCATTGATATTGGGGTTGGTGGAGGGACCCCAAATATCACTGTGTATAAGATTAAAAGGATTAGCAGAAAGATTAGATGCAATAGGATAAGACACCCTTTTATGTTTAGCAAATTCACATTCATTACATTTGAAATCAACAGAGTTTAACCCTTTACATAAATTAGGAAACAAATGCATAAGAATCTGAAAGGAGGGGTGACCAAGTCTCCTATGATACAACATAATCTTATCATGACTAGTCTTAGACAAAAAAGAAGTATTCTGACAACTAAGCTTGTCATTATCTTCAGCCTTCAAAACATAGAGACCTTCTTTAGCCCTAGCAAGTCCAATCTTCCTCATGGTTTCTAGAACCTGTATCACACAGAAGTTAGTAGAGAAAAGAGCATAACATTTAGAGTCTCTAGTTAACTTTCTGATAGATAGGAGACTAGCAGTGAGATTGGGAACATGCAAGACATCTTTTAAGGTTAGGTCATTGTTTATAGTAACATTTCCAATGCCTGCCACACTCATTGAAGAACCATTAGCAACTGTAATGTTCCTTTTAGTAGTACAAGGCACATAGACAGAAAAACGTGCAATATCAGGAGTCATATGGTCAGTAGCCCCAGAATCAACAACCCAATCCCTGGTAACATTCTGATTTAAGAGATTCAAAGAAGCCATACCTGAAAAAACCATTGAAGATGATGGATTTTCCAAGGTATCTAGGAACTTCCTCAATTTCTCTATTTCAGATTGACCAAGAGTAGGATTCTGATTCATGGGGTTTTGATCCATACACATCCATTGCTTTCAGACTTGCCGAATTTGCGCAGTGTGAGCCAGGGGTTCTTTGTTTTTCTGGTCTCCCATGCAATTTCCAATGGAATTCTTTGGTATGTCTCGCTTTTTACACGGTGAGAGCAAAACAGACTGTCCCTATCAGGTTTCATATTTTCCTTTTGAGAAGGAAATTTCTTTTCTGGATATCCCTTTGACTCAGTGGTCTTAGGGTACCCCTGATTCCTCTGACCAGCTATTAAAGCAGAGCCATCAATAGAGGAGTGTCAATCATGACACCCTCCTACTTTCCTCTGCTCTAACAATAGCAATTGTTTCATTCAAATTAGGGAGATCATCTTTTCCAAGAATTTGGACCCTCACAGGGTCAAAGTCCTGGTTTAAACCAGTAAGAAAGGAAAAAATCCTATCTTTTTCCATCATCCTTCTCAAGGTAGCAGCATCATCTTTATCTTTCATTTGAATGCACTGATAATGATCAAGTTCCTGCCACATACCTTGCAGAAGATTGGAATACTCGGTGATGGATTTGTTACCTTGCTTGGTGTTTTGAATCTTTGCTCTTATCTCATAGATTTGAGCAAAGATCATTCACCTGGAGTAGGGACCGCTTGGTGTGTCCTGCATTTCTTTATTTGTTTCGAGAAACATGTAGGGGTCAGCGATTTTCAGAGTCATAGAATTCGAGCCATGACATCACCATTGAGTCCTTTTCATCCCGCCTATCAAACACAGGATCATCCTCTTTGGACGATCCCCTAAAAGATGGCTCGGATTTGCCTCTACCTTTCAGGAAGGTTTCGACAAAGCGTGACCATTTCAGATAATTTTTCCATTCGACATAAGCGGCATGAATGTTTTGAAGCTCTCCAGAGTTTATAGGATTTTGATAATAGATGAATCGCTGGTCGCACTAGTTGCAAGTGGAACCACCATTGATGAGAAAGAAATTTGAATTATTAAAGAAGAAATTCGAAAAAAAAATCTAAAGCTCCGATACCATGTAAACTTAGAAAGAATGAGGAAAGTATTCTTGTTATTTAGAATAGAAAGCTCATTACAAATTAGGGGCCATCTTACTTCATTTATGAAGAGATGCCCAACGGCTATAAAGTAAAAAGGTAAAGCAGGAAACACTGTTCCAACGGTTAGTTGGACGGTGTTTCTCTGCTAAAAGACAAGGAAAAAAGAGGATGATTAGCCACTAATTTATAAGATTATTAGGGCTAATTCACGGGAAAAAATACACTTGAATGTTATCAAATTAAAGCTTAGTCTCACGATGACTTAGAGAGGAGTCGAGTGAGACTAGAAACCTCTTGAGGTACCTTCCGAGGTGACCTCGCTGAAATGATGTACCCTGCTGAGGTGTTCTAACAAAATACAATCAAATGTCTCTGGAAACATATAAAACGAGGTATAATTACATAGTAAATGACAGCCAATTTGACTCCCATCAGTTTTTATGAGACTGTTTTTACAACAATATGGAGTGCAATACAATGACAAAGAAACACCAAATTGGAAGTGAAATACATGTGATGAAAGCACAATCACTTCAAGTCACCATTGGAGCTGAATTTGATGAGGTAAAATGGTGAACAGAGGCTGAATCAAAGCTCAATATTTTTCCACAATGACCGGCCTATATACATCCAGAAGAACTACAACATTGTAAGCTTAACTCCATTTTTACTATATGATAGCGAGCGTATCCTAGTTTCTCAATTCATTTGTGAGAACAATGCATGTGATATTTATCTTGTGATTACAATTTTATGATTGTAGTTCATGTACTTAAATGCAATATCGGTAATGTATGTGATCTTGTTGCTTAGGAGCTTAATGCAAAGAACAAAAGTGTTTATCTTGTATGTCATTAGTGTGCAAAAATTGTAGTGAGGTGTTTTTGTACTTAATGTTGATATGGTCAAGTATAAGACTTGACTTATTTTTTTAACAACTAGGCTATGACCACGAGAAGGCTATGATATGTAGGTGAAGGATTCAAGGGTTCAGGCTTGTTTCTATCCATTGAGCTTAATGATCATGTATGTTGGAACAAACTCATTAAAAGGGTGTAAGTGTTTCTAGCTACTTGTAAATCAGACACAATTTTGGAGTGAGGTCTTGCTCTCTTGAAATGAACATGGGTGATATGTCATTTGTATTTCTACTGGTTTGTTTGTTTGGTTGTCAAGTGCTCAAAATAAGTATCAAGGATCAGATAAAGAAAGGGTTCTTTAGATCAAGTAGTGGTAAAAGTGCTATAAGCTGGAAAAAGGGTCTGGAAGATCAAATGACTAAAGAAGACAACATCAGAAGAGTCTAGTTTGTGATTCTTAATGTTACATTGGATAGTGTTATGTGTTGTTCCTGAAATCAACACTCTAAGTGTGATGTTGCACTTAATAATTCTCAACAAACATTTATAGTGGATAGCAGACGTAGCCATGACTGGGTGATCTTCATAAACATTTCAAGGTGTTCTCTGCTTTATGCATTACATTCAGTACTTAATTTATCATGTGCTTACTTGCTTATACTACTCTTAGTGTTCTTGTTTATCATGCCATGAGAACAACTTGAATGTGTCTTTAAAACGTGCTTAAAGTCTTATCCGGTACAAGCTACATTGATAGTTGTTTTAGCTTAGGACTTGATAATTGTTTGAGCTTAGAAGTGAATCTCTTCGTTTGATCTTTATAATCTTATGCATGACCATTATCTTTGCCTAAACTTAATGTATGTTCGGATTGTGTTAGGATCACAAGAAAACCATTTTTGGGGTAATGTTTTTGAAGGATAATTTTAAGAAGGTAGTCTTTCCTTGAACAACCATTAAACCCCCTTATTGGTCCGTTCCACCTCATATAGTGTTAGGATCAAGCGCTTACCGTTGTACTAAAACCAATTGGTGTTAGTAAATGTGCTACTATATTTCTTTATACATTCAAGAGTGTGGGAATCTCCCTCAACAGCCCCCTCAAGTGTGGGCAATCTGTTTCAAGTGTGGGCAATCTCTCCTAACACTTGCACAATTTTTTTTTAAATAATGTTCCAACTAGGGTTTGATCCCGTGACCTCTGGCTTTGATACCATGTTAGGATCAAGCGCTTACCGTTGTACTAAAACCAATTGGTGTTTGTAATGGCGCTACCATTCAACCTCTGGCTCCGATACCATGTTAGGACCAAACGCTTACCGTTGTACTAAAACCAATTGGTGTTATAGTAAATGCGCTACTATATTTCTTTATACATTCAAGAGTGTGCGAATCTCTCCCAACATGTAGATCCTGACAAAAAGGACACTGCTTGAAGCTTTTCAATGAACCACACTCGGTGCGTGCAACCCAATGAGATGTTGTTTCTTTCAAACCCTCGTAATATTCTGATTTTCGGGAAATGACAGACGTGTCATTTTACGAAAATGAAATATTACTATTTATTTTCTTTTATTGGAGTTCAGGTATGTGACCAATATATATATATATATTTTCGGAAATTGTATATGTATATATTTTGGGAAAAATCTGATTTAATGGTAATTAAGGGTAATTAAGGAAAAATGGATAATTGGGAAATTATATTTAAGGAAAATATAATCAGATTATTCCCATAACCTAAAACTAATCAGAATCAGTTTCTACGCTTCTTCTCTGCGCAATTTGAGAAGGAGAAAAAGGTAGAGAGTTCTTCAATTATCTGAGGTGAATCTGAACCGTTTTCAGATCAGAGTAGAGATTTGGAATCGTCGTGAGAAGGACATCGTTTGGATACAAGGCTGTTGGAAGGGTTGCAGACTTTTCTTCATCTTGGAATTTGGATTTTCGCTTGCAAACACGTAAGAGGCTTTTCCTATGATTTCGATTATAGTTACAAGTTTTAAATCAATGCTTTAAGACGTTTAGATGTTAGAAAATTTTGTCTTTTCGTTGATTAAGGATCATAGATGTTATGATATGATTTTTCTGTGTTTTACTGAGTTTAATTTGATGTTAAGTATGTTGAAAATGGATTAGAAATCGTTAAGTGGCTGAAATCGAGTTTAAGGTTTTCAGGCAGGATGCGTACGCATTCAATAGAATGCGCACGCATTCCTGTAACAGGTTGCAAGGTTTTAGTCTATGTTCGTCGAATGCGTACGCATTCAGGGCAATGCGCATGCATTGTTGGTTCAGGTTGTTTCAGGTTGCCCGCTGGTCGTAGAATGCGCACGCATTGTAGGCAATGCGTACGCATTGGCTGGACAGAAACTTCTAGCAAGTCTCTGGTCAGTGAATGCACACGCATTCCAACCAATGCGCATGCATTGGACCCTGTTTTGGGGAAAATAAATGTTTAAGATATGCGTTGAGTTTTAAAACTTGTTTTATGATATAATAACATTGTATAAACATGAACAAGCCTGAATTGAGCTTCTGATTCGTTTAGTTTCGGCACCGAATGTAATCTTAAAGGGAATTGAAGTTCGGATCCGTCAGAAGAGCATGATAAGCTTGTGCTTTGATGAATTAGTATTCATCAATGTCCGTGTAACTGTTAGGCCTTGTTTATGTCTAGTGGTCTAGGAAGAGAGTAGTATATGTGGGGGAGATTACTTGAAAACACTTAGGTGGTTAGTTAACCATTTTAATAAATACGTACTTGCCTAGTAAAAGATTAAGCAACATGTCACTCTTGGATAGGCACCAGACAATATCGCGATGTGTGTGCTTTCCTGAAGGTGGATAACTCCGTAGGTCCACAAAACCCTAAACACGGAGGGACTCCACTGAAACGTGCGCACTATCGGAGTCTACCAAAATAGGCTTCCGTGGATATTGGTGTGATCCACCAATATGTTGCCAAGAATATCCTCAGTTTGGATATGGGTAGTGCCCTTGAGTGCGGTTGCAACATAGAAAAGTTAAGTTAGAAACGTTTAGTCAATTCATGTTGATGGACATGAAATGAACCCCAGATTGAGTCGGTCACAGAAAAGATAACTAAACTTTTAAATATCTTTTCTTTATAAATCTTAATTGTTATCATAGCTTCTCTCATTTATTAAGTACGTTGTAATTACCTCAAATGCATGGTTTCTATGTGTTTGAGGGTGAGAAGACGAACAGGTTGATCCAAGTTTTGAGGAGGATTTCGATGACGACGTTTGGCGACGCCTCATTGGAGATTTACACTTTTATCGTTCTTTCACTTAATTATATAAACTATTCATTCTTTTGGAGTTGACTTTTGGTCTTTCAAAACTTGTAGTACCTTTTAATTCTTTCTTTGAGGATATCGTATGTTGTTTTGGGATTTTCGTATTTTCTCTTGAATGTAATAAAATTACATTTCCGTCTTTAGATTGTATTTCTATTCTTGGATGTTGGAGAATTTTAGACCCGAGTCTTTTGCTTCCGTTTGTTTTCATTTGATACGACGTAGTAGAGGCTTACGTATAAAGGGGAGCTTTGCCGATCTACCACTACTTTGCCGGGCCATTTGTGCGACTACCACTCTCTTGTCGAAATACCACTCCCATTTTCGCGTTTTAGGTGTTTTTTGAACCAAACTAAACCCTAATTGGGAAGGGGGAACCCAATAGGGGAAGGGTGTCCCTTAAGATCGTGCACAAAGGTGAAAAAAACGGGAGAAAATCGCGAATCAAAATTGGTATTTTTTGCCTTGGGTGGTATTCTCACAATTTGTTCCAGAAAGTGGTGGTAAACCAGAAAATATCCCCGTATGTATTATAAAGTGGATTTATATTTATTTTATACGTGCTGAACGTTCCTTTTCCGGATAAAGACTCAGTGTCCGGGGGCAGGCATAACCCTAATTCCCCGTTCGACTATGGAAGTTCTAAGGGGTCCTTCTACCCAATGAAAACCTAGCAAAAGATTGTATCTTCTTGCTATCTACTTAATTAGTGTGTCATCTTACCGTTAGTTTCTTGTGCTAAATTGATACATGCTTGCTTGAGTAGATGCTGGTTGGTACTGTTGCATATATATATTGATTGCCTATGTATAATGCAACTCTCTTTATCATGCGTTCATTTTGAGACCAATAATGGTGATCTATGCCCTTACATATTTTTTCTATTCAGTACTTTTGGGATAGCATGTGAGTTTTTCCCCGACCTTTTCGATGGAGAATCAGAAAGAAAAAAAAAAAATTGTGCAACTTTGAGAACTTTTGATCATTTTTAAACATTAATCATCTTGATAAAAATTACTTATTTTAAGGCATAAACTTTACAATTGTTGATATTAATAGCACGTTAGATATGTACAACCACAGTAGTCTGTATATAATTGCATAACAATCTAGCGATTCTCTGTGACTGAATACACAAACCCTTTCAACACGTATAACGTCAATCTTTTGTTAACTTACATTTCGGTGTGCAATCATGCAAGCAATTTACAATCAACTAAAACCTACGATGTATATCTCTCGAGGCGAAATATAAAGGTGTTTTGAGTCAACAAAAAAGGGATGAAAATCACAGTCGTTTCTTTGACTCAACCATAGCCAAATGACCTTCTTTGCACATATTATACACAATACCCCATCTAAGCCTTGAAGATTTCTCAAGATATACATACATGAATTTTATGAAGAAGAAATCACCACCCTTGGAGAAGTTCAAAGAATTTATATGTAAAATGGAAGCAGAAGATTCAGAGAGAATTCATAGTATCACTATAAATAATGGAGGTTAGTACACTTTCACTGAAATCTCTGATTGTTTAAGGTAGAATAACATTCGTCGACAACCGATCAACTTGTCGAAGAATATCACAACGAAACAGGGTAGCTGAAAGAAAGAAACACATCTAGTTGTGTGTAAAGTCCCACATCTATAAAGCAATAGTCTGCTCACCCTCATATAAGCGTGAGCCCTTTTAGACCAAGCGAAGACGGCGGTCTAAGCAGTTGACCGGATCATTTATGACTGATTTAGCCTTACCAGGCCTGGGGTCTGAGAGAGTTACAGAATGGTATTTAGAGCTGACTATCAGACGGACCTAAGTGCCATGCCGTGAGAGACAATGGGGCCACCTCTAAACTTCTCTGGTAGGACGAACCGGGACAAATTCACGGGACAAGTCTGGCCAAGCCCGAACGAAGACCTTGATCCGCTTATAATGGGAGAATGTAAAGTCTCACATCTCAGTAAAAAGTAATCTGCTGCACCACCCCATATAAGTGTGAGACATAAATGTCTTGTCAATTCGATTTAGCCCTTTTAGACCGAGCGATGACGGCAGTCTAAGCAGTTGACCGGATTGTTTATGACTCATTTAAGCGGCTACCAGTGTCCAAGTGCAGGGTCGTTACATTGAGACACGTCAGAGTTTGATACAAGCAAAGAATGTTTCAGCTCGTTTCTAGGCTGAGTGCATGAAGACTGCAACTCATGTGATCAATCAAGTATTACAAGCAAAACTTGGATTTGTCTTACCATGTTATAACCTTAAAACATAAAAGAAAGAAAAAAAAAAAAAACCCCCGTTCATTAGTCGTTTTAAAGTATTTGGTTGTGTCCGTTACGTATTGGTCTCAAATGAGCTACAAAGCAAGTTTGACAAGAAAGCAATAAGATGCATATTCCAGGATATGAAAAGAGAGAAAATGATGGAAGTGGTGGGATCCAAGCACAGGATTGATGTATGGTGTCAAGAAATGTTCTCTTTTGTGTTCCTCTTGTATTTTCAAAAGCCACAATTGTTGTACAACACTTGTGTATCAATAAAACATCGACTTTGTCATATTTAAAGTGTTTCTCTTAACGAAATTGGGCCTACCACTTTGAGGCACAACCAGGCGGATCCACGTGATGGCAAGAAGTCATACGATGCCGTGAGATCCGCGAGCATGCGTGGCGGCCGATTCTTTCTTGCGCACAATAATTTCGATTTCTACACGCATTGGGCATCAATTCACTAATAACCGAATAAACTCCCCATGCACCTATGATCACTGATTACAGCAGGCATGTGACGACTGAAGTCACATGACCGTGAGATCCGAGATTTTTAAGATTAAAATGATATAATTTTATTATTAAAAATTGTCGTTTTGTTGTTAAAAATTATAGTTTTATGCTCCGGTGGTCTTACCGGAACAAATTTTTGGATTAAAGTTCAGTTTTACGATCCGGTGACCAAACTAGAAAAACTTTATGGAACCGCCCTTGGGCACACTGAAATCCAGGATTTTTTTTTTTTGTGTGTATGTGTATTGAAACAGTATATAAAATTGAATGCATCACCTTAAACATGATTTTTTTTTTAATGATTGAGAACTCTTTTGAATGCATCATCTGGAAAAATCGAGGAAAATAAAAATTACTCTTCCTGGTCTACAGATAAAAAACATTTGAAGTTGGAACAATACATATGATAACTAGAAAGCGAAAAAAATAAATAAGGATTCTCCACAAGATTTTGTAGTTTGAGTTATGCAACTCCACTAAAAAAAAGTTACGAAACTCGATTGGTGAGTTTTGAAAACAATTTCTATCAATTATGCGTGTAACACATCAATTTCCAGGATCATGTATGAAGTACACAAAAAAAAGAAAAAAAAAAAAAAACATTATTCTGAAAATTGCTTCATTAATTTGAAATTATGGCACAACACATTAATTCAAATGGACATCTGTGTTCAAAGGGTACATGGAAATGAAATTAGGTAATGCTTTAGTATACATATATATTATATATTGACTATGAAAAACAACGCTTGATAAGTCTTTAGCTAAGGATTCTGTGGTGGAGACGGAGGGTAATAATAGGGTATCCATGTTCTCGGGTCGTTGCCAAAGGTATATCCAGGTTGCTGTGGTGGTGCCGGATAATTCGGAATCCAAGTGCTCGGATCCCTTGGATTGTATGGCGCCCCTGGCGGTGGAGGATTCGGAGGAGGAAACTGAAAGAAAGGCATCGGGCGAAAGGGCGGAGTAGGAAATGTGTAAGGCGGCGATGATGGGGGAAACGGTGGTAGAGGCGTTGGAAAATAAAAAGGAAAAGGAAGAAAAGGTGGCCATGGTGGTAATGAAGGCAAAGGTGGCAATTGAGGCAAAGGTGGTAATGAAGGCAAAGGTGGCCAAGTGAAAACAAAGCCAAAAGGTGGAAAATTTGGAAGAAAAAACTTGGAAGAATTGAAGGAATTTGGCTTATTATTATTATTACTACTACATAAAGATACATTCTTTTTGAGTGGTGTGTAACTAAGGGGGCTCAAGCTGTATATACAGAGATTATTTTGTTTTGATTTTAAAGTAAGTTGAGTTGTAGTTGATGTCTTTAGACCTGGAACACTGCATTTCGAAGACGACGAAGAAGAAGAATTCGTCAAGCTTGCTTTGCAAAATGATTGAATGCTCTCAGATGGGCTTTCAATTCCCTCTAATGCTGTTTTTATGTCCACTCTGTAAACTCCATGCTTATTTGTTGTTCTGTTTACTGAAAATGCTATCTGTTCTGAATTTCCACCTGAATTTGCTTTCATCTTGCATTCTATATGTACATCCACACCTATTTTAATGACCATCAAAACAAATCATCATCAAGTTGTGCATATATATATATATATATATATATAAATGATTTAAGTAATTAAGTACCTGGCAAGAAGTAGCTGTGTCTAGAAAAAGCACCAATGGAGCAAACATCACAGAAGACAGAGCCTTGGATGGTGAAATGGGAGATGGGCTGTGGGTTTTGAGCTGTGATCATCAGAGTAAGGGCTTGTAGTATAATAACTATGAGCTTTAGAATTTTCATTACTGTTGAAGAAGAAGAAGAGGAAGGCATAATGTACGATGTATAATGCTTTTCCTTTATTTTATTTTATTTTATTTTTCTAGTTTTGCTTGAAGGCATTGGGAGAACACCATATATAGCATTATATTTATACACGAAATCTTTTTCATGGGACGGTGACATTGACACAACAGTCGATCTATTTTTAGGACATCACGGTGAAATTCGATTTCTTTAGAGTCGAATTTATACACAAAACTAGACACTGGATAGGTCGAAAGCAAATATCGATAGCTGTAAACTCGGAATTTTTCCGAAATGTAGTGCCTTGGTAGATCGAGTGTCCACGCATTTTGCATTAATTGATTACAAAACAGTAGGAACAAGTTAGCTCATGTTATATATGAACCTTCACGGGATCAATGGATTTCAAATTAATATAAAATCAAAGTGGCTGTTCTCTCACGGGTGGGGTTGGATTGCTGTGAGTTGCCATCACAAGGCATTTATAAATGTTCTCCACTCGTGAAATCGGCTCTCAACTGTAAAAGCCATTAATTTAATCATTCCATCACGATTCTTGACATGTCACGTTCATGAGGGTTTCTATAACGACCCGTCCCGAAAACCGAGTCTATAACCGGAAGACGAGACGTTTAATTTGCATGCATTAAAATGAAATAAAACTCGTTGAACACGCCAGTCTCTTTGACCAGAAATAAAAGAAAAGGCTCGAAAAAAGTGAAAAGAGCGGAAGCTGAAAAGACAAAATCTAAAAACATGCTCGATAACAGACACTATCGTAAAAACTCACCGTAAGAATGAGAGATCAAACCATGGACACTGTGAAACAAACTATAGAAAACTCAGAAGTGACGTTTATTAAATACGAAATCGAAATCAAATCGAAGAGCAATGTATTAAGAATTGAATTAAGTTAAGTCTTTAAACCGATTAGATTGTTTGTTAACGTTATGCATATGAAATCTGAAAATGATTTATTTAACAAATATATCGATATATAATAAATAAAAGCACAAGGTGATTAATGTTTATTATATATATTTTATTGAGATAGGAGACATGCATACGTTTTTTCGGCAAAAAATAATTCAACGATTTCATGAGTATTATTATATAATTCAACGATTTCATGAGTATTAATAACAGTGCTTTTCCTTTTAATTTTTTTTTAACAGTGCTTTTAAAAAAGTCAGATATATGCACAGTTCGTACAAAAAAAAAAAAGAAAAAAGATAACACAAAAACCATAAATATGGCACTTTCCGCCTAATGCAATTCAGCGGTAAGCGGCTCACGTTAGGCTGAAAATTCATAGTGTAAAATGGAACGAATTTCAGATGTGTTGATTTAAATAAGAGGCGGAAAAAAACATTAACAAACACATCTTAATTAATTATTACTTAATTTTTTCAGAATAAGTACTTAATATTTTTAACGAACAGCCCCTAAGTCTTCAAATACAAAACTACTGCACTATTAAATCCAGATAAAATAAAAATCGAACAACACTAATATTTCAACAAAAAGGAAGATATACAACTGCTAATAGTTTTCGCACACTGGCATTATTCTGTTATTCAAACACGTGACATGAAGAAAACAACTAAGCAATAACAAGAAGCAACATCACGCCTTCAACCTAGTACTCCTCATCAGCAGACTCCAAAAAATCATCAACTTCCTTCATGTCTTCGTTGGGAAAAGAGAAAAAAAAAGGGTGACCTACGTGTAGTCCAATAGTGAGTATAAAATATCAATATAGATCGACCAATCCCACGCCATAGCAAATATCCGGCCTAATACACAACATAAATACACTAGGCTTCCGATTGCAGATGCATAAGGAATACATCCCATGCTATCTATCTTCTCATAGGTCTAAGGACACTGTATCTTAGCTATGCCATCAAGGGTTGGTAGGAAACATTTCTTTGCATTTTCATATTGTAACGTAGCATCATCTTATCAATATAAGATGCTTGGGACAAAGTCAATATCCAATTCTTCCGATCCCGAATGAGTTGGATCCCTGGAACATAGCTTGCAACTCCCATATCTTTCATTTGGAAATGTGTGGATAACCAACTTTTAACTTCAGATAACATCCCATATCATTTTTAATTAGTAGGATATCATCAATGAATAATACTAAAAATTCCACCTTACCCTTAATGATGCGCTTGTATACACAATGTTCATTAGGATTTTATTTGAAACCATAAGACTTGTTCGTATCATCAAATATAGGGTTACAAGACCCAGATGCTTGTTGCAATCAATATATGGATTTAAGCAACTTGCAGACTTTCTGCTCATGGACTTGTTCAATGAATCCTCCTGATTGGTGCATTTATATTTCCTCGTCAAGATAGCTATTCAGAAAAGCCGTCTTAACATCCACGTGCCATATCTCATAATCAAGACATGCAACAGTAGAAAATGAGGATGCGAATGGATTTTAGCATGACTACAGGCGAGAAAGTCTTCTCATACTCGACGCTCACTTTCTTGGTATAACCTATTGCCACCAGTAGATTTGAAGGTTTCAACCTTCCCATCCCCACCCCTCTTCAGCTTATAGATTTATTAATTGCCTATGGGTCTCACACCCTCAGGAAAATCTACGAGTTTCTAGACTAATTTAGAGTACACCGACTCCATGTCTTGATTCATTGACTCAATCTCTTTATCCTTGCCAAAATCCTCCATAGCCCTTTGAAAGGACATCAAATCATCTTCCACTCCATTAGAGACAATAACATTAACCTCATCTAGCATGCCATGCCGAATAGGTGTCCGAGCCACCATTTCAGAATATTTAAGTGGTCTAGGAATATTTAGATTATCAATGGCGTTATTAGTCTTATCTATAACAAAACGTGTCACTAGTGGTGTGACCGAGTCAGAAAGTAATTCGTCGAGCACTACTTTACTTCGAGGTTTGAAGTTTGTTATATACCGATCCTTTAGAAATGTGGCATTAGTCAAAACTATCACCTTGTTATCTTCTAGATCCTAAAACAGACCTTTTTTCGTTCCTTTAGGATATGCACAAACTTGCATACTTTCGTACGTGCTTGCAACATGCTAGTCTTGTCTTCCGGGACATCAACATGACAACCAATATGTGGAAATGGCGTACATTGTCTATACGCCCATTCCATAACTCCAGAGGTGTCTTTCAGAATTTCATATTAACCCAAAAGGCATAGCGAATGGTGTGATAACCAAAGTGTAGGAGCTCTGGCATACAATCCAATCTTCCATTTAAGAACTAGGCATGTGCATACATTAGGGATTTGGTCAAGAAATGCTACTTGGTTGTGCACTATGTTCCACCCCTTAGAATAAGTTGTAGATCGCTTAACTAAACCTCTCAGCACTACCAAATCCAGTTATTTTATAGACGAACTATCATTCAATTTGAGGGGTGTTAAGAATAAAGGGAGCGCTGAGTTTACTTACTCAAGTCTATATTATTTTTACACCATCATCTCATCATATATTTTTCATTTTCACTTAAAAAATACTTTAAAAAACTTGAAACAATCACAGTGACAAGATTTTCTTTCATGTAAACATGTTGTTGACTTTGAGAGTAACTCTATCCTTGATCCGTTTCTATAAAAAATGATTAGATCCAGCTTTTTGTCCACAGGCATCATCCTAACAGATTGTGGAAAATATATATATATAAAAAATTGATACGAAATTTAATCTTTTCCTTCTTCTTCTGCTGGAATCTCAGCTTCTCTGCAACAATGGATAATCAATCCTCCAATAAAAATTACAAGTCTATCAAGGTCATCCAACCTTCTCCAGATTCACGAGTATTCTATCTATACCTGAATCGCCCCTCTCATCGCAATGCTCTATCATGTGATTTCTTCACTGAATTCCCAGAAGCTATATATGCACTTGACCAGAACCCTGATGTCGGAGTCATTGTCCTATCCGGTTCCGGCGACCATTTTTGCTCCGGAATCGACCTTCAGACATTGACCGCTGGTAGTTCTCAATCGGTCGGAGGCCGCGCAGGCGAAAAGCTCCGGAGAGATATCAAGTTTATGCAGGAAGCAATCACTTGCATCGAAAGGATCCGGAAGCCCGTCATAGTTGGTGTCCACGGGGCTTGCATAGGAGGGGGAATTGATATTATTACTGCGTGTGACATAAGGTTTTGTACTGCGGACGCATTTTTCTCAGTGAAAGAAGTGGATTTGGCGATAACTGCGGATTTAGGGACACTTCAGAGGCTTCCGTCGATTGTTGGATTTGGAAATGCAATGGAACTGTCCTTAACCGCTCGCCGATTGTCTGGTTCTGAAGCCAAGGAAATTGGGTTGGTTTCTAGGGTTTTTGAGAATAAAAATGCTATGGACGCCGGTGTTGCTGCTATTGCTGAAGGTAAGCATTCCTAATGCTCTCTGTCCTTTGAATTGAATAAAGTTGTCGACTTTTAAGTTTGTATGTATATTTCTTAGAAGAAGATCGCATTTATATGCTTTACTGTTATTAAATATCATACAGGTTAAATGCAAATGCAATCATATTATTGATAAAACTGAATCATGGAAGGCTTTAAGCTGTAAAGAATTACAGGAAGTGAAGTATAAACCTTGACCAATAGTGCCTTTGATGTAATACAATAAAGTATAGGCAGCTTTGAGATGTTGTTGTGCTGGTTTATCCAAGAACTGACTCAACTGTTGTGAAGGATATATCTGGACTAGAGATTGATAGGTATAGCAAATTTCCAACCGAACTTCGATTCTGAGATTGTCTGGTAAGAGAATTGAATAACTAGATTCTAATTTGGTAGAAGCATCAACAGGAGTCTGTATGTATTGGTTTGCTATCCAAAAAAAACCATCTTCGTGGATAAGATCACATCAATAGGAGTCTGTATTGGTTTGATATTTAAAAAAAACTATACTTGAGTTTAAGATGCAGAGCCTATCTGAGTTGACATAATGCAGTGCCTCAAGACCTAAGACTCATTCCAAGGGTCCTTTGTTATTTATCCATGAACTTTGATGCAGAGAAGTCTTGATGTTTTTAACACAACGCTCTGAGTTGTTATCATCCACATAGGTCAACAAAGCTGTAAGATCAGTTAAAGTAGACAGTAAAAAGGCTATAATCGCTCTTGGATTGTAGAAATCCTTGAGAAAAAAGACCATTAGTGTGTCTTTAGAGCTCAAGGTTACAGAGGTACGAGCCTATAAAACAAATCATGTTAAAGTATTGTCGTGTGCATTATAGTGACTCTGTTGACGACTATATTGCTTAATATCATACAAAGATTTCTATAACTTGTAAACATGACGAGAAGAACAGGATTATCCAAGAGGAGGCTTTATGTAAACAGATTCAACTAACTACTCCCATGTAAAAATGCAGTATTGATATCCAAATGATGCAAGAACCTATACCATGTTGAAATTGTAAACAATGATTCCTAGAAGCAAAAATGGTTGAATTAGCCGTGTACTAGTCGTGTATAATCTAGGATTCAAGTGCTTGTGTTTGTATATTCGAAGACTGGTAGCCACCATAACTGCTTTGCAAGTTAATAATCCAACAATATTTACTGGATGATCTGTAGACAAAATTGCGATCAGTTCCATGTTTCTTTTCTGTTTTGCTAAGTCATTAATACAACAATTGTTAACAATGAATCCTTTATTGTGGAAAAAAAGTTAAAATAATTCCTTAGACAAAACCTTGTAATTAGTTCCACGTTTTCTACTGTCTGATGCTTCTGAATTTAACAGGAATTGCTTCAAAGTCACCTCTAGCTGTGGTTGGCACGAAGGCGGTGTTACTAAGAGGCAGGGATTTGACTTTGGAACAAGGATTGGATTATGTGGCAACCTGGAATTCTGGAGTTCTTTTATCTGATGATTTGAAAGAAGCTATTTTGGCTCAAAAACAAAAGAGGAAGCCCTCATTTGCCAAACTATAGCATTATCATGTCCATTATTAACTCTATCGGAATCCGTTTACCTGCAATGTTGTTGCCCCCTATTGTCTTTTGTTTAGGTCGTACTGGGGAAGGAAATAAAGTTGGGTTTTGAATGTTGTATTCAATCAAACTGTATATTGTAACATACCTCTCTTACTTTCTGTTTTCAAGGAGTGTTTTTATTTTTATAAAAACGAACCCTTTATTGACTTCATCGCCAAAAGGCCCCCAAAACGTTTTTACAACCAATCAAATCGTCCAAAGGGACTGCAGAAAACTAAAGAAAGAACAATGGAAAATTACAAATTATCTTGCCAAGCTAATCTAAGGTTCTTAGCCCGTTCAACTGTTTGCGATGCGCACACAAACGCCGGAGGGCGTTCACTTGCCGTACCATGGACAATCCTATTCTTCCATAACCAAATGTCATAGGTAGTCTCCCTCCAAATGTATCTCCAACAAACACAACACATCTGACTACCTACTCGTTTCCAACAGACACGAAACATCTGGTTTATGCATCCGTATCAGTTCGCGAACATTGCGGAAAAATTCCAGGGACCCTGTTCCTCGGCAATTCCACGTTATAATCTGCATTAAAACACAAGTCAAGAGGGTGGAGGGGCATCCCTCTCCAAAGTATCCATAACATCATCCGGTTCATCTCGTAGTCTCCAAGTGGAATCACTTGTACCACCATATCTGATTGCTGCTCCACTTCGGTTCTGATGTGTTGGCCCATCAGGAGGGTTCGATTTATGGTAACTCGAGTCGCTTTCATTTCCTATACCTTGTCTAACCGAATTATTCAATTGTCGGTCTGGCAATATTATGCCGTTTACATTGAGTTGTTGTTCTTGTTGGTTCGAAATATCCTTGAGGGAGGTTGTGAGAATAATTTGGCTTCTGGAGACCCCCCCCCCCCAAAAGATAGGATCGTTTGGCTGGGGCTGTGATATTGGTGTTGTTCATTTCCGGTTCTTTACGTTTTGCAGGTTCTTGTTGTGGTGTTTTTTTTGGAATTCGGCCCCTTGTTACTTTCGCTTGATTTTTTATTGCTTGAAGATGCCGGAGGATCTTCTTTCCGGAGGAGAATCACAGTGGGTGCTGTTTGGGCCGCAGCTGCTGATTGCATTTGTTTTTGTAAATTATGAATTTCATCAATTTTCCTGTTCTTCCACATATTGGCCTTCAACCTGATCCTCATCATCATGTAGCACTTCAAATCTCGATCCCGATGGACCTGAACGGCCCTCTCTATTTGTATTTGTTGTTTCTCTTCTACTTGGTTCATTTGTTTGTTTATCCCCTCTACCTCTCGTACCACCATTTGGTCTTCGCCTTCTATTTTGTGCTATCATCCACGGGCGGAAAGGCTTCTCTTGTGTAGATCCTTGGGGTGTTTTAGGATTGAGTATATCAGAAGATGGGATCGTGGCCTCCCCCGTTGTTTCTCGATGTCGAATAGAACAATCATGTGTTTTATGTCTGAATTTTCTGCACTCAAAGCAAATCATATTAATCCCTCATATTCAACCCCAAATTTGTTGCCATTGAGGACAACCGAATGACGGAGAACCTGATGGAGATTCATTTCCACGCACACTCTTGCGTAACATCCCCTTGTTGTCACAATGTCTGTTTTAATCGGTTTCCCCACCCTCCATGCCAGTTTTAGGATGAAACTTTTGAGATCAAATGGCAGACCTGGGAACGAACCCACACAAGTGTGGATATCTTCTCCTTCGAAGGAACAAAGAAGGGTCTCCACTTCATCACCGTCAAATAGTGGCCTTGAATGATCCAAGGACCATTTCCTAGCGCTGTTTCGTAATCCTCTCGACAACAAAATCTTACCACATAATAATCTAAATCAAGATCAACAATGTCTAACTCCCCTTTTGTGCACCACATGCTAGTTAGCCTCTGTTGCAGCACTTTGAATGCCACGTTTCTGCCCAGCACTTTCACTATTACTGACCTTCTCCATGGTTTCCAGAGCTCCATACACTCTTCCACCGGTATGTCGATTGGATCATTATCCGTTTCTTTACCTCTCCAGTTTTCTGCAATCTGTATAAAATCCGTAATGTCTCCTTCGTCTTCACTTGCTCCGGTGTAGAGTTACAATTGTAATGAATACATTTTTATTTTATTTCTATACAAGTAATGTATGAGGTGGCATGACTAGTTAGATTGTATCACATCGGTGAGATCATCCAGTAAAATTATATTTTTAGGGAAAAAACAAGTATATGGTTTGGGGTTAAGGATGATCATAAATATAAGACATTATTTAAAATCGACATAGGCTCAGAAAACATATATAAAGCCCTCCACGCCTCTCGCACGGTGCATGCCTGCCCACATGCCGCACGCACGATTCCCGCTCATCCACTGCACGTATAATGCCCCGCTCGTTTTCCGCACGTCCACCGCACGCATGCATGCCCATCCTCATGCTCACCCTCATGTCCACCCACCACCCATGCCGTATAGACCACTCCAACCACTGGAATATTGATTTTATTGTTGACGCCAAACAGTGTGACCAAGACGAAAACAGTGAACATTCCCATGTTCACAATGACAATTAGCTTCAACGTATATTTCTGTCAAGTAGAAAGCAAAGCGTAAAAACAAATGTTATTATAGGGGAAAGTTTTAAGAATCTTGAATGTAATTATGTAAGCTAAGCATGCGATAGTGTGGTCATGTACCTTTTGCTCATTTGAAGCAAAAAGAACGTAAACCGAAAAGTACAGAATCACAAGGGAGCATCCTGAAGAGTTGATAGATATAAGAAGGATGCTCCGCACAAGGACTCCAAAGTAAATCCAAAGTGTGCCAGAAAACAGTGCCACGACATGCATTGCTGAATGAATGTCTATTGTCGTTCTCTCCCGACAGATTCTTATGATGGTTGGTCTGGAATGTTTACATCGTAGTTATTAATTTCATAGCACGTGCAAATTAAACCACTGAATAGTGATATAAGGATTCTCAATTATCACAGAGAATAATATATGTCTAAGGGGCTCACAGTGCAATATAAGCCCCAGATAACATATATTTTCTTTTGGTTGTTAATCATTTATGACAATTCATTGATATATTGGAAAACGGTAAGACAAGAAATACTCACAGTGGTGTAAGGTACAAAAGGATGGATCTATGGAACCTAAAAATTTGAACACAAAGTTAGCATGCCACAAATTTTCTTGTAAGAGCTAAACACAACAAACACCAACAACATTTTCTTATATTTAATCTTATTTTGCGTATGGAAGAATAAATGAAAATCTTACCCACAACTGTGAAAAGCGTGTACCAAATATCGTCAAGAACAACGGGAAGCAACTTCATTTCCATAAGTAGAATAAATGTTATATGTTACTTCACCGTGTTTGGATATTAGGAAAGGAACAAAACAAAAGAGAAGATTATGATACAGTAAAATAAGGAGAGAATAAGTGACTATGAAATATAGTATTTTGATTCAACCAGATGGAAACTATAGGAAAAATAAAACAACGTGTAAAGAAAATCAAAGGGAAAAAAGAGCACTAATATGACACCCCGAATTCTTGTGTATTATGATTTAAGATTATTTTTATCTTTTTGTTGGAATTAAGTTTACTATTCCTAATATTTGAAGGTTGATTAAGCTATTATTAGGCTCCAAGTCACCTTAAAATCGACATAGGCTCAGAAAACATATATAAAGCCTCCAAGCCTCCCGCATGGTGCATGCCTGTCCACATGCCGCACGCAAGATTCCCGCTCATGTGCCGCACGTATAATGCCCCGTTCGTTTTCCGCACGTCCACCGCACGCATGCATGCCCACCCTCACACTCACCCTCACCCTCACCCTCATGTCCACAATGACAATTAGCTTCAGCGTATATTTCTGTCAAGTAGAAAGCAAAACGTAAAAACAAATGTTATTATAGGAGAAAGTTTTAAGAATCTTGAATGTAATTGTGTAAGCTATGCATGCGACAGTGTGGTCACGTACCTTTTTCTCATTTGAAGCGAAAAGAACGTAAATTGTAAAGTACGGAATATCAAGTGAGCGTCTTGAAGAGTTGATAGATATAAGATATGCTCCGCACGAGGACTCCATAGTAAATCCAAAGTGTGCCAGAAAACAATGCCACGACATGCATTGTTGAATGAATGTCTATTGTCATTCTCTCCCAACAAATTCGTATGATGGTTGGTCTGCAATGTTTACAACGTAGTCATCAATTCCATAGCACGTGCACATTAAATCAGTGAATAAGGAATATAAGGATTCATAATTATCACAGAGAATGATATATATCTAAAGGGCTCATAATGCAATGTATGAGCCCCAAATAACATATCTTTTCTTTTGGTTGTTAATCATTTATGACAGTTCGTTGATATATTGAAAATTGGTAATGCAAGAAATACTCACAGTGGTGTAAGGTTCAAAAGGATGGACACTATGGAACCAAAAAATTTGAACACAAAGTTAGCAAGTCACAAATTTTCTTGTAAGAGCTTAACACCACAAACACCAACAACATTTTCTTATATTTAATCTCATTTTGCGTGTGGAAGAATAAATTAAAATCTTACCCACAACTGTGAAAAGCGTGTACCAAATATCGTCAATAACAATGGCAGCAACTTCATTTCCATAAGTAGAATAAATGTCATATGTTAATTCACCATGTTTGGATATTAGGAAAATAAGAAAACAAAAGAGAAGATTATGATACAGAAAAATGAGGAGAGAATAAGTGACATTGAAATATGTGTATAGTGTTTGGATTCAACGAGATGGAAATCCAAAGTGTGCCAGAAAACAGTGCCAGAAAACAGTGCCACGACATGCATTGTTGAATGAATGTCTATTGTCGTTCTCTCCCGACAGATTCGTATGATGGTTGGTCTGCAATGTTTACAACGTAGTCATCAATTTCATATCACGTGCAAATTAAATCAATGAATAGTGAATATAAGGATTCTCAATTATCATAGAGAATGATATATATCTAAGGGCCTCATATTGCAATGTATGAGCCCAGGCAACATATCTTTTCTTTTGGTTGTTAATCATTTATGACAGTTCATTGATATATTAATTGGAAATGGTAAGGCAAGAAACATTCACAGTGGTGTAAGGTACAAAAGGATGGAGACTATGGAACCTAAAAATTTGAATACAAAGTTAGCATGTCGCAAATTTCTTGTAAGATCTAAACACCACAAACACCAACAACATTTTCTTATATTTAATCTCATTTTGCGTATGAGAGAACAAATGAAAATCTTTCCCACAACTTTGAAAAGCGTGTACCAAATATCGTCAAGAACAACGGGAAGTAACTTCATTTCTATAAGTAGAATAAATGTTCTATGTTACTTCACCCTTTTTGGATATTAGGAAAGGAACAAAACAAAAGAGAAGATTATGATACAGAATAATGAGGAGAGAATAAGTGACTATGAAATATGGATATAGTGTTTGGATTCAACGAGATGGAAACTACAGGAAAAATCAAACAATGTGTTTAGAAAATCAAAGGAAAATAAGAGAACTAATATGAAACCCCGATTATGATTTAAGAGTATTTTCGTCTTTTTGTTTGAATTAAGTTTACTTTTCCTTATATTTTAAGGTTGATTAAGATTTTATTAGGCTCCAAGTTACCTTAAAATCGATATAGGCTCAGAAAACATATATAAAGCCTCCAAGTCTCCATGCCTCCCACACAGTGCATGCCCGCCCACATGTCGCACGCACGATTCCCGATCATCCGCCGCACGTATAATGTCCCGCTCATTTTCCGCACGTCCACCGCACGCATGCATGCCCACCCTCACGCTCACCCTCATGCCCACCCGCCTACTCTTGCCCAAATGCACACACATGAATACAAACGTACGTACATACATACATACATATGGTAAATTTTAGCTCTCAGCTAATTTGACTCATCGTCATAAAGGTGTAAGTACAATTGTCGATTAATGCATTAACAAGTGGATATTGAATTTGGGGCTACTGATCATTTAGCTTGTTCCGTTTCTCAAAATACATAAATCACATTGAACTAATTACATTATATTGAACGATGTGCTACATCTTCCTTCGTTTGCTTTTATTGTCTATCTCACAACTTATACATCTTGCATCATCCAGGAATCGAATACCAAGTAGAGAATTGTCTTAGTTGAGCATCATGATGGGTTGGATTAGTTTCACTGTGTCTAATCTTGTGGACTTTCCTAGTCATTTTCATTGTTCGTCCTTCAGCCAAGCGAAATAAATTTTCATATCCGTTGAGCAGTTTTGTTACCAATTCTGTTTGATTAAGTCCGTTTTGAAACACGGGGGCCATGAAAAGTACCTACAGTTCATACATGACTGTTACTGAGTGTGTATTTAATGAAATCCAAGGCATCAATCAGATCTTATATAGAGGTATTTTGTCAATATGTACAAAAGAATTTGACAAATCTATAAAAGTATAAGATGTGATAAAGGATCTGTATTTGACATGAAATCTTATCCTTAAAACAAGAGGTATAACTAAGGCGGAAATTCAAAATATATACGTTTGGCTAAAATTAATTTTCGACGTATACTTTAATTTTAATTCTTACAATGATAACCCGCCAAAAATCTCACGTGGCGGGCTATTTTTTCATCGGGCTGAGATATTTTTGCAAGAAGCCGGGCTAATTTTTCCTAAGGCCGGGCTGAATTTCCATTAGGCCGGGCTACATATTATGTCCTGTATATTTCTTTTAATTTTTTTTTTTTCAAAATTTGGATTTATCAAAGAAAAAAAATATATCCGGTCAAGACCGTACATCGAATTCATCCACCCTCTCTCTCTTCTTTTCCTCTCTCCCTGCCAAACAACCGGTAGCTTCCTCCACCTCCCGGCAGCTCCTTCCACCACCCGGCTGCTCCCACCCAACTACTTCTCCTTTCCCGTCAATTCGATTTAAGAACACTTTTGGAAGAATTTCTTCTTGATTATCATACTCACATGGAAATCCTTCTTTGGAATTTTGAAATTGGGCCCTGCTGGAATGACCGTAGGAAACGATGGTCGCCGTTCAAGACCATTTGTTAGTTACGTAATTTGATCGGATGGTAAGCTTCCCATCTTGCCAGAACATAAGAAAACAAGCGATGAAGGAGGTTGTGTATCAAGCCATTTGATGATTTCAGAATGGTATTGATGAAGTCGGATCTCACCAACAACTGTCATCGGGCCGATTGATCTAGTGGTAGCTCTTCGGTCACCGGTAAACACCAAAAAATGGGTGGTTTTTGTAGTATTTTGAGTGAACTCGAGTTATTCTCAAAGCGCCACGTATTCAATTGCTTAATTGGAATCAAGCCGGCCGTAGTTCTTGTAAGGGGTTTATATAGGTAGTCTAACCACAATCTCGCCGTATCCTTTAAGGATTTGGCCGTTTTATCATTAAATGAGATTGATTTGAATCCACGATCATTATGAGATAATCTCTCCCTTATCTTTAATTACGGGCCTTAAATAAGGCTAGGTTCTTTTCCCACGTTTACCGCTTGATTTATGGAAGCGGGTGTAAGCGATTGGCTTTCGGGTACACTAGCCGAGCTCCTACGATCACGCTCTGCGCGTTTTAACCGACCGACTGTCTGCGGTGGTCGGGAGGAATGAGGCGGCTTCGCCTCACAATTTGTGGTGGACACCGGTCGGACATCGACCACCTGGTCGAGGCGCCGCCGTATCCATCCTTAGTTTATTTGCATCTTTGGTATTCATGACACGTGGCTCACGGCGAGCCGGCCTGGACCTCAGGGCCTGGCGATCTATTCGACTATGCCCGAGTGGGTCCGTCTGATGGAGCCGATCGGAGCACGATTTGACACGTGTCAAAGGCGTGTCGTTATAATTAACACGAGAAACAAGGCGTCAATACCTTTTACCATAAAATGGGTCATTAACCGGCGTCGATTGGGGTTATAACCCATCCTTTCAAACATCATTTCCTCATTTACCATTGCCATTTTATATCCGAGTCCGGAGTGCAAGCTAGCGTCTCTCTTCTCTCCCCGTTTTTGCAAGTGAGTATCTTCTTCTTCAATTCGTTTTATTTTTTGTTGATTTCTTTATTTATGAGGGTGAGATACTCTACTCCCTCCGGCGAGTCTGTAGACAAAGAATTAAGCTTAGATTCCTCTTTTGATTTTGAAGGCGAGGAGGCGATTTCTCCTCCCCACTGCACTTCATCTTTTCCGGTGGTTCCTCCGGGCACTCTTCCTATCTCTTACTCTTTAGCGGGACTTGTTCCCAGGCACACTGTGCCCCCAGTTGCTAGGGACTCTGCCTTTGTGAGGCATCTTAAAGCGGTTTCCGCCACTAAATCTATTATGGGTAGCTTTGGTATTGAATCTATCATCTTCTAACACACCATCAACTATCTCAACCTCGGTATAGTATAGACGCCATTAGTTTGCCCCCAAATTCCTATCGGTCCTCAATCTAGAACCGATGCTCGGGTCGTCGGCCGATATGCCTCTCGAGCCTCCTACCGGTTGTTTGCGGTTTATAAAACAGTTTGATTGTGGTATGAGGTTGCCTATACGAGCGGCCATCGTAGCCACTCTTCGTTATTATAATTTGGGGTCGCCCAAATTTCCCCAAACGGGAGCCGGTCCATTGTAGGCTTATTATCCGGTGCCGGTTAGTAAGGACTAGGTTTTCCGTGAGAGCTCTTCCGGACATTCTATCGGTATTTGCAAGGTTCCCAATTCCCTAGTTGGTATTACTTTCTTCGCCGACCGGTTCCCTGGCGGATATCCCCATTCAACATGTAGGGAAAACATCCTTCAAGAGATGGAATGAGAGGTTCTTCTTCGTCCGTCACGAGGGGGATGTTTGGCTGGGCCGGTGGAACTCTGCGACTATTGAGTAGGACATGACCCCTGACACTACCGATCTGACCGATTGGATCCGGGTTATCAGGGAGTTAGACATCTCCATGAACTGCCAGAACTATACGTCCGAGCTGATTGATCGAGCTCGCTTGCACGATGCCGGGCCCGAGCCTTACTTGCCGCTTTCAGAAGATGAAGAGAAATCCCGTAGGGATGCATTCCTTGAGTTGTCATTTCGCACTCCTTTTCCTTTTCTTTTTGTGATACTATTGCGGTGTTTCTGACTTTTTCTATGCATTGGCTGATTTGGCGTTTCTGTTGTCTGGAGCTTGAACTGGAGCTGGAGCTGAGGATGCTCAGTAAGAAAGACAAGAGAAAGTGCCTCTGGTCTCTGAAGATCAACTAGGTCAAGGGCCCTTGCCTGCTCGAGCGTCGGGCTCTGTTTTGGATGCCGGCGGTCGGATCTCGACCGATCATTACGATGATCTTTGTAGTTACCGCCGAGGTCGGGAGGATGATGAAGACGTAGAATTTTCTGACCGCCCTCTTGGTCAGGAAGAAGCCTCTGACCTCATTCCTCGGGGTCGGTCAGCACCGGTGATCTCTATTTCTCTAGAGGAGCCATCTCGCAAGAGGGGTCGCACCAACCTACTCACCATCGGCACGAGAGGAGGCGGATCGAGCGATGCATCCTCCGTGCATGAGAAGCTGTTAGCCATGTCCACGGTGGATTTGGCAGAAATGGTATGGTATTACGCTTAATAATTTAACACTTGCATTTACATCTTTTATTCCTCTAATTTGTGATTCGACCGTTTCATCCAGGGTGTCCGCATAGGGCAAGAAGTGTTCGGCCGCCTGGAAAAATCTAAAGCTTTTGCTGCAGAGCATGAGAAGACGGTTGCGAACCTGAAGGCATCAAGAAACAATACAAGGACTTATGCGAGTCGAAAGAAGGAAGTAGTCGACCTCGAGAAATAGCATACGCTTGAGGTGCGAGGCTCTGCAGACTAAGCATCTTGAGGAGATTTAGGCTCTGCAGGATCAAAGAATTTGAGAAGGGCGAGGCCGAGAAGAGTCGACGGCGCAATCCGCCCGGAGTGCTACAGAGGTCTATCCTCGCACTCATTGCAAAAGGCATCCGGGAGTACTACATCACTTTGCCCATTTTGGCGGGGTTCTTTCCGCCTCGCTTATTCCACTGATTAACCATGGGTATTCCATGGGGATTGATGATGCCAGAGCCCAACTTGAGGGTCTTGACCCGACCAAGCTGAAGAATGGGGGTATGTACAAACCCGGCATGGGCACCGTTTATAATGAGCGACTCAGAGCTCAAGTCCGGGGAGGATATTGCTCGCAAATATGCCGCCACTCCGACATCCCGACCAGCCGCTCGATTGACCGTGGTGTCTCCAGAAAGGGATGCTCAGGCTGATGCTTCTCAGTCCAAGTCTACTTAGTTTTTTTAATTTTTTAATTTTTATTTTTTTTATTTACGTTTTGATCGCGACCTACTCTGTGGTCGTTTCATGTGTAATCTTAAAACTTTTGACGCAAATTTTGCTGTGATTTTTAAGGGCATTTACATTTGCCTTTCCTTTTGTCTGTTAGCCCCTACTTCCCCTCCAAGCATGACATGTATAATTTTAGACGAGGCATACTTGAGAGCAAGGACAAATGTGATCGTGAAACGGTGTGCCCCGTAGGCTTAAAGAGTTAGTTTTTACTAACTCATTGAGTCTGTTACAATACTCCTTATAGGATGGTCTGACTTGCAGTCCCTGAGCGGTATATCAGGTGGTCTGTTCTACAGACTTCGATTGTGTGTAATCCCTGATATTCTTAGTTTTTACAAACTTCAATTAATTTGATTGTTCCGTAGGTTGAATTATTTTATGCTCAAACTCTGAGCTTATTCTTCTATTGCAGTTTGAGTTATTTTACACTCAGTCTCTGAGCTTATTCTGCTCTGACATTTTGAATTAATTTGCGCTCAGTCTCTGAGCTTATTCTTCTCGTACAGTTTGAGTTATTTTGCGCTCAGTTTGAGCTTACAGTTTGAATTATTTTGCGCTCAGTCTCTGAGCTTATTATGTTATGGCAGTTTGAAGTATTTGATGCTCAGTCTCTGAGCTTAGTCTGCTCTTGCAAATTTAATTATTTGATGCTCAGTCTGCTCTTGCAGTTTTAATTATTTGATGCTCAGTCTCTAAGCTAAGGTTTACGGTTGGCTCTGCAACCCTTAAAAAAAACTTGTATATGCATGCAAGCAGAATAGGAAAATGCGAATTTCATTGAGAAAATAAATGGTTGTAAAGGCAACTTATTACATAAAACTCCATAATGTAAATAATTATTAACAATGACAAATAGCCTAGAACCTGTCTCAGGCATAGAATCGCCGTAGGTTGACGCGTTCGGTTTAGTGGAGCGGTCTTTCCTGAGCGTTGGCGATTGATATGCTCCTTACCGTGTACCTTAATGATTACAGTAGGGACTTTCCCAATACGGTTTCAACTTACCCCGAGGATCCCGCTCGCTAATCTCGTTCTTTGAAAAACCAAATCTCCCAATCGAAGTATGAGTCTTTGACTTGGCATTATAGTTACGTGACATTTTTGCTTGTACTTTGCCATCATAATGAATTCTATGTCTCGAGTCTCCTCAGGATCGTCTTTCGGATGCCTTAACTCTGTCTCTGGTGCATGCGGTTAGAGAGCTCGCTCGGGGCAAAGGCAACCTATATCTCGTGGGGATGATCGCTTCGCATCCATAAATCAATGAAAGCAGGTTTCTCCGTGGCGGAGTTGGGCGTGGTTTTATATGCCCCTGAAGACGTTGGGCAACCGTATTCTACCCGCTTTTGCCCTCTTCTTCAAGTCGTTTCTTCAGACCAGACTTGATCTGTCTGCTTGACTGTTTTACTTGGACATTGGCCTGTGGGTAGCGGCCAAGTAAAATCTTTGTGTAATTCGAGTTCGGCCGCGCACCACTCTCGAGACCACTCTATCTTCAAATTGTGTCCTATTGTCAGATATGATATTTTTTGGTATTCCATACCGACACTATTGTCTTCCACAAGAACTTTTTGATGGCTTTGCCTGTTATTATGGCCAGTGGCTCTGCCTCTACCCACCTGGTGAAATAGTCTATGGCTCACGATAGCAAAATAACTAACCGCTAACCTTAACCGGCCAGAGTATCGGGTCAACGGCGATATAGTGGTCTCAAGGTCGAATCCACAGGGAGTAATGTTCAAGTACCAAAGTCGACTTAGAACTTAGTTCAGGTCAAAATAATGGTGGAGAGTATTATACTAATGCAAAAGTAAAGATTTTACTAACGAGTTTACTTCTAAGTATTAAAGGGTATAGTCGAACTATGATCCCACGAGCTACTTTTACCCCTAAGGAAAGATTTAACAGGGAGCGTGTCTTAACCGACCTACCTATCCAATGTAGTTTAACGACATCCACGGGTGCCAACTCCTAATTCTAGCGATTAGACTGAACAACTCGATCTAACCACCCTATGTGAAGTTAATTAATTCTCCCTTTAGAAAACCGATTAACCTAACATGATTAAGCTCTGCAAAGTCGCTCGAACAACGATGACAAACCTCTGTATTGGGTTCGGACCTAACAACTAGGCCGAATCTACGCAACGATCCTAAAACCCCTTATCCCACATCTCACAGCAAAATGCATCTATAAGTTCGATATGTGTGACAGTGAACTAGGTGATCAGTCTAATTCAAAGACGTTAAAATAGTTTTTAGGACGTGGATTAATCGTTTAAACAATAATTTACGCACTACACTACTCCCAATCGCATCCCCCTTAGGGTTTTCGCTCGCTTTCACATAATTCGACTACACATGAATTTAGCTACTCATAATTATGCTAATAATGGAATAAAGAACGGAAATTGAACTAAAGACAATAAATAAAAGAAACATCATTACCATATAACTGCTGAAAATCTGATCCAGAAAATATGAAGAAATAGTTGCACCCAAAAAGTTGAATCTTTGATCTTGTAATGCAAAACTAAGCTATAAAAGATGTGTAGAATCAAAGGAAATTATGTAGGGAATCAAGGGATCAAAGGGTGTTTAATCTATGCTAAAATCGCCCCTAAATCGCCTAAGAAAAGTCTAGAGTCGGCAAAACATGAGTAGGGGCTGAATGAGCTGCGTATTTATAGATTAGGTCGAAATCTGCTGCTGTCGGTCCTGGACGCCCGTCTGGTCCATGTCAGACGCCCGTCTGACTGGAAAATAAGGAGATATTAGGGTTTCGTCTTCAATGGATGGGCATTCGTATTCCTCTGAACGCCCGTCTGATGAATCATGACTTGAGGCTTTTCGAACCCTGGACGCCCGTCTGGAACCCTGGACGCCCGTCTGTGTTGTATGAGCTTTTTGAATCGGGATGAACCTACTTAAACGCCCGTCTAGGGGTCTTTTGGATGAACGTCCAGCTGAAAACATAACTTTCTGAATGACGCATTACTTCTGTGGACACCCGTCTGGGATGGGCAAACGCCGGTTTGATGTGGCCTTCCCACAGACGCCCGTCTGAGGTATAGCAAATGCCCGTCTGCTTTGTCTTCACTCCAAACTTGGCTTTTATTCCACTTTCACTCAATTCTCATACCACGAACATATCTCTTAGTCCAAAACATCGCCTTTCGGGTCCTCGAGTCACCTAGGTCCTGCAATAACATAGTCAAACAAACACCACGCGTAATTCCGCAAGACAAAAGTGCTCGAAAAAGAGTGAAATATCGTCAAAAAGGCGGAGTTCCCTATCGATATGACAGTTTAACTCCCCGTGCGTATAACTCTCGATATTACTCTCAAACAGGTCTAAATCTACCCAAAACATGCCAATAAAGTGATAAACGGGGGTTAAACTGCACACCAAAGTACAGTAAAGTTGACTCCCATCAACCACCCCACACTTAGCCTTTGCTCGTCCTCGAGTGAATTAGGCGCTCTAAAACAGACCATGGGATCAACTTTATGACACATGCATAGCGCTCACGACATCAAGGCAAAAGTAAAGTAGACACTGAACGTACACCGCTTGACTCTATCTTACCATGAAAACAAAGTGTGTGTGATATAAACCGAGGGCTACACTCAAAATGATCACCGGCTTTGAATACCGGCCAAATGACTACACACAGCTCATACCGGATAGAAAATAGAAAAACTAGCTGTAAAAACAAAACATAATATAAAAAAATGTTATTTATTTATAAGGACGTGTTTTGAGACTTAATTAGATACTTAGGACACCCAAAAAAGATCATTAGTTATAAGGACAAAATAACACTTCTTGGACAAAAATAACCCTATTGGATAGCGCCGCTTATTTTGCTCATTTGAACGCCTTTCTTCTTTTACTGCTGCCGCTGCGTTTTTTTTGTTTTTATTTTTTTGAATGTTTGAATGTTTGAATGTTTGAATTTTTCTATTTCCACTTTTGGGATATGCAAATTCCTTCCAATAAAATTGGCTTTTAACTTGAATTAACGCTCTTCTTACTTTTCTGTATGCTGAATTTGCCATGTTTCTTTTAAAGCAGCATAGCATTGTAGTACGTACAACCTTGTCCTTTAGCTGCTCCATTTCTAAGAAATGTATGTGGTAAAGCTGCAGTTTCGACTTACATGTACAAGTGAGAAGAGAATCGGTGGTCCCAAAAGCAAAATCAAAGCCGACAACCACAACGGTGGCGATCCGACCCGAGAGTCTTGGCTCCTGTAGCAAAGCAGGAACCGACCAGCTCCTCAACGGCAACAAGATTTGCTCCTATGGGTTGACTTTCATGCTAATTTTTGATAATAACCGAAGATTTGGTGTCATATGATTTTCCTGCTAGTTCCGATTTTGATTTCAGATTTTTTTTATTGTTTCTGGTTCCGTTTCATGAATATATTACTTTGCAAGGTGACCCTGCTTTTGCTAATGCTGTTGAGTAATTTCTTTCATTATCCATGTTTTCTTTCAGATTTAATCGTTAGCTTTTGATTCATGTTATTTTTGTTATCCATTATTGTAGTATTAACTTGACCAATTGAAATTGCACGGTTAAGTGTGCTGGATATCGAACTATAAGAGCTTAAATGTCAAGACTCAAGATTGTGGAGGGATATGGTATGAATATCACAAGGTTTGATAATGGTGAATTGTGGTGACAAATTAACTCTTTTCTTTTTGGTTTAACAGGTGGGATTAAGCATGATGGTGATGGTTATTGTTGGCTACTCTTTTGTATTGTTTGTGGATTCTTCTTCCGTGAGCAGATATTTTTCGATGTTTGATATTTCTGCGTTTCATACATTAAAAGAAATCACCATGTTAGTTTTTGTACTCATTTTGGCTTTTTTAAATTTTCTTTTGGTGTAATAGATTTATCAGCCATACTGCTGACTTCTTGATTTTTGCGTTACAGTTTCCGACCCTTTATGACGACCCCTATTCGTATCGAGACCAAGTCATATTTGCTGATGAAAAATTTTGCGAATTTATTGAATTATATGTTGAGGCGATATATTTATGACATTGAGAACATGTTATTAGTATTTCTATTATTCTGGGTACAACAGTTTCTTCCTCAGGATGACTGTGACGGGCATTACTTTTTAAATAGCAATGGTGTGTAAATTAATCACGTCAAATCAAATAGTATGTATAATTATTAAATGGATCACACTTTTGAAAGAGTTGTGTTCAAGTTCGGTTTGGTTTGAATGTGTTTATCAATCCAATGAATACCGAAGATGTGCTCGAGTTTGGTTTGAATATGTTTGTCAATTCAATGAATACCAAAGATGAAAAAGGGGAGTTGAGAATTGCTTAAAATCATATGCCCACTATGTGTAACTAACTTTCCCTAGTGAATTTAGTGCTTGTGTGGTTTTCCCTTTTGAGTTTTATGGGAATTGAGGAATTACCTAAAGTTTGGAATGAGTAATGATCCGGATACAACCGTTGTGACACAACGAGTGTCACATCATGTATCGACACCGTTGATCATGATGTAATAATGATCAATTAGTTTAACATGCATCACCTTGAAACAAAGAAAGCAAAGATATACGTTGATGGTGGGTTTGTGTATGATTTGGCGATGTCACTGCATAAAATGTCAATGTCACTGCTTAAATTGTTGATGTCACTGCATAAAATGCCAATGTCACTGCATAAATTGTCGATGTCACTGTATAAAATGTTGATGTCACTACATATCTGATTGCCGATGTCACGCATATATGATTGCCGATATCACTGCATAAAATGTTGATATCACTGCATATATGATTGCCGATGTAACTGCATAAAAAATATGAATTAAGGTGAAAGATTTATGTTGATCGTAGTTTTATATCAAAAGATATAACCATTTGAAGTCGATTTTATGAAGAATAAATCGATTTTATGTAATTAAGTCGGAAAAATATCAAATGTCATCACGGTGTTGTTTTATCAAATGTCACTACATCCCGGTGATCACTGCATCTCGATGGTCTCTGCATCGCAGTGTCTCTGCATCTGGGGTGGCCAATTCATCGCGGTGTCTCGCATCGAGGTGACAAGCGCATCACGGTTTCACATCATTGCGATGTCTCTACATATATGATTGCCGATGTCACTACATAAATTGTTGATGTCATTCATATATGATTGCGGATGTCACTGCATAAAATGTTGATGTCACTGCATATCTGATTGCCAATGTCACTGCATAAATTGTTGATGTCACACATATATGATTGCCGATGTCACTGTATAAAATTTTGATATCACTGCATATATGATTGCCGATGTCACTGCATAAAAATATGAATTAAGGTGAAAGATTTATGTTGATTGTAGTTTTATATCAAAAGATATAGTCATTTGAAGTCGATTTTATGAAGAAAATAAGTCAAGTTTATGAAATTAAGTGGAAAAATATCAAATGTCATCATGGTGTTGCTTCATCAAATGTCACTGCATCCCGGTGATCACTTCTTCCCGACGGTCTCTGCATCGCGGTGTCTCTGCATCGCGGGTGGCCACTTCATCGCGGTGTCTCTGCATCGAGGGTGACCACTGCATCGCGGTGTCATTTCATCGCGATGTCTCTGCATTTATGATTGCCGATGTCACTACATAAATTGTTGATGTCATTCATATATGATTGCTGATGTCACTGCATAAATTGTTGATGTCACGCATATATGATTGCCGATGTCACTACATAAAAATATGAATTAAGGTGAAAGATTTATGTTGATCGTAGTTTTATATCAAAAGATATAGCTATTTGAAGTCGATTTTATGAAGAAAAGAAGTCGATTTTATGAAATTAAGTCGGAAAAATATCAAATGTCCTTTGATCCCGATTGTCTCTGCATCGCGGTGTCTCTGCATCGGGGGTGGCCACTTCATTGCGGTGTCTCTGCATCGGGGGTGGCCACTGCATCGCGGTGTCACTTCATCACGATGTCTCTGCATATATGATTTTCGATGTCACTACATAAATTGTTGATGTCATTCATATATGATTGCTGACGTCACTGCATAAAATGTTGATGTCACTGCATATCTGATTGCCGATGTCACTGCATAAATTGTTGATGTCACGCATATATGATTGCCGATGTCACTGTATATATGATTGTCGATGTCACTGCATATATAATTGCTCATGTCAATGCATCGCGGTTGTTAGTGCATCGCGGTGTCTCTCTGCGATCGAGATGGTCGATCGATCGCGGTGGTCAATCATCGGAGTGGTTAATATAAAAAAGAAAAATAAACTTTCACGGAAATTTGAAATTTTTAAAAAAAAAATAAAAAAGGCATTCAACGTCCAGGAAATAAATATTATAAAAAAAAAAGAAGACACAAAACATTCAACAGGAAATAAAAAAAAGAAATAGATACAGCATACTTTCGGCGTCCTGTTTGCCGCTTTTTTTTTTTTTTTTTTTTTTTTTTTGTTTTAATTCATTAAGGGTATTTGAGTCTATCTACCTATTTTTTTGTCCTTATAACTAAGTGTTTGTTTTGGATGTCCTTTTTGCCTAATTAAGTCCAATATGTGTCCTTTTCAATAATTATAAAAAACAGAAAAATCAGCTGTAAAAACAAAATATATCAGTATTGTTAAAATAAAATAAAAAAAATTACGGAAGGCATACGCAGATTCAATTCCTCAAAACACTAATTATCTTTATTTTTATTTATTTATTAATTTTTAACGCAAATCATAATTGACAACAGCTTGCCGCACTTTCAGCTATATATAATATATAATAGTCAATAATAAGTGCATCAGAATCGAACATCTATACAACTGAACATTCGATCATATACCCGGCTCTCATTTGGAGCGTATATTAAGTAGAATGAGACCAAGATGGGTAGATGAGTATGTTGTGGACTAGGGAAGAGTAATGAAAATAAAGCGCGGCATTAAATATTGCCGCCACATGCATTGTTGTACTTGATTACCCTATAGTTCCCTCCTATAAATTCGAATGCCAGTTTGGTCTGCATCATTTCAAAAGCAGTATTCATTACAATAATAAACTCTAATCACATACTCTTATACCGGATAGCTAATCTCTAGACATTATGAAAATGCATTGACAAATGAAAAAACTGGAAAGAAAGAAAATACTCACATTGGCGTGAGATATAAGATAATTGAAACGAGTGTACTTGAAATTTTAAACACAATCTTAACTCAATGAAGACTAATTATTTTGCAACATTGTATAAAGAAAAAGTAGGGAAAACTTATCCACAATCGTAAAGATATAGTATCAGACACTGTCAATAGAAGTGGAAAGCAACTTGTAATACATTATTAATATTTGATTTCGGTTTGTTGAATCGTTTGGTAGCCTTTATTTCTCGGCCCGTGTTTGGATATAAGGGAGTAGATAAAATTTATATGATAATAATACGATAAAATTGACTGAAGAGTAGAGAGAATTACTATAAAACATGTTTTTAGGTAATTAAACCGGATAGAAAAGAAAAAAAGTATAAGTGTGTAATGATTTTCCATTTTATAATTTGGATAGCGCAACAAATGAAAATATATGAAATGCCAGAACAATTTATATGTTTGATCGTCAAAAATTAATTAAAACGTTTAATTTTATTTGCTACATCATTATGACATATTACAACAACTATGGTATTGTCAATAACTTCGTAGACATTAGCAACTCCACCCTCGTCCGTGGATGAATATGTTATTTTAATATAGTCAAAGGCTATACAAAAAACGAACACTTTCAAATAATTCTCTGCATTCTGCCTGCTTGCACGCCGCAAAATGCACGCACGTTATTCGCCCGCTTGACGCCCGCCCATCCACACAACACATGCACGATACTCGCCCACTTGACGTCCGCACGCCCACACCCGCACGATACTTGCATGCAAGACGCCTACTTGGCGACTCTTATATGTTCTAAGCTCCTTAAATAAAACAATGTCGTGCCCATCACGAGAATAGTCAAAAAGCAGATTTACACAACATGCTTTTAAGCCATAATTATAGAAAACATTTAATCACGATGTCTACAAAATTACATAGAGACGCTACCGAAGCTATCACCCCGACAACTATAATACGGGTCTCCGATTGGGTAGCTAAGTATGTCACCAGGACGACAATGCCAAACACCAACATGTCCACAAAAGCAGTCAACTTCATCGTTTTTTCTGCCAAAAAGAAAAAGAAATATAAAACTACTAGAATTAAAATACGAATAGGTTAATTTTCGAATAGAAAATGAAATTATTGTAAGATATATAAAATCTACACAAGTGAATGTTCGGACATATACCTTGCTCTCATTTGGAGCATATATCAAGTAGAAGATGACCCAGATGATCTCAATAAGGCATCCTGATGAGTTGACCGATATCATCAGGATGCTGGGGACCAGGGAGGAGTAATAAATCCAAAGCGCGGCATTAAATATTGCCGCCACATGCATTTTCGAACTTATTTCTCCCGTAGTTCCCTCCCTATAAATTCAAATGCCACTTGGTCTGCATCATTTCAAATGCAGTGTTCATTACTGATCACATACTCTTACACCGGATAGCTAATCTCTAGACGTTATGAAAATGCATTTTCAAATGAAAATTTTGTAAAGAAAGAATATACTCACATTGGCGTGAGATATAAGATAATCGAAACGATTGTACCTAAAATTTTAAGCACAACCCAAACTCAATGAAGACTAATCGATTTTGAACCATTGTATATAGAAAAAATAAGGAAAAATTTACCCACAATCGTAAAGATATAGGCCAAGAAAATGTCAATGCTCTCACTCGCCTTTCGAATTTGTTCCTATGCCCCCACTGAGATTTTTTTCTGGGTCCGTCACTAGTTGAGTCCGTTAACCGGATAAGGAAGAATGGAATGAAACTACGAAAATCATGACCGTGTTTGAGATAAGTTCAAATGTTGCGATGTATTTGAAACAACACTTAGTGATCGTTGGAATTTTATTAAGTCGACTTTTGTAAGAAGCTGAATTGCTTGTATATATTATTGTGTTGACATTATTTTTAACTACACTTATTAAGTTTAAGGTGTTCTCACCCTGAACAAGAAAATTGTACTTCAAAGTTCGAAAACACTAACCGTAGCTCATCCTAAAATCATTCCATAGTCCACAAGTTATTATTAGTAAATATTATGTGAATATTAGGTAGTTATTGTGAATATCATGTATTAATGATTATATATTCTGTACTAATTATAGTATCATAGTCCTTGTACTATATATACACTTGTAACATCATTCTTTCAAAGTGTGAATAAGAATAAATCATAATTTCTCAATTCTATTCTCTCAATATGGTATCAGAGCCTCAGTAAACTCTTGCATCGCCACTTCTCCTCTATTTTTTTTTTCTCAAACCCTAGGCCGCCTCTCTTCTATTCGATCCTCTCTCCTTCTCCCTCTCCAAGCTCTTCTCCAATGGCCGACTCCTCCCCCATTACCTTCAACTCTGCCACACAAACTCCGATCAAACTCGAATCTACGAATTATGGTATTTGGATCTTGCAAATGGAACCTCTTCTTGTTGGTTATGATTTAATTGGTTATGTTGATGGCACCAAAACTCCCCCACCAAAAACAGTGCAGGCCGACGGCATCATTATGGTGAATCCCGACTACACAACGTGGAAACGTCAGGACAGCCTTCTACTTCATACCATCATTGCTGCGTGCACTCCTCAGGTAGTCTCTTTCCTTCGTAAAGCTACTACATCTCGTGAAGCATGGGAAATTTTGAAAAATACTTATGCTAAGGCATCTAGGGGTCGTATTCGAACTGTTAAAGATACCCTAAAATCGATGACACGTGGGTCACAGTCTATCTCTGAATTTATGTATGCGGTTAAGAACAAGGCTGACGAATTATCTCTGCTTGATAAACCCATGGATGATGAGGACTTAATTGATTTAATTTTGGAAAATGTTGGTGATGAGTATCAGGATATTGCTCGAGCAGTGCAAGCACGTGACACTCTCATTTCTTTCGAAGAATTGCATGAGAAACTGTTGAACTTTAAGGTATCTAAACCACACTCCTCCACGCCGGCCAATTTCACCCCGGCATCTGCTCACCCCGCTGCCTACCGTCCTGAAACCTCTCGGCCTGGCTTACTCCCTACCCCGAACTCCTCTAATTGGCGTAACTCAGCCCCTCCACAGCCCTCTCAGCAAAACTGGCGCAACTACTCCCAGCCGCAACCCGCTCCGCCTTCCTTTCGCCCCAATGCTCCACCCGGCAACTATTCTCCCAAACGCCCCTACCTCGGTAAGTGTCAATACTGCTACACTCAAGGCCACTCAGCTAAGTTTTTTCCTCAAATTCAACAGCTCCAAGCTAGTGCTTCTCAAGGCAACCGTCCACCCTTCCCCACTCGGCACCAAGCCCATCTTGCGGCTCAGCCTGAACCTGCTTCCTCTGATACTCAGCCATGGCTTCTTGATAGTGGCGCCACTCATCATGTTACAAATGATCTCCAGAATCTCTCGCTCCACACTCCTTATCTAGGATCCGATGACATAATGGTTGGTGATGGTAAGGGGCTTAATATCACGCATACTGGTTCTACCTCTCTTCCTTTATCTACCTCCAAATCTTTTCATTTACGTAATGTGCTTTGTGTTCCTGCTATGTCTAAAAATTTATTGTCCATCTCTCAGTTATGTCGATCTCATAATTTATCCGTTGAATTTTTACCTTTGAATTTCTTGTGAAGGACTACAGGCGAATCAACCTCTTCTCCGTGGTCCAGTTAGGAATGGTCTCTATGAGTGGCCCAATCAACCCCTCGCTTGCCTTTGCTTCCACCAAAGCACTGGCCCAAAGATCTCGGCACCAACGTTTGGGCCATCCAGCTTCTCAAATTTTTAATAAAATTCTTAGTATGTTTAATTTAGAGACTACTGTCTCATCTTTGTCGCACTGCTCTGCTTGTTTGGAAAATAAGAGTCATAAACTCCCCTTTCATTTATCTACTTTATCCTCTTCCCGGCCCCTTGAATATTTGTTTACGGATTTATGGACATCCCCTGTTTTGTCCTCTGATGGTTTTAAGTATTACTTAATTCTGGTTGATCATTTTACACGCTATATTTGGTTTTACCCCCTCACTCGTAAATCCGATGTTGCCCCCACATTTATTCGCTTTCGTGCTATTGTGGAAAAATTCTTTAATCAGTCGGTTAAGGTGTTGTATTCGGATAATGGTGGAGAATTTATTGGACTTCGTGATTACCTCTCCACTAATGGCATCTCCCGTTTCACTACTCCCCCGCATACTCCCGAACATAATGGCCTCTCTAAGCGTCGGCATATGCATATTGTTGAAACTGGTCTCGCCCTCCTCTCTCATGCTTCTCTCCCCACCTCGTTCTGGCCATATGCCTTTGCTACCGCTGTCTACCTCATTAATCGAATGATTACACCTGTTCTTAATCTGAAATCGCCATATGAACTCATCTTCCAAAAACCCCCAAACTATCAAAAGCTTCGTGTCTTTGGCTGCCTGTGTTATCCATGGCTTCGTCCATACACTTCTCATAAACTTGAACCTCGATCCAAACCTTGTATATTCCTTGGTTACTCTCTCACTCAGCACGCCTATTTCTGCTACGACCCAGGTACCTCCCGCCTTTATGTTTCCCGCCATGTTAAATTCGTTGAAACCGTGTTTCCCTACGTGTCCCATCCTACTCCTACCGTTTCTCCTACCCCATACATATCTGACTGGCTTCCTACACCACCTCCCACACCTTCTGCTTCTCCTCCTCCTCCTTTGGCCGAAGACCCCCCCCAGCCCAAACTCGTCCTCCTCCTCTCCCCCACCCCCCCACCACCGCCCCCAACTCATTCTATGCGTACCCGCTCTCAGAATAATATCTATCGCCCAATTCAAAAACTCAATCTTCATACTCATATCCCGCCCTCCCCGGCCCATGAAACCGAACCCACCTCCATCACGCAGGCTCTAAAAATTCCCCAATGGAGAACCGCAATGCAGGAGGAATATGACGCTTTGGTGCGTAATCACACATGGGATCTTGTGCCCTATGACCCCTCTCTTAATATCATTGGCTCAAAATGGATTTTTCGGTTGAAACGACATCCTGATGGTTCTATTGATCGCCACAAGGCTCGTCTCGTGGCTAAGGGCTTTACTCAACGCCCTGGCATCGATTATTCTGAGACATTCAGTCCTGTTGTTAAGCCCCCCACTATTCGAGTTGTTCTTACACTGGCTTTAACGCAGGGGTGGTCTCTCAGACAGCTGGATATTAATAATTCGTTCTTGCAGGGTCACCTACAAGAAGCTGTTTACTTGGCCCAGCCGGCAGGTTTTGTTGATTCTACACGTCCTAATCATATTTGCAGGCTTCGCAAGGCGCTTTATGGTTTGAAACAGGCCCCCAGGGCCTGGTATGAGGAACTCAAACGCTTCTTATTGGCGTCCCACTTCAGAAATTCTCATGCTGATACGTCCTTGTTTATTTTTAATTTTGGGAATATATTGCTTTATGTTCTTGTCTATGTCGATGATCTGATTGTTACAGGAAATGATTCGGTTGCGTTGGAAAAATTTATTAAAACTCTGGGAGCCAAATTCGCCCTCAAGGATCTTGGCGAGCTTGCGTACTTTCTTGGCATTGAAATTATTCGCAATTCCACTGGCATTATTCTCTCTCAACAGCGCTACATGACTGAATTACTTACTAAGCTTAATCTGCGAAAGATGCGGTCAGTAGCTACGCTTTACCAAAGTGGACATATCTCGATTTAAAGTCCTTTGCCGGCACACCCTGGATGATCCTTCTACTTATCGTATGTGGTGGTTGGCGATCTTCAATATCTTACATTTACTCGCTACGACATTGCCTTCGCCGTCAACAAAGCTGTCACAATTTATGCATTCTCCCACCGATATTCATTGGGGTTATGTCAGCGTCTGCCGTTGCTATATTCTTTGGTACGACTAACTATGGTATTCAATTATATCGACATTCTCCCCTTACTCTTCATGCGTTTACCGATGCTGATTGGGGTGGTGATAAAGACAATTATGCATCTACGAGTGCTCATGTGATTTACCTTGGCCGAAATGCTATCTCCTGGAGCTCGAAAAAGCAAACCACCATTGCTCGTTCATCCACTGAAGCGGAATATCGAGCCGTTGCTGCTGCCACAGCCGAAATCAGCTGGCTTACCTTCATTTTGAATGACCTTGGTCTTACTCTGTCGGCTCAACCAGTGATTTATTGTGACAATCTTGGCGCTACACAGTTTTGTTCCAATCCTGTTTTCCATTCCCGTATGAAACATGTGGCAATTGATTATCACTTCATTCGTGATCAAGTTCAACGTGGTTCTCTGCGCATTGCTCATGTCAACGCGTCTGATCAACTGGCTGATTGTCTAACCAAGCCTCTTCACCGCCCGGCTTTCCAACATCAGCGTGACAAGTTAGGTCTCGTCCCTCGTCCAACTTGAGGGGTGGTATTAGTAAATATTATGTGAATATTAGGTAGTTATTGTGAATATCATGTATTAATGATTATATATTCTGTACTAATTATAGTATCATAGTCCTTGTACTATATATACACTTGTAACATCATTCTTTCAAAGTGTGAATAAGAATAAATCATAATTTCTCAATTCTATTCTCTCAATAGTTATCATCATTACATTAATATAAAAAAGGTTAAGGGCAATGATATGCATATGGCACAAACAAACGTGACGTGAATCATGCTATCTATTTTTTCTATATCAAAAGTTCGTGCATGACCCCTCAATATATATAACTGGAATATTTACGGTGGTTCTGTAGGACAAACTGATTATTTTGTTGTGTTTAATTTGGGAATTAGGTGTCATATAAGCTTTGTATTAAATATGTAAAATAAAAAAATAAAAAATGTTTTACATTTGTAAAAAATTACTATATATACGTTTCAATGAAACAATCAGGTTATAACCATTATTTTACTTAACAATTAAGAAACCATGCTTCAGTTCATATATCTGATCTAAAATCATTACACTAATTAGGAAAACATTTTACTCAACAATTAAGAAACCAACTTATGTAGTTCACAAACAATATTTCAATAAAATGAATACACATCAGACCGTTCTGAAGGTTAAGAAAACACCCGCTTCACATGATCATTTCAACAATTGATTGTTCCAATATGAGAAATTCAACTCTACAAAACATGCACTTAACCTAGCTAGCTAGCTCGAAGAATCTAGTACAGTGCAACTGCAAAGCAATTAAATGTAATGGATCAGAGCAAACCTGAAGTCCGGCCAGAAATTAAATGAAAGAAATCAACTGCCTCTCTTCCGATTTTACAATCTTCCTTCCCTTGTGTTCTTTAATTTTCCCAAAAAAAAAATTAAAAATTAAAAAAGATCATTTAACTGCATCGCATGAGAATGATTGTAATGTAATTGATTGACCAATGAAATTTCATTATAAAAAGAGGTGATCCCAAGAAAAGTAGTTCAGAAAAAAAAGGGTTGTTGTTTTAGTAGGCTTACTCCTGAGTAAGAGTCAGACTCTGCAGACACGATTCATACCGAACTCCGGATTAGTCGGACCAGTGGGTTCCGGATACCGGAGGCTATAAGAAAAGAAAAGAAAAAAGATTCATCAGTTAAATAAAAGGAATTATAAAAAAGAAAAGAAGAAATGGGAAGGGGTAGGGTTGAGCTGAAGAGAATAGAAAACAAGATCAATAAGCAATTAAGTTACCTTTGCCAAAAGAAAAGCTTAATTATGAGCTTTATGTTCTCTGTGATATATGCTGAGGTTGCTTTTGATCAATCTTTTCTAATAGCTAGAGAGGAAATTAAGCTCTATGAGTTTTGCAGTAGCTCCAGGAATACACATGGTGTTATATATATATATATATATATATATATATATATATATATATACACTAGTCAATAACCCGTGCATTGCACGGGGATGTATATTATATAATGTGATTACATTCAAATATGCATAACATGTACTACAAAACAAAGACCCTTCAAACTTACTGTAATGCTAGCTATTAAAATTCTTTTATTTAAGATTAGTATTCGTTTAGATAGAGTCAAAAACAGACAACACAAAATGTCCAAATGTTATATTGATGCCGATAATTGTCGTTATATTTCTGCTTTTAGCATTGCACGGGAGAACATATATTTTAAAAGAATAACTTTTTTGAATGATGAAAAGAAGATTTTATTGGCATGTTTGTTACGCAGGAATGAAATTGAATGAGAATAAAATAATAGGAACGAAATGGAATGTAATGGAATAAATTAATTCTTTTACTGCGTTTGGAATATGCAAAATTGAAATGAAATAAATTATACAAAAGATGATACATTGAGTGATGAATAGAGCAGGGTCGTGAATTAAGGTTGGCTGGAGTAAGACATGGTATGGTTCATAAGGTAGGATATAGACGAAGGGGTGGGGTAGCCCTACGCCATACCCCATTGCACCATACCCCTCTTCTCACCTAACCCTACCCACCGCTACCATACCCTACCCACCACCCTATCCTACCCTACCCAATATCACTATATCTTACTATCGACATCATACCTACCTTTACCCATTACCTACTCTACTCCGCTCTCACCCACCCCTACCTTACCCATCATACCACCCTACTTTACCCACCACACCACCCTTCTCCACCCTACCCTACCAACCACCCCACATATTATTATACCATATTCACCATTACACTCTACCCTATCTTACCCACCACACCCCAACCTTACCTTACATACTACCACAACCTATCCTATCATACTCTACCCTACCATACCCTACATCTCTTCTCACCCAACCCTACCCACCTTTGCCATACCCTACCCACCACCCTATTCTACCCTACCCAATATCACTATATCTTACCCTCGACATCATACCTACCTTACTCATTACCTACTCACTCCACTATATATCACCCACCCCTACCTTACCCTACCCTACCTTACCCCTCATACCACCCTACCTTACCCACCACCCCAACCTTACCCTACCCTATCCACCATTCCACTCTACCCTATCTTACCCACCACACCACCCTACCTTACCTTACCAACTACCCCAACCTATCCTACCATACTCTACCCTACCCTACCCTACCAACCCTACACTACCAACCACTTCACCTTACCTTACCCTTCCCTACTTTACCCAACATTCCACTCTACCCTATCTTACCCACCATACCACCCCTACTTTACCTTACCCACTACCCCAACCTACCCTACTATACCCTACCATACCCTACCCTAACAATATTACCTTACCTTACTTACTAACCCGACCTATCCTACCATACTCTATTGTCTCGGATTTTATCTAATGAAAAATAAACAAGTAATAAAATATTCCGGTTTACCCCAAGTGCAGGGATCGTAGTATAGTAGTTACAACCGGAGTCGAATCACAGGGAATCGAGGTTGGTCTAGTTCTTAATTTCTCTAAAGTTGTCAAGAAAAATAAAACAAAACAGAACTAAAAAAAACGAAAACAATAAACTGGACAGAGGATCTAGAATCCAAAGCCAGGAAAGATAGTTACGAGCCAAACTAATGAAAATAACTCTATTCTAAAAAGATAATAAAATTACTAAGATGATAACAAATAAATTGAAAACGAACAAGCAATGATCCACCGATCTCACAGCCCTCAACTTTCTCTCTAGATTGTTTAGTGAAGATTTAATGAAGATTGTGGTTCACCTATCAAAAGTATGAATTTCTAATCTCTTAGATAATTCGCCTATTAATCTCTCATCTCTCGATATTAAAGATTGACGCTTTCATAACAAAGGTGTAAGATTTCTCAATCTAGCAACCTAGAAATTAACCTAACAACTCTCGTTATTTTTAGGTTAAAAATCTAATCTTTACTACGGTGATCTAAGTCTAACAACGATTCTCATCAAACGTTAAACATCAAATCGCAACCATCTCTCGATTTAAATTGCATAACAATATGAACATAATAAAGAAACAAACTTTATTTAAAACTCACAAAACAATCCCAAAGAAGAAATCAAGATGTTGCAGAGATGGCTTCACAAAGCTCGTTCAAATCGCCTAGCCTCTACTTATCGTTGGTATGCAGAAAATAAAAAAAAGGTAGATAAAACTATGTTTATGGTAGCAAGAGGAAGCAGCAAAGTCGCCCCCAAGGGGCCTGGGCGGCCAGGGATGGAATTGTATCTATTTTAGGGTTCAGAAAACGCGACTATAAATAGGTTTTTAAGTCGGTTTAGCTGAGGCGGCGGACTGGACGCCCGTTTAAAATGGTGAACGCCCGTCCAGGGTGTATAAAATTTTCGAGTTGGGCCGAGTCATATCAGACGCCCGTCCTATGCATTTCTGAACGCTCGTCCACTGAAATCCATCAATACTCACGAATCGGTGGCTCTCCGACGGCGCTCGTCCATCTCTTCAAACGCCCGTCCATCTCCATTTCAAGTTTGACTTGCATCTTCTTCCTTCCGTTTAAATCTCCTTTTATGACATGTTCGCGTACCTACAAAACCATAAAAACATGCAAAGTGTAAAACCATAGATAATTACCAATAAAATCATGAAATTAGCTCAACTTTGCATTTAAATCATTTCCATACGCATTCTTTCAATATTTCACTTAAACATTTAATTTTCTATAAAAAGTAATAAAACACAAAGGAAATTGCTACGGAATAAAGTCGTATAAACTGTAAAAATCACCGTTAAAAACTCCCCCACACTTAGCTTTTGCTCGTCCCGAGCAAAACAAAAGAAATCATAGACTTACTCAAGCATTGAACCACATAAAGTCCCATATATCAAATCACAACCGGTCGACTAGCATCAAAAACATACATCCCATGTACTAAACGATTACTCGAATGTGTAGTGTGTGCAAAGCCTTCTTCAACTTCCACTGATTCCACACTTGACAATTAAATTCAAGCTAACCAACAAATACCCATTTAAGACAGATAATGAATCGTCCTGACTATACATACGCCCTACAAAACTACTCACGTCATGACTAGAGTAATACATGTGTTTTGAAATCTTTTGATTGTACCAGAGGATATTCCCTACAACATATACCTTGGCCTATACTGGGGATAAGGTAGGCGATAACTAAGTCTTTCACTTATTCATACCAAATTCCTTATGTAAGTTGATTTAATTTATCTTTCACATTTAAACACACATCAGAATGAGCTCTTGCCCGTCATAGCAGAATAGGACATTCGGGATATACCCTACCTTACTCAAATCATAAGGCAGCTTCTTCTGACTGTCGTGAGCTTTTGGTCATCATAGTGGTATATGACATTCGAGATACGCCCTACCTCACTCCAATCATCGACCAGCTTCCGACACACCCAATTTCAACTTTTTAAAGCACAATAGTCACGTTTCACTTATCACATTCAGGCTTCGGTATATTCACGATACTTCCTACTTCAATTTCAACTATGCACATATTACAATTTCCATGACATTAGCACTAAGAGAACGGTCTGATAACCAGAATCAAACATCATCGGTTTAAATGAGTACAGTTACCTAAGTTCAGCTCGTCATCGAAGAGGCTTACGTGAAAAGAATTCGAGTATAGGCTTATTTATCAAAGGTCTATGCTAAAATACTAGTCAACTGAGCACAAGTATGGGAATATAACAAGTAAGTAAGCCAAAATAAACTCATGCTCGGGACGGATGTTTTTAAAAATTTGAATTTTTTTTGAATTTTTGAAGAATGGTGGTAAGCATAATAAGCATAATAAATTAAGCACATTTTGTAGGTACAAACAACCAATCCCTCCCCCACACTTAAATAACAACATGTCCTCATGTTGTGCAGAATAAGAAAAACTTAGCTGATTGTAATTCGAAGGTGGCAATTCTGGAAGTGGTCATGAGTCAGATCCAGAAATGCTTGAAGAAATCGATGAAGCGTGGACCATCCACCGGAAAAGCGACATCGTTTAAAAGCTCACAATGGCTATCGAAAATATCCTCGCACACTTGAAAAACAAAACAAACGCACTCGGGATAGGGCACAAAAGATGATAGACAAGGCAATATCATGGAACAAAGCATAAGCAATGCAAAAAAAAATGATAATAACCGAATCTATGTGAAAAGTAGTGCACAAATGTAACATCGGCAGGAGGAAGGAAACACATTGAATTTTCAAATTACGAAAATGCAAGTTACCTAACCACAGAAACCGACACCAAAACCCAAGACAAAACAAAACAAAACAAAACTACTACAACGAGAAGAAAACTATCTTTCGTTATTTATTCGACACAAACAAAACTATAATAAAATAATAATAGCAAAAACTTTTCTTAATATTGGGTTGCCTCCCAACAAGCGCCTCTCTTTAGTGTCTTTGGCTAGACACACTTAGCTCACTATCCATTATCAAACGGATACGTCCTTCTCGCATGGTTCTTCAATGAATATTCAAAGACCTCGAGCCATCCAACTCACCTTCATAGGAAATTAATGGAACCATGGCTCGAAGGACCTTTATGAAGTATCTTCCCAATAAAAGAAGAACGGGATTAGGGGGTTCCACCTCCCAGTTCATGACATAGTGATCAAGCGGGAAGATCACTTCCTTTACGCTCACTCGCTCGTCCACAATCACCTCAACACTTATTGGCTTCAACGGCTCCTCAAATGCGACTTCCTCCGGGTGACTTATCTCTAATTTAGGCACATCTTCCTCTATGTTCTCCAACACCGGGTGTATTTCTTCACCTTCTTGGTGATTAACATCTTCAACCATCTCTGATGTCGGATCCATCATAGGACAACCGTCTTCATCATCACACCATGCAAGAGGGAAGGAAGTTTCTAACCTCTGTAACGTAAGCCGATCCATATCAGGCTCCAGCTCATCAATCGTCCCTTGTGGCCAATTGCTTTGCTCTTGACCCAACGGAGAACAAGGGCGATTACTACTCCCACCATTGTATCTTTGGTGCATAGTTGGGGCTATACTGGACTTGATTCTCATAACTTGCACCATAATTGTAAGTATCTTCTCCATCATAGGGGAGTGCGGGAGTTAGGTCAATGCCTTGGTCTTGAGCCATTTGCCCGATCCGTGTTGGGGCGACGGCTGTTTAAATAGAAGATTAAGTCGGTTTAGGCAAAGGCGGCGGCGGACGCTCGTTTGAATACATGGACGCCCGTCCATAATGCTTGAGACGGAGGATGGGCGCTTGATTCACCTAGCGTCTGAACTCTCTCTGTATGTGAATTACAATTCGAGCGCTCGTTCACTTTATCAAACGCCCGTCTGGAATGGACGGGATGCGGACGCTCGTTCGCTTTGCCTTGACATCGAATTTCTTGATTTTTCCATCTTTATCTTGATTGATTTCTTTCCTTATCTCTTTTATTCTTCCATATCTTTGATTGATCCTTCCTCAACTCGAATTTTAGCTCTTTAGGATCACCTTTTCCATCATTAATTGGGTATCTACAAATATAAAAAAACATACCAAAACGTAATAATTTCCAAAATAACATAAAATCATACTTTAAGCACATAATTTGTTACATTTTCATATTTAACCATTAAAAACCTCATTTACTCAATTAATCAATTATAAGCTCGATTCTATGAAAATAATCCAAATATGAGGAAATTGATATATAAAACATATGTGAAAATCACTATAATTTGATACTAAACAACACCCCCACACTTATCTTTTTTGCTCGTCCTCGAGCAAAACAAAACATAATCAACTCGAGATAAATAAACATCTATGCAAATATGAAGCATATTTGTTAACTTAGAAGTTCACCCAAGTGAGTGTGTGCATAGCCATAATAAACTTCCACTAAGTTCCACAATTTGAAAGTTATTCAAACCAAAACTAGCCCGGTTTCCCATCTAAGTTAGAAATATTCAAAAACTATATGAGCACTTTACAAAACATACATATTCAAAAAAGAAATAGTAGAGAATATCTAAAACATTTTCGATGGACTCGAGAGGATAATCCCACAACATATCCTTGATTTATACTGGGGATAAGATTAACGATAACTAAGTCGTTACTAATTCATAATAATATATTTCAATATTTTCACTTTTCACACTTTTCTAACACACATCAGAATAAGCTTTTGCCCTCATAGCGAGAATAGGACATTTCAAGATAATCCCTACCTTACTCCAATCATAAGGCGACTATAAACCGACCGGTATCGTGAGCTTTGGTCATCATAGTGGAATAGGACATACGTGGTACACCTACCTCACCCAAATCATAAACCGACTTCCGACACACACAATTACAATTATGTTTACTTAGAGATTTCTGGGTGGTGAGTGGAAAAGATTATTTTCTAGTAGCACATACCCATTGAGCATAACACCTCAAGTAAACAATTTATTACTATTGCAAAGACTTAATCACGTTTCACTTATCACATTCAAACTTATAGATATTCACAATTATGTCATACTTTAATCCTAGAATACAAACTACTAAACTTTTCAAGAATTGTACATAAGCAAAGAAACATGCTATAATCATCAAAATCTCCAACTAAAATGGGGTAGGCTTTCAACATTTAGCTCATCATTTACTATGGCATGTGAAAAGAGTGTCGGGTGAAACAACTAAAATTACTAAATATACGAGAATATAGCAAAAATGATATAAACTCAAGCAAAGATATGCCTTTGTCTACTCGGGATATAACAAAAAAATTTGAAAATTAAGCACTTTTCATAGAAATACTAAAAATATGAGCAAGCGAAAGTAGACACATAAATCATCTATCCCTTCCCCACACTTAGATTGCAACTTGTCCTCAAGTTATATCTGAAATAATAAATTAGAGAACTTAGGTGATTGGATCTTTGGCAGTGCGGAGGAACCAACAAGAACCAGGATTTCTTGCATAGCTCGAGAGATCGTGGAGCATCACAGTAAAGCTGAATTCATCTTTAAAGTGCACAATCACTATAGAAAGTATCCTGCAGACTTGATCAGTGCAAAAAGAGTCTACGGGGAAAAAGATTAGACTTATACAAATAAAGCACATAAGGAAAAGAATTTATAGAGATATTCAAATTATGCTCATATAAAGATGGACACATATACATGAAAATATCACAAACTCGTAGGCTAGGTGCAACTATATGAAAATGCAATACAATGCAAACTACATGATATGCAATAATAGAATAATGATGGCATATGGAAAACCAATGATAACCATCATAAAAAAGCGAGGTAGTATTACGAAACCGGCTGATTAACTACGCTCAAGAAAATAAAAGAAAAATAGAAAAACAATGCAACTAGATGATATGCAGCTAAATGATATGCATCTAAGTGATATGCAAAAGAAAATAAAATAAAAGAAAGAAAACTAGCCCACTCATTTGCAACACGACATGTATAAAATAAACGTCTACCAAATAATGACAAAGTTCACGATAACGGCGATCTTTGTTCATTACATGCAATGTGTAGACGCGCTTTAAGACTCGTAAAAGTGATAGCATTATGGAAAACCAACGATTAGCTATTCTAAAGCAGATATAACTCATAAGATGCAATGGTAGCATTACGAAAACCGGCGGTAGCTACCCATATGAGTTATAAAAACAAAGAAACACGTAAGTCTTAACGCTAATAAGATTCATGACAAGATATGCAACCTACGTAAAGCGACATTAGCTACACTAACATTAACATAACAACTATAGCATACGAGAACCGGCGATACTTATAGCATGCATGAATCAAGTATAAGAAATGAATCAATTATCTAACATGGATTCATAGATGGAAAAAATATAAAATATGTAGGTTCGGGACATCTATGTAATATTACTTAGCCACGAAGCTCGAATGAAATCAATCCAAGTTAAATAAAAGCATTAAAACAAGATCAAGAAGAACCTGGACCATGAATCTGGCGTTTAGCAAAGCAGGCGGGCGTTTCACGCAATTCAGCCCGGACGGCGTTCATCAAAACAAGCGCTAAATGCGCCTTGATAACCGACCGGACGGGCGTCGAGAAAGTATAGGCGCTAAATCCTGGGTCTCTAAATCGAGCAGATTGAAAATATTTGAACAGACGGCGCCCAATACTTCAACGCTCGTTCACTGCAGATGAAGAAATGGGACGGGCGTCCAACGAGCGACGCTTCGTCCAAAAACAATGACATGCGCATTTGCAGGAAATAACACAACAACCCTAATATTCCACTTCTAAACACCAATAACGAGGCGCCCACATCAAATTTAAGCGCAGGCAGTTAGATGAGGAAACAACTAAACATATAAACTTCACGTAAAACAAGTTGAGTAAAAAAACTTTTGCACATTCTTAACCTAACGGTCATCGAAACACGGCAAAATAAAAACTCTCAACTTGGTATACGCTACTTTTATTAAAACGAAAAATAAACGTAACAAAATCGAGAAATATCAAGACTAGATTCAACATGACACCTATTCCCCGGCAACGGCGCCACTTTTGTTGGGGCGACGGCTGTTTAAATAGAAGATTAAGTCGGTTTAGGCAAAGGCGGCGGCGGACGCTCGTTTGAATACATGGACGCCCGTCCATAATGCTTGGACGGAGGATGGGCGCCGATTCACCTAAGCGTCCGAACTCTCGTATGTGAATTACAATTCGAGCGCTCGTTCACTTTATCAAACGCCCGTCTGGAATGGACGGGATGCGACGCTTCGTTCGCTTTGCCTTGACATCGAATTTCTTGATTTTTCCATCTTTATCTTGATTGATTTCTTTCCTTATCTCTTTTATTCTTCCATATCTTTGATTGATCCTTCCTCAACTCGAATTTTAGCTCTTTAGGATCACCTTTTCCATCATTAATTGGGTATCTACAAATATAAAAAACATACCAAAACGTAATAATTTCCAAAATAACATAAAATCATACTTTAAGCACATAATTTGTTACATTTTCATATTTAACCATTAAAAACCTCATTTACTCAATTAATCAATTATAAGCTCGATTCCTATGAAAATAATCCAAATATGAGGGAAATTGATATATAAAACATATGTGAAAATCACTATAATTTGACCCTAAACAACCCGTCTCCCAATATCCGCAAGCCTACCAAAAAGGAGTTGGATAGTAATGTTCTGCTCCTCCAATTTAGCTTCAAGATTACTATAGTGAGAGGGGTCTTGAGAGTTACGAAAGTGGTGTGGAAAAGTTTGACCAGACCAACTTTGATTTTGATTGGAAAAATTGATATCTTGGTCCAGACTGAAGTTCGGGTTTTGATAGAAATTCCAAGTCTGATTGAAACCCTGATTCTGAAAATTGCTGTGGCCAGAGAACTGATTGTTAAACCTTTGATATTGCAGGCCACTGAAAACGCTCTGTCCACCCATAGGACATAAACGAGAAGTATGTCCCACATTGTCACAAAGCTGGCATATGATCGATCAGATCGCCCACGATTCTCGACAAAGATTAACTTGATATGCAGGAGTGGGAAGAAGATGACACCGCCAATCATATGGCCAGGTTGACAACAACTTCCACGTAGCGTAACTTGAGAGTTACGAGGAAAATAGTGGTTTTGACCCACAGGATTACGCGACATTGTGGGGTACGCCACCTGGCCTGTTGCGATGATGGCGTCGATCTTGCATAATCCTAGTTGATGACATTTTCTTTTCTTTTCTTTTTTTTTTGTTTGCAAGACAGAAACAATAATAAACAATTAGAAACCTGAAAGTATAATCCTTTAATTAGACTCACTAAATAAAAATTAAACTAAAAGCAGGACTCAAAACAGTTCGGAAAAAAGCGAAGCAATTTATTTTTCCTGGAAAATTTATTTTCCCGCCAAATTTCGTGGAAAATGAAGCAAAAATTTTCCTGGTAAAATCAAATTTTGTTCCAGGACTCCTGACACCATACTAGTCACGAAAACACAAAATGCGGCAGTTTTCTTTTCTTTTTTTTTTTTTTTTTTTTTTTTGATTACAACAACTCTACAGGTACCTACCTACGAAAAAATTAAAAATTGAAAAACTAGACAATCGTACCGATTCCCCGGCAACGACGCCAAAAACTTGTCTCGGATTTTATCTAATGAAAAATAAACAAGTAATAAAATAATCCGGTTTACCCCAAGTGCAGGGATCGTAGTATAGTAGTTACAACCGGAGTCGAATCACAGGAATCGAGGTTGGTCTAGTTCTTAAATTTCTAAAGTTGTCACGAAAAATAAAACAAAACAGAACTAAAAAAAACGAAAACAATAAACTGGACAGAGGATCTAGAATCCAAAGCCAGGAAAGATAGTTACGAGCCAAACTATTGAAAATAACTCTATTCTAAAAAGATAATAAAATTACTAAGATGATAACAAATAAATTGAAAACGAACAAGCAATGATCCACCGATCTCACAGCCCTCAACTTTCTCTCTAGATTGTTTAGTGAAGATTTAATGAAGATTGTGGTTCACCTATCAAAAGTATGAATTTCTAATCTCTTAGATAATTCGCCTATTAATCTCTCATCTCTCGATCTTAAAGATTAACGCTTTCATAACAAAGGTGTAAGATTTCTCAATCTAGCAACCTAGAAATTAACCTAACAACTCTCGTTATTTTTAGGTTAAAAATCTAATCTTTACTACGGTGATCTAAGTCTAACAACGATTCTCATCAAACGTTAAACATCAAATCGCAACCATCTCTCGATTTAAATTGCATAACAATATGAACATAATAAAGAAACAAACTTTATTTAAAACTCACAAAACAATCCCAAAGAAGAAATCAAGATGTTGCAGAGATGGCTTCACAAAGCTCGTTCAAATCGCCTAGCCTCTACTCATCGTTGGTATGCAGAAAATAAAAAAGGTAGATAGAACTATGTTTATGGTAGCAAGAGGAAGCAGCAAAGTCGCCCCCAAGGGGCCTGGGCGGCCAGGGGTGGAATTGTATCTATTTTAGGTTTCAGAAAACGCGACTATAAATAGGTTTTTAAGTCGGTTTAGCTGAGGCGGCGGACTGGACGCCCGTTTAAAATGGTGAACACCCGTCCAGGGTGTATAAAATTTTGGAGTCGGGCCGAGTCATATCAGACGCCCGTCCTATGCATTTCTGAACGCTCGTCCACTGAAATCCATCAATACTCTGAATCAGGTGGCTCCTCTGGACGCTCGTCCATCTCTTCAAACGCCCGTCCATCTCCATTTCAAGTTTGACTTGCATCTTCTTCCTTCCGTTTAGATCTCCTTTTATGACATGTTCGCGTACCTACAAAACCATAAAAACACGCAAAGTGTAAAACCATAGATAATTACCAATAAAATCACGAAATTAGCTCAACTTTGCATTTAAATCATTTCCATACGCATTCTTTCAATATTTCACTTAAACACTTAATTTTCTATAAAAAGTAATAAAACACAAAGGAAATTGCTACGGAATAAAGTCGTATAAACCGTAAAAATCACCGTTAACAACTACCCTACCCTACCAACCCTACACTACCAACCACTTCACCTTACCTTACCCTTCCCTACTCTACCCAACATTCCACTCTACCCAATCTTACCCACCATACCACCATACCTTACCTTACCCACTGCTCCAACCTACCCTACTCTACCCTACCCTAGCAACACTACCTTTCCCACCACTTCACCTTACCTACCTCACCATACCTTACCCACTACCACCTTTACCCTACCCTACCCACCACCACCCCTACCCTACCCTACATTCCCCACCACCTTACCATACCCTACCCACAACCTCTTTATACCCCACCTTACCCACCACCCCACCTTATTCAAATACGCTTATTACCTACCATACCCACCAAAACATTAAATGAGGTGGCTTATGCGTAGCGGATGACCTAATTTAAGAATATCTCGTATTAATTGTCATATTTGACTTTAGCTATTTTCAAAATGTAATTTAATTTCTGAATATTTTGTATCAATGGATGACTCTAATTTGGACATAATGATTTTTTTCTTAACATATTTGAATTTATTTATGATCAATATAATTAATTTAAAATATTTTTAGAGGATTATTATCTTTTGACATATTTGAAATCGATTTTTGTTTCAAAATGTAATTTAATGTAAGAAAATTTCACGTTGAATGACATAGTTATTTAATCTAAAAACATTCTCATTACACCGCAAACATTTGAAGTAAGTTATTCTTGAAAATATAATTGATTGTATGAATATTTGGCATTAAATGGAGTGGCTATTTTATAGGGAATAACTTTAATGCAAGAATATTTCGAATTAATTGGCAATCTTGAATATTGTTATTTTAAAATATAATTTAATGAAAAAATATTTGACAATGTAATTTAATGTTAGAATTATATTGCATTAATTGGTATAATTGAATTTATCATTTTTCACAAATTATAATTTAATGTAAAAATTTGTCGCATTAAATTCCATTTTTGAATTTAGGGATTTTTGAAAATTTAATTTGATGTAATAATATTTGGTATTAATTGGGGTGTCTAATTTATATGAGATGTATTTAATGTAAGAATATTTCCCATTAAATAACATAAAGCCGCAAAAACAAAACCGGAAAAAATTAATTCAAAAAATATGAAAAAATTCGTTGCAGTTAAAAAAAGAATTTAATGTAAGAATATTTAGTATTAAATGGTAAGGCTAATTCGTGGGGAATGACATTAATGTAAGAATAATTTTTAATTATTGACAAAATTTAATATAGTTGTCTATAGAAACGTAATTTACTGTAAGAATATATGACATTAATTAATTGGTTGGTAAATTTGAATAAAGTTATTTTTGAAAATTAAACTTAATGTAAGAATATTTGGTATTAAATAGGATGACTTATTTGCAAGGAATGACTTTAATGTAAAAATATTTCGTATTAATTGATAAATTTGAATAAAAAATTTTAGAAAATGTAATTTAATGTAAGAAAACCCGACATTAATGTGGTGACCATTTTGCAAGGGAATATTTGAATGTAAGAACATTTCGTATTAATTGGAAAAGTTGACTACAGTTATTTTTTAAAATGTAACTTAATATAAGAATATTTAACATTAAATGAAGTGACAAATTTGTATGGGATGAATTAATTTAAAAATATTTCATATAAATTAGCACTTTTGAATTTAATTATATTTAAAAATGTAATTTAATTTAATAAAATTTTGTATTAATGGAGGACCCAAAATTTGTAAGAGATTATTTTTTGCATAACATATTTTAATTTATTTATGTTTAATAAAATCAATATAATGTAGTTTAGAGGATTATTTTTCTTAGGCATTTTTTTTCAAAATTAATTTATTGTAAGAATATTTTACTTTGACCGACATTGTTGTTTAATGTTGAAATATTTCGCATTAAATGACACAATTGAATCTAGTTATTGTTGAAAATATAATTGAATGTAAGAATATTTGGCATTAAATATTTCGTATATTGGAAATGTTGAATACATTCATTTTTTTAAATGTAATTCAATTCAAGAATATTTGTCATTAAATGAGGTGGCTAATTTATAATAGATGAATTAATTTAAGAATATTTCGTATTAATTAACATATTTTAATTTTTTTTCGCATAACTATTTGAATTTACTTATCATTCAAAATGTGATTTAGTTTGATTGGAGAGAGAGGTTATTTTGTGATTGGAGAGATATGTTTTTTATTAGACAAATTAATTTTGATAATGTCAATTCGTAATAAGTGTAAACTGTAGTGTCATTTGAGAGAGGGGTTATTGATTAGGAAAAAAATCAAATTTTAAAAAATTCAAAATTTGTAATTATTGTGAAGTGTAAGTAGTGTGATTGGGGTGAGAGGATATTTAGTAGAAAATCAAATTTCGTATATTACTTTTTAAATATTATAATTTAATGAACAAATATTTTGCATTAAATGACATAAATTTAAGAATATTTGACATTATTCTGGGATGGATAATTTATAAAGGATGTATTTAATGTCGCAATATTTTGTATTCAATGACATATTTGAGTTTATATATTTATCAAAATGTTATTTAATGTTAGAATATTTTTTATTGATTAGTAAAATTAAATGTATCATTTAGTAAATATTATAACCTAAAGTGACATTCAAAAAAAACTTAGACTATTTTATAGAGATGTATTTAATATGAGAATATTTTGTATTAAATGACATATTCGGTCTATATTTTTAAATTATTCCAATAAAAGTCAAATTTTGTAATTATTGTGATGTGTAAGTAGGGTGATTGGCGTGAGTAGATAATCAAAAATTTTAATTAGGGCTTGTTTGAAATTTTTTGATATTTCATTTTTTTCGTATTTTTCTATTAATTATGATTCATTCTTATTTCAATCAAATATTGTATACTATAAATATCATTATTGTTGTATTTGTCTTTTAATGGTTCTATATAATTAGAAAATCAAATTTTAGAAAGTCAATTTTTTTAATTCGTGTGAACCATAATTAGTGTGATTGGAGATAGAAGTTATCACTTATAAAAATCAAATTATAAAAATTTAAATTCTGTAATTAGTGTGAACTGTAATTAGTGTGATTGGAGAGAGAGGATATTTATTCGAAAAATCAATTTTGATAAAGTCAAATTTTGTAATAAGTGCAAATTGTAAATATTGTCATTAAATAGTGTCATTTGAGAGAGAGGTTATTGATTAGGAAAATCAAATTTTAAAAAGTCAAATTTTATAATTATTTTGAAGTGTAAGTAGTGTGATTGGAGATTGGAGTGAGATGATATTTAGTAGAAAATAAAATTTCGTATATTACTTTTTAAATATTATACTTTAATGAATTTTTTTTCGCATTAAGTGACATAAATTTAAGAATATTTGACATTATTTTGGGATAAATAATTTATAAGGGATGTTTTTAATGTCTCATTTGTATTAAATGACATAGTTGAATTTATATATTTATCAAAATTTTATTTAATGATAGAATATTTTTCATTGATTGGTTAAATTAAAATTTTCATTTAGTAAATATTATAACCTAATGTGACATAAAAAAAAAAAAATTAATGTGATATTTCGCATTAAGTGCCATGAATTTAAGAATATTTTATATTAATTAGGATGACTAAATTATAAGGATGTATTTAATATGAGAATATTTTGTATTAAATGGCGTATTCAGTCTGTATTTTCAAATTATTTCAATTTTTCGTTGAACAATTATTGTATCATGTTAGGTTGATACATTTTTTTTTCATTTTTCTATTTATTATGATGTATTCTGATTTTAATCAACTATTGTATTACACCCTAAAATTTTGTAATTATTGTGAAGTGTAAGTTGATTTGTTATTGTATATTTAGTAATTTGTGTGAATTGTAAGTAGTTATTTTGTGGTAATATATTTGTACATTTTTCTGTATTTGTTTAATAATTATGATTGATTGTGATTTTAATCAATTATTATATACTATATTCCTCCCTAATTTAAAAAAAATTAAAACAAATAACACTAATTACCTCAGTATACTATTTTCCCTAAAACCCTAAAAAATAACAAAAATATGCACAAATAAAATTAAAACACAATTTAAAAAATTCGTACCTTGCACGGAGCTAGATGTCTACATAAATCAAATACATATAAAGAATAAAAAAAGCAAATAAATGAAAGAAATCTGCCATTTTTTTTTGAAAAAAATAACAAAATATGAATATCAGCCTAAACCCTTAAAAAATTAGCCTAAAACCTAACAAAATGATTTTCAGCTTAAACCTTAAAAAAATAACAACAATATATACAAATAAAATTAAAACGCAAATCCAAAAATTAGTACTGCATTGCATTTAGATGTCTGCACAAATCAACTACATATAAATAATGACAAAAGAAAAAATATTAAAAAAGTCTGCCATTTTTTATTTGAAAAAATAACAAAATATGAATATCAGCCTAAACCCTTTCAGAGTTAGCCTAAACTCTAAAATTATGAATTTCAGATTAAACCCTAAAAAAGTGACAAAAATATGCACAAATAAAAATAAAACACAAATTCAAAAATCCGTACCTTTCACGGGGCTAGATGTCTGCACAATCAACTACATATAAATAATGACATAAGAAAAAATATTAAAAAAATCCGCCATTTTTTATTTGAAAAAAATAACAAAATATGAATATCAGCAGCCTAACCCTTTAAATATTAGCCTAAACCATAAAATTATGAATTTCAGATTAAACCCTAAAAGAAAAACAAAAATATGCACAAATAAAATTAAAACATAAATTCAAAAATGCATACCTTTCACGGAGCTAGATGTCTGCACAAAGGGATGAATCAATTCATGAGCTAAATGTCTGCACAAATGGATGAATCAAGTGAGATGTATAGATGATTCGAATAAGATGAATGAGCATTATAAAAAAATTAGACAAAGTAATGTAATAGTTTAGAATGCCAATAGAAATGAGGAATAGGTGAATGTGAAATGAGATGAATATTAGTTAGAAAAATATTTGGAAAGATAGGGTATTTATTAGGGAAATCAAATTTTAATTGATTTTTCTAATTATGGTAGCCGAATTTTCTAGTTATGGTATGTTTGATTTTTTTTCCTTCATATTTTACGGGTTCGGGTCGGGTATGGAGCGGGTCAATCGGGTAAATGGGTTAAATGGATTATTTAAAATTTTATAACTTATGGATGATTCACTATTTTATTTTACTTGAGGAGCCAATATATAGGGTTAAATGGGTTAAATTGGCTCCTCTATGTTTGTTTTTGCGGCTTTATGTTATTTAATGGGAAATATTCTTACATTAAATACATCTCATATAAATTAGACACCCCAATTAATACCAAATATTATTACATCAAATTAAATTTTCAAAAATCCCTAAATTCAAAAATGGAATTTAATGCGACAAATTTTTACATTAAATTATAATTTGAGAAAAATTATAAATTCAATTATACCAATTAATGAAATATAATTCTAACATTAAATTACAATGTCAAATATTTATTCATTAAATTATATTTTAAAAAATAACAATATTCAAGATTGCCAATTAATTCGAAATATTCTTACATTAAAGTTATTCCCTATAAAATAGCCACTCCATTTCATGCCAAATATTCATACAATCAATTATATTTTCAAGAATAACTTACTTCAAATGTTTGTGGTGTAATGAGAATGTTTTTAGATTAAATAACTATGTCATTCAACGTGAAATTTTCTTACATTAAATTACATTTTGAAACAAAAATCGATTTCAAATATGTCAAAAGATAATAATCCTCTAAAACTATTTTAAATTAATTATATTGATCATAAATAAATTCAAATATGTTATGAAAAAAAATCATTATGTACAAATTAGAGTCCTCCATTGATACAAAATATTCAGAAATTAAATTACATTTTGAAAATAGCTAAATTCAAATATGACAATTAATACGAGATATTCTTAAATTAGGTCATCCGCTACGCATAAGCCACCTCATTTAATGTTGTGGTGGGTATGGTAGGTAATAAGCGTATTTGAATAAGGTGGGGTGGTGGGTAAGGTGGGGTATAAAGAGGTTGTGGGTAGGGTATGGTAAGGTGGTGGGGAATGTAGGGTAGGGTAGGGGTGGTGGTGGGTAGGGTAGGGTAAAGGTGGTAGTGGGTAAGGTATGATGGGGTAGGTAAGGTGAAGTGGTGGGAAAGGTAGTGTTGCTAGGGTAGGGTAGAGTAGGGTAGGTTGGGGTAGTGGGTAAGGTAAGGTAGGGTGGTATGGTGGGTAAGATTGGGTAGAGTAGAAAGGGTAAGGTAAGGTGAAGTGGTTGGTAGTTTAGGGTTGGTAGGGTAGGGTAGGGTAGGGTAGAGTATGGTAGGATAGGTTGGGTTAGTAAGTAAGGTAAGGTAATATTGTTAGGGTAGGGTATGGTAGGGTATAGTAGGGTAGGTTGGGGTAGTGGGTAAGGTAAAGTAGGGGTGGTATGGTGGGTAAGATAGGGTAGAGTGGAATGTTGGGTAAAGTAGGGAAGGGTAAGGTAAGGTGAAGTGGTTGGTAGTGTAGGGTTGGTAGGGTAGGGTAGGGTAGGGTAGAGTATGGTAGGATAGGTTGGGTTAGTAAGTAAAGTAAGGTAAATTGGTAATATTGTTAGGGTAGGGTATAGTAGGGTAGGTTGGGGTAGTGGGTAAGGTAAAGTAGGGGTGGTATGGTGGGTAAGATAGGGTAGAGTGGAATGTTGGGTAAAGTAGGGAAGGGTAAGGTAAGGTGAAGTGGTTGGTAGTGTCTTCCCACTTCCATTGACATTTTCTGGGCCTATATCTTTACGATTGTGGGTAAGTTTTTCCCTATTTTTTCTATATACAATGGTTCAAAATCGATTAGTCTTCATTGAGTTTGGGTTGTGCTTAAAATTTTAGGTACAATCGTTTCAATTATCTTATATCTCACGCCAATGTGAGTATATTCTTTCTTTACAAAATTTTCATTTGTCAATGCATTTTCATAACGTCTAGAGATTAGCTATCCGGTGTAAGAGTATGTGATCGATAATGAACACCGCATTTGAAATGATGAGACCAAGTGGCATTCGAATTTATAGGAGGGAACTACGGGAGAAATAAGTTCGAAAATGCATCCGCGGCAATATTTAATGCCGCGCTTTTGATTTATTACTCCTCCTGGTCCCCAACATCCCTGATAATATCGGTCAACTCATCAGGATGCCTTATTGAGATCATCTGGGTCATCTTCTACTTGATATATGCTCCAAATGAGAGCAAGGTATATGTCCGAACATTCACTTGTGTAGATTTTATATATCTTACAATAATTTCATTTTCTATTCGAAAATTAACCTATTCGTATTTTAATTCTAGTAGTTTTATATTTCTTTTTCTTTTGGTAGAAAACGACGATGAAGTTGATCGCTTTTGTGGGCGTGTTGGTGTTTGGCATTGTCGCCCTGGTGACATACTTAGCTACCCAATCGGAGACCCGTATTATAGTTGTCGGGGTGATAGCTTGGTAGCGTCTCTACATGTAATTTTGTAGACATCGTGATTAAATGTTTTCTATAATTATGGCTTAAAAGCATGTTGTGTAAATCTGTTTTTGACTATTTTGTGATGGGCATGACATTGTTTTATTTAAGGGAGCTTAGAACATATAAGAGCTGCCAAGTAGGCGTCTTGCATGCAAGTATCGTGCGGGTGTGGGCGTGCGGACGTCAAGTGGGCGAGTATCGTGCATGTGTGGGCGGGCGTCAAGTGGGCGAATATCGTGCGTGCATTTTGCGGCGTGCAAGCAGGCAGAATGCAGAGAATTATTTGAAAGTGTTCGTTTTTTGTATAGCCTTTGACTATATTAAAATAACATATTCATCCATGGACGAGGGTGGAGTTGCTAATGTCTACGTAGTTATTGACAATACCATAGTTGTTGTAATATGTCATAATAATGTAGCAAATAAAATTAAACGTTTTAATTAATTTTTGACGATCAAACATATAAATTGTTCTGGCATTTCATATATTTTCATTTGTTGCGCTATCCAAATTATAAAATGGAAAATCATTACACACTTATACTTTTTTTCTTTTCTATCCGGTTTAATTACCTAAAAACATGTTTTATAGTAATTCTCTCTACTCTTCAGTCAATTTTATCGTATGATTATCATATAAATTTTATCTACTCCCTTATATCCAAACGGGGCGAGAAATAAAGGCTACCAAACGATTCAACAAACCGAAATCAAATATTAATAATGTATTACAAGTTGTTTTCCACTTCTATTGTGAGTAATGCGGTACTATATCTTTACGATTGTGGATAAGTTTTCCTACTTTTCTTTATACAATGCTAGTTTTGTCGAGCATGTATTGGTTATGAAAAGTGTTGGAAAACCGTTATGTACGTATGTGATTGAACATGATGAAGAAAGTCCAGCATTGAAGGTGTTCTTGTGCTAATTTGTTATAAATCAAAATTAAAAATGAACTAACATTGAAGAACTAGAGTGGTAAGTGTTAAAGACTTAGTTTTATGTCTTCGTGTGAAAGTGTAATCAGTGTGATCAATGAAATAGTATTAGTTTTTAATGAAAAAAAGTATACTATATTAAGCGATTAAGAAAACAAATTATAGAAAGGATAAAAACACCACCGCTGCTAAAAAAAAGTATACTATATTAAGCGATTAATAAAAATGCTTTTTTTTAGCAGCGGCGGTGTTTTTATCCTTTCTATAATTTGTTTTCTCACAATTTCATGTCTTTATTTTATTTAGGACTTGGAGGACTAAAAGGCCTAAACCTACGGTATGTTGAGCAAGTTTGTAGAAGTTATTCAACTTTATTTGTTAATTGAAACGAAAACTTTGCCATGATCTCTCTGCTTATGGTACTTATGTTCACAGATTTATTGGCAGTTAGTTCTTCGCCTTCTGCGTATATTTCTCTTTCACTCACAAAGAATTAGTGGTTTTTTTAATCCTACGTATCCATATTAAGTTGCTCTAACATGGTTCTTATTTCTCACTTCGTTGGGAATCAAAGAAAATTAATGATTTAAAGCATAATTGTTGTCCACATTTATGATAGATTACACTTTTATTTTCATTATTGCACAAATTAAATTTATTCTATGTTTTTATGATTATATCATTTTTATTATATGTTAGTTTCTTTAAACACAATATTTTTTCAAAACATATTATTTTTCTTCGATGTTTATTTTTTAAATTTAACGTTGTCCGTGCATCGCACGGGGGTTTCATACTAGGTTAAGTGCATGTTTTGTAGAGTTGAATTTCTCATATTGGAACAATCAAGTGTTGAAATGATCATGTGTGAAGCAGGTGTTTTCTTAACCTTCAGAACGGTCTGATGTGTATTCCATTTTATTGAAATATTGTTTGTGAACTACATAAGTTGGTTTCTTAATTGTTGAGTAAAATGTTTTCCTAATTAGTGTAATGATTTTAGATCAGATATATGAACTGAAGCATGGTTTCTTAATTGTTAAGTAAAATAATGATTATAACCTGATTGTTTCATTGAAACGTATATATAGTAATTTTTTACAAATGTAAAACATTTTTTATTTTTTTTATTTTACATATTTAATACAAAGCTTATATGACACCTAATTCCCAAATTAAACACAACAAAACTTTTGATATAGAAAAAATAGATAGCATGATTCACGTCACGTTTGTTTGTGCCATATGCATATCATTGCCCTTAACCTTTTTTATTTTAATGTAATGATGATAACTTGTGGACTATGGAATGATTTTAGGATGAGCTACGGTTGGTGTTTTGGAACTTTGAAGTACAATTTTCTTGTTCAGGGTGAGAACACCTTAAACTTAATAAGTGTAGTTAAAAATAATGTCAACCCAATAATATATACAAGCAATTCAGCTTCTTACAAAAATCGACTTAATAAAATTCCAACGATCACTAAGTGTTGTTTCAAATACATCTCAACATTTGAACTTATCTCAAACACGGTCATGATTTTCGTAGTTTCATTCCATTCTTCCTTATCCGGTTAACGGACTCAACCAGTGACGGACCCAGAAAAAATCTCAGTGGGGGCACATGAACAAATTCGAATGGCGAGTGAGGGCATCAATAGTGTTTTTACATTTTTTTACCTATAAAAACACGTCGATTTTCGGATCTCAGTGGGGGCCGTGCACCCCCCCTTTTCAAGCTGGGTCCGTCCCTGGCCTCAACCATTCAGTGGGGTTTCTTAGACCTAGATCGTACTTGATGTTTCTTGGGAAGTGCAGGGCACAACCAAGCTTCAAGTTTTAAAATCTCAATGGTAATACAATGTAAAACCATTATGCGTGTGATCTCTTCAACAGTTTAGTTGTAAAAGAATATAATCCAGAAAAAATACAGTTTTACAACCTGAATTTTAACACAATTTACGGTTATGCATAGTGAAACTAGTCCGTATGCATTTAGTTGTAATCATTATGTTTCTAACTACTAGTGTTTCATGATTGTTTGGGCAAATTATTCACTCGCCCCCACATGCGGTTCGAACCGTGGCACTGCTAGGGTGTGGTATAAGGAAATATACTAGCACTTTTACTAACAACACCGTTGATTTTAGTACAATGATAAGCTATTGATCTTAACAACTGGTATCAGAGAGAGATCATGAGTTCGAACCTTGGCAATAGCATCTTGTGTAGTTGAGGCTGGCAGGTGCCGTGGGGATATTGTTGGGGTTCAACACTCTGCTCGCCTGTGCAGGTTCGACAAATTATTGTGTTGGGGTTCAACACTCCGCCGTCCTGCACAGGTTCGAACCGTGGCGCTGCTAGTGTGTAGTATAAGGAAATATAGTAGGACTTTTACTAACACAAATCCTACCAAACTGGTATCAGAGAGATGTTATGTGTTCGAATCCTCGCAATAAAGATGTCTTTGTGTGATTGAGCCAACATGTCTTTGTGGGGAGATTTTTAATTTTCTCTACTCTTCAATCGAGCCCAACATCGTATTATTAGCTTATAAATTTTATCTACTCCTTTATATCCAAACAGGAAAGAATGGATGATGTCAAGTTTCTTCCCACTTCCATTGACATTTTTTGGGCCTATATCTTTACGATTGTGGGTAAGTTTTTCCCTATTTTTTCTAGGGGGAATGAGGGAGAAGGACAGAAATATTTCATCAATTGAGTAAAAGGACAGTTTTTTGAAACTTTTGCATAAAGGACAAAATTATTTATTCACTGTTGAAATTCACTTGTGTTCGAAATTCACTGTTTAAATTCACTGCCGAAATTCACTGTCGAAATTCACTAATTTTCAAAATTCATTTTCGAGATTCATTGATTTTCGGGATTCACTGTCAAAATTCACTGTCGAAATTCACTGATTTCGGGATTCACTGTTTTTCGGGATTCACTGTTTGTCCTTCTCGCTATAAAAATTATGCAGTTGTCCTTCTCCCTATAAAAAATATGTAGTTGTCCTGTTACTTAAAAATATTCCAGATTGTGTCCTTATCCCTAATTTTCCATTTTTTCTATATACAATGGTTCAAAATCGATTAGTCTTCATTGAGTTTGGGTTGTGCTTAAAATTTTAGGTACAATCGTTTCAATTATCTTATATCTCACGCCAATGTGAGTATATTCTTTCTTTACAAAATTTTCATTTGTCAATGCATTTTCATAACGTCTAGAGATTAGCTATCCGGTGTAAGAGTATGTGATCAGTAATGAACACTGCATTTGAAATGATGCAGACCAAGTGGCATTCGAATTTATTGGGAGGGAACTACGGGAGAAATAAGTTCGAAAATGCATCTGGCGGCAATATTTAATGCCGCGCTTTTGATTTATTACTCCTCCCTGGTCCCCAGCATCCTGATAATATCGGTCAACTCATCAGGATGCCTTATTGAGATCATCTGGGTCATCTTCTACTTGATATATGCTCCAAATGAGAGCAAGGTATATGTCCGAACATTCACTTGTGTAGATTTTATATATCTTACAATAATTTCATTTTCTATTCGAAAATTAACCTATTCGTATTTTAATTCTAGTAGTTTTATATTTCTTTTTCTTTTTGGTAGAAAAAAAACGATGAAGTTGACTGCTTTTGTGGACGTGTTGGTGTTTGGCATTGTCGTCCTGGTGACATACTTAGCTACCCAATCGGAGACCCGTATTATAGTTGTCGGGGTGATAGCTTCGGTAGCGTCTCTATGTAATTTTGTAGACATCGTGATTAAATGTTTTCTATAATTATGGCTTAAAAGCATGTTGTGTAAATCTGTTTTTGACTATTTTGTGATGGGCATGACATTGTTTTATTTAAGGGAGCTTAGAACATATAAGAGCTGCCAAGTAGGCGTCTTGCATGCAAGTATCGTGCGGGTGTGGGCGTGCGGACGTCAAGTGGGCGAGTATCGTGCATGTGTGGGCGGGCGTCAAGCGGGCGAATATCGTGCGTGCATTTTGCGGCGTGCAAGCAGGCAGAATGCAGAGAATTATTTGAAAGTGTTCGTTTTTTGTATAGCCTTTGACTATATTAAAATAACATATTCATCCACGGACGAGGGTGGAGTTGCTAATTTCTACGTAGTTATTGACAATACCATAGTTGTTGTAATATGTCATAATGATGTAGCAAATAAAATTAAACGTTTTAATTAATTTTTGACGATCAAACATATAAATTGTTCTGACATTTCATATATTTTCATTTGTTGCGCTATCCAAATTATAAAATGGAAAATCATTACACACTTATACTTTTTTTCTTTTCTATCCGGTTTAATTACCTAAAAACATGTTTTATAGTAATTCTCTCTACTCTTCAGTCAATTTTATCGTATGATTATCATATAAATTTTATCTACTCCCTTATATCCAAACAGGGGCCGAGAAATAAAGGCTACCAAACGATTCAACAAACCGAAATCAAATATTAATAATGTATTACAAGTTGTTTTCCACTTCTATTGACAGTGTCTGGTACTATATCTTTACGATTGTGGATAAGTTTTCCCTACTTTTTCTTTATACAATGTTGCAAAATAATTAGTCTTCATTGAGTTAAGCTTGTGTTTAAAATTTCAAGTACACTCGTTTCAATTATATCTCATAAATATGAGTATTTTTTTTTCTTTCCAGTTTTTTTTCATTTGTCAATGCATTTTCATAATGTCTAGAGATTAGCTATCCGGTATAAGAGTACGTGATTAGAGTTTATTATTGTAATGAATCTGCTTTTGAAATGATGCAGACCAACTGGCATTCGAATTTATAGGGAGGGAACTATAGGGTAATCAAGTACAACAATGCATGTTGCGGCAATATTTAATGCCGCGCTTTATTTTCATTACTCTTCCCTAGTCCACAACATACTCATCTACCCATCTTGGTCTCAATCTACTTAATATACGCTCCAAATGAGAGCCAGGTATATGACCGAATGTTCAGTTGTATAGATTTTACATATCTTACCATAATTTTAATATTTAAAATATGTATATTCTTGAAGAAGAAAAAAATCACATATTTAATAATCACTATTTCATCAACACGATTTTACATTGATCCATCACTCAATTTCTATTTGAAAATTAACATATTCATCTTTGATTCTAGTAGTTTTATATTTCCTTTTCTTTTTGACCAAAAAAATAACGATGAAGTTGATTGGCTTGGTGGACAGGGTTGTGTTTGACATTGTCTTCGTGGTAACATACTCAGCTACCCATATGGAGACCCGTATTAAAGTCGTCGGGGTGGTAGCTTCAGTAGTATTTCTTAGTAATTTTTTATACATCATCATTAAATGTTTGTTTCTATCCCCAGGTCATATCATTCTGAAATTCCCCATCGCAGAAGGTTTGATAGAAATCAAAGGGGACATGGAGGTAGCAAGGAGCTGCTACGCAGCTACTATTGAAAGCCAGGGTGTGGTCATGACCTGAGAGGCTCGAGAGAGAAGGAAAAATTCAAGGAAGAACTACGTCATGCAGTCCAGGGCAGGTTTCGGACGTTTATAGCTCATTTTTTATTTATTCTTGCAATTTCATTACAATGCTTTTGTTTGACAATGTTTCAATAAGTTGTACTCAGTGGGTACTCGAGCTCGTCTTACTTCAATATTATTTTGATTTTATCTTTCCATTATGAATGGTTATAATTAAGTTTGCGAGATAAACGACGCGTGCGCAAGGTTTGCAAAGGACAAACTCATTAAGTCTGCAGGACAAACAAGCCGAGCTCCGCAGGACGGACTCGCTAAAATTCGTTAAGTCAGCAAGACTGACAACTGAGCTCCGCAGGTCGGACTTTGCAAAATATTTAAGTCTGGCAGGGCAGACAAGCCGAGCCCATGAGCATGCACTCCACTAAAATTCGCTAAGTCGCCAGGATCGACAACTAAGCTCCGCAGGTCGGACTCAACAAAATATTCAAGTCTGCAGGACGGACTCTGATAAAATTCGCTAAGTCAGAAGGACTGACAATAGAGCTCTGCAGGTCGGACTCAACAAAATATTTAAGCCTGCAAGACAGACAAGCCGAGCTCTGCAAGAAGAACTCCGCTAAAATTCTCTAGGTCAGCAGGACTGACAATTGAGCTCCACATGTCGGACTCAGTCAAAATATTTAAGTCTACAGGGGCAGACATAAGCCGAAGCCCGCAGACGGACTCTCTAAAATTCGCTAAGTCGCCAGGATCGACAAACCGAGCCCGCAGTCGGACTCAGCAAAATATTTAAGTCTGCATGACAGACAAGCCGAGCTCCGCAGGACAGACTCCGCTAAAATTCACTAGGTCAGCAGGACTGAAAACTGAGCTTCCCAGGTCGGACTCAGTCAAAACTATTTAAGTCTGTAGGATAGACAAGCCGAGCTTTTGCATCCCGGATGAACATGTTCGTGCAATTTGGAGAGGAGTTCATCAATGTTGTCATCCTCCTCTGTCTGTAAAACTTCTTCTGTTGAGGCTCTACCAAGGAAATCATTTATAACTGGAGCCATTTCGTCTCCGGATTCAACTATCAATTGAGTTGTTCGTGCACGTTTACATGATACGCCGTCTTCACCGTGGTGAAACCATGTTGTATACCCAGCTGCCCATCCCCAAATGAAACAGTGATCATACACGTCCTCCAAAGTTTCGAAACAAATGTTGAAACACTTTTTGCATGGGCAGCGAATTTTACCTTCATTGTTAAGAAATTGCCGTGCGATTTAATGAATTCACTCAACCCTTTATCAAACTCGGTTTCATTCTCACAATATACAACCATGACTTGTCTTGTTCCATTTGAAATCACTGATACACAATAACTTGACATACCGCAATAACTTAAGTTAGTATCTCACTTAAGGCACATGAAAACGTTAATACCATATGTGTTGTGGTTAATACCACATTCTCTATTGATGAAGAGAATGTTGTTTTTACCAACGTCGTAGAATACTTGATGATGACGAGGGAGAACAGATGCCGGACGGAGCCGGCAGAACAGAACTTGTGTTTTCAATCTAACAAGAAAAGATGCTGCATTGAGCAGACCTAATGAAATTTTCTACGAGCTACCTACCAGGAGCCCCAATACAAAGCCTTGGGATTAGGCATGACACAGCGGCTCGAAGGAATCGAAAACACTCTAGGGAAAGCATGCAATTCTAAGAACCTTATCAGGCCGAGGCGTACCACGAAATTCAAGAAAACACCCTAGTATACTTTTTTCATTAAGCCACAAGAAAAAGTTAGTATCTCACTTAAGGCACAAGAAAAAGTTAGTACTTAGTTTCATTAGTATACTTTTTTTCATCTCGAGTATACTTTTTTTTATTAATCGCTTAATATAGTATACTTTTTTTCATTAAAAACTAATACTATTTCATTGATCACACTGATTACACTTTCACATGAAGACATAAAACTAAGTCTTTAACACTTACCACTCCTAGGTCTTCAATGTTAGTTCATTTTCTAATTTTGATTTATAACAAATTAGCACAAGAACACCTTCAATGTCGGACTTTCTTCATCATGTTCAATCACATACGTACATAACGGTTTTCCAACACTTTTCAAAACCAATACATGCTAGACAAAACTAGTTTATGTTCTTCATCATCATGCTAGACATATCATCAAGTTCTTCAACACTTTTCCAACACATATACATTGCCAAGATTCATACACTACTTATTACACTACTACTTGACGAAATAAAATTTCAAGTCAATCACACACATATACTAGTCAATCACACGCTTTATACACTAACATTGTGAAGTAAATCTACTATATAGTACATCTACTACCAAAAAAGCAAGCCTTAGTTTCTTACACCTTCTTGTGGGCTATAGTTTCATAACTCTAAGTAGCTTTTTTTTTCAAACAAGTTTCATACTACACTCACTACACACCATTCATCATTCACTACACACACACTACAAAATTATCACACACACACACACATACTATCCCTTTATCCATCATAAACACTACTATCCCTCATTTCAACACACACACTACTATCCCTTTATCCATCAAAAACTACAAAATGACTACATTATCACTACACTACTCACTACACACCATTCACTACACTACACTATCACTACACTACACTCACTACACACCATTCACCATTCACTACACTACACTCACTACACACCATTCACCATTCACTACACACACACACAACAAAATTATCACTACACTACACACTGTACTAGTTAATTATCAAAAAAAATTATCACTACTAGTTAATAAAATTTTTTTATCACTACCAGTTAATTATCAAAATTATCACTACTAGTTAATTATCAAAAATAAATAAATAAATAAAATGTAACGCACTGAGCTGTGGGGAGAGAGAGGCGGCAGAGAGGTTTTTTGTTGCTTGGTGCCGGAGGAAGAGTGGGCTTTGTTGCTTTGTTGTCACGCCGCTTGCTTGCGGAGGAGGATGAGGGTTGGGCGGGTGGTGACCGGAGGAAGAGAGGGGTGGGTGGTTGATCAATTGCAAAAATCACAGAAAGGGGGTGGCGGAGGTGAAGAAATTTTGAAATGAAGAAGGAGAAGGAGTCTGTCCGATTTAGGTTTACCTGGAACATTTAATGGGACGACATATGCTTTTTTGGGACGACAATGTCGTCCCATTAAAATTATATAAAATTATTAAATTACTAAAATTATATAAAATTATTAAAAATTATAGAAAATTATTAAAATATATGGGACATTTAATGGGACAACACAGGCTTTTTTGGGACGACATTTCGTCCCATTAAAACCCAAAAGAGTTTTGGCGGCCAAATCCCCCCCCAAATTTCATTAAATTTTTGACTTTTTGTTGAAAGGGACGACAATGTCGCCCCTTTAAATAAACTTTTATAAAAAAATTAATTTTATGAACTCTAATATTACATTTTTTTATTATTAAAAACCTTAATATTATATATAGAACAATATTTTCGTTCATAATATATACATAACCATATTTTCTACGATAATGATAACGATGTAACTCATTCGCTCGATAACGAACCCTTAGATTCAAATCGATCTCTCGATAACGAACCCCAAAATTCAAATCGGTCGTTCAATAAAGAACCCCGACTCTTAACTCATTCGCTCGATAACGATCGATCGAGCCATAGTAGATACTACTATCATAATGATCGATAACGATAACGATCTAACTCATTCGCTCAATAACGAACCCTTAGATTCAAATCGATTGCTCGATAACGAACCCCGAGATTCAAATCGATCGCTCGATAACGACCCACGACTGTTAACTCATTCGTTTGATAACGATCGATTGAGCCATAGTAGATAGTACTATCACAATGATCGATAACGATCTAACTCATTCACTCGAAAACGATCGATTGAGCCACAGTAGATAGTACTATCACAATGATCGATAACGATCTAACTCATTCGCTCGATAACGAACCCCGAGATTCAAATCGATCTCTTAATAACGATCCCCGACTCTTAACTCCTTCGCTCGATAACGATCCATCGAGACATAGTAGATAGTACTATCACAATGACTGATAACGATCTAACTCATTCGCTCGATAACAAACCTTGAGATTAAAATCGATCTCTCCTCCGTTAACGATCTAACTCATTCGCTCGATAACGATCTATCGAGCCATAGTAGATAGTACTATCAGAATGATCGATAACGATCTAACTCATTCGCTTGATAACGAACCCCGAGATTCAAATCGATCTCTTAATTACAATCCCCGACTCTTAACTCCTTCGCTCGATAACGATCCATCGAGACATAGTATATAATACTATCACAATGATCGATAACGATCTAACTCATTCGCTCGATAATGAACCCCGAGATTAAAATTGATCTCTCCTTACCGATAATGATCTAACTCATTCACTCGATAACGACCGATCGAGCCATAATAGATAGTACTATCAGAATGATCGATAACGATCTAACTCATTCGCTCGATAACGAACCCCGAGATTCGATCGATCTCTTAATAACGATCCCCGACTCTTTCACTCGATAACAATCTATCGAGACATAGTAGATAGTACAATCACAATGATCGCTCGATAATGAACCCTTAGATTCAAATCGATCGCTCGATAATGAACCCCGAAATTCAAATCGATCGTTCAATAACGAACCCCGACTCTTAACTCATTCGCTCGATAACAATCGATCGAGCCATAGTAGATACTACTATCACAATGATCGATAACGATAACGATCTAACTCATTCTCTCGATAACGAACCCTTAGATTCAAATCGATTGCTCGATAACGAACCTCGAGATTCAAATCGATTGCTCGATAACGAACCCGACTGTTAACTCATTCGCTCGATAAGGATCGATTGAACCATAGTAGATAGTACTATCACAATGATCGATAACGATCTAACTCATTCGCTCGATAACGAACCCCGAGATTAAAATCGATCTCTTAATAACGATCCCCGACTCTTAACTCCTTCACTCAATAACGATCCATCGAGACATAGTAGATAGTACTATCACAATGATCGATAACGATGTAACTCATTCGCTCGATAACGAACCCCGAGATTCAAATCGATCCCTCCTTACCGATAACGATCTAACTCATTCGCCGATAACGAATCGGCGATCTATAGTAGATAGTACTATCGTAATGATCCGTAAGGAAAGAATCGGTTTGATATCGCTAATCGATAACGGATCTCGGGATTGACATCAATCGCTCGGTGACAAAACCCGAGATTCAAATCAATCGCTCACTAACGAACTGACGATCTATAGTAGAGAGTACTATCACATTGATTTACAAAGAAAGATATCGGCTTGAAATCGCTTAATCGATATCGGATCTCAGGATTGAGATCAATCGCTCGTTAACGAACACCGAGATTCAAATGAATCCCTCGATAACGAACTGACAATCGATAGTAGAGAGTATTATCAGAATCACTTGTATTATCGTTCGATAAATGAATTTTTATAAAAAAATTATGAATTTTATATTTTAACGCAATGTTTATTAGAATATGTATATTAAAAAAATTGTTTTTATTTAAAGGGATTTACATCGTGGTCCCTTCAAACAAAATTTTATAAAAAATCGAATCTTATTTATTAACACAATGTTTTATATTAAAAAAAATGAATTACCTTTAAAGGGACGACAATTGTCGTCTCTACAAACCCAAATTTTATAATTTCTTTTATATAACATATTATTTTCTAAAAAATGTTTAATGGGACGACAATGCCGTCCATTTAAACTAGAATTTTATAAAAAATTGAATCGTATTTATTAACACAATGTTTTATATAAAAAAAAATTAATTGCCTTTAAAGGCACGAAAATTAGCGTCCCTACAAACCCAAATTTTATAATTTCTTTTATATTAACACAACATATTATAACATATATTGTTTAATGGGACGACAATGTCGTCCCTTTAAATAGTCATGTCCACGTGAAAATCCAAGCTGGCACGGTGGGGTCAATATTTTATTTATTGGGACAACATTGTCGTCCCTTTAAAGTTTACCTCCGAAAAATCCGCCCAAAACTTTGACTATTGTTGAATTCATTTATAGGGACGACTTTGTCGTCGCAATAAATGTATTTAAAGGGACGACGTTGTCGTCCCTTCAGCTTGCAATTCTTGTACGGCCCGTTTGGATTAAGGAAATAAATAGAAAGGAAAAGAAAAGATAGTGACGGAAAAGAAATGAGAGGGGAAGGAGAGACTGTGAAGTTTATTTTGAGTGTTTGGATAGAACTAGACGGAAAGGAAATGAAGGTTCAAAAGTGTGTTTGGAAGTTAAATGAAAAATAAAGGAAATCATAAAATTATAAATGATTTTTTCAATTTTAGACATTATGTTAGTGAGATATTAGTATTAATTTTAAGGTTATTTATGTAATTATTTAAAATATTTTTTTTGAAGATGTAATTATATAAAATATTTTAAAAAATATATCATTTCCTTCCAAATCTTGCTGAAAATGGACGGAAAGCAGACAGTCTAATTTCTATTAGATCATTTCCTTTGGTCTCCCTCCTTCGCATTTCCTTTCCTTCTCCTATTGACATACCAAACACCCAAATTAAAATCACCTCAACCTCTTTCTTTTCTTCTCCTCCCTTTTCTTTCAATCCAAACAGGCCTGTAATGATTTGATACATTACTTTTTTTTTAAAAATGAATTATAATGAATAAGATACCCTACTAAACTCAAATTTAGATTGAGTGTTCTTGCAATTCTTGCAAATCCTTAGAAAAAATTTAAAATTAAAATCATGCAACTACTGGTCAGCTGTCACTAGTATGAAGTTCCTTAAACGTATCATTCCCCGTCGTCTATATATACTGTACTCTCCTCTCCTCTCCTCTCCTCTCATTCCAATCAATTGAATTTTTTTTATTTTTTATTTTTAGGATTAATTGAAGACATTTTTTTTATAGGATAAATTGAATTGTTCTTGAATCATGGTTTTCAATCTATTGTGTATCAGGCGACTTAACAATCTTCATCCTCTTCGACCTCTTCTCCCTTCTGTTGTATTTTGAGGGTGTGAAGATGATCGAAAATGCTTTGAATTCCTGCAAATGAAATGATTTGGATCCTCGCAGTTTCACGAATGAATCGTTGTTCTTCTTAAATTATTCGACTCTATACTTTGTCCCGGGTATCACGAATATTTAAGTGAGATATAAACTGAGAGACAACCTTTAAACTTTGGACTAAAGATTAAAGAGCACTTTGAAGTTTTGAATTATATAGAATGAATCACAAGGATGCTTACATATGTTATTGTTATGTTTAACAAAGTAAACTTGCTTATATATTGCACTTTAATCTGAAAGAGAGCAAAGGAAAACGTCCTTTAAGTGAATGACACCAAAGGAAAATGTACCACTTGGTTGTACCCACTCACTAAAATCAGTTTTCGGACACAGGTACTTATCCGTACGGATGCAGTTATCATCCGTACGGATAAATCACAGTATCAAAAATTTACATTTTCAGCCATCTATCCGTACGGACAACTCTCATCCGTACGGACAACTCTCATCCGTACGGATAGCTCTCAATCAGAAAATTTGGATTTTCATTTCACATCCGTACACTCGTAAAAACTTATATAAGCGTGCACTCCGCACCTCCATATTTATATTTAGCTTTACGAGCATAACCACCCTTGTACTAAACCCCGATAACCTCAATTTCTTGTGATTATACTTAATCCACCAACATTCCTCCCCCATTTAAGTGTAATCCTTGGTTTAGTATAAACAACAATCATAATATAAACAACTCATGCTTCAATGAAAATATCACGAAGATTGAATTTCCACCTAGTATTATTACACGCAAATATTCGAGTATTGGGGTGTGACTAAGCATTGAACCCCTTTACCCATTTTGAATACATATACATAACAATACACATGAATTGAGACTACTTCAAAGTATTATTCTTGACACCATTTATTGAAATCCGGCCTTGTGTCCATATCCTTTCTTGAGCATATAGAAAGTCAACCCAACTTTCCTTGAAGCCGCCATACCTCATACTCATATAGGTGAATCTTTAATTTACCGTGCACACCGCATTAACACTTTCAAAAGACTCATTATGAAGAAAACTTCAACCTAACCTCACAGTGTTTATAGCACATACTTTCGGGATTAATACATGTGCTCAAGTTCTCAATAACAAAGCTTACCACATTGAATTTAGCCTAAGGCATTGTACCAAAGGGAAATCAAGGCCCTATTATCGAGAAACTTATACAAAGTTGTAGACCCATCCCGACAACCGACTTTTTTGTAATAAGTCCTTAGCTAATCCTTTCGTCAAATGATCACTAAATTCTTTTGAGATCTCACATACACAACCGATATCACCCGTGAGAGATCAACTCACGCATCGCGCTATGTCTAACGCCTAAGTGTCGTGACTTACCATTATACACTTGACTATATGCTTTAGACAGTGTAGATGAGCTATCACAATGGATAGATATCGGTGATATTGGTTTAGGCCATAGAGGAATTTCATGAATCAAATTCCTAAGCCATTCTGCCTCTTTTCCGGCTGCTGCCAAGGCAATGAACTCCGACTCCATAGTCGAGCTAGATATACATGTCTGTTTCTTAGAAGCCCAAGAAATGGCACCTCCACCTAAAACAAACACCCATCCACTTGTAGAAGAATGATCTTCTACATTAGATATCCAACTAGCATCCGAATATCCTTCAATCACCGAAGGATATGCAACATAAGTCAAACCAAAATCTTTGGTAGACTTAAGATATCTCAATACACGAACAACCGCTCTCCAATGACAATTACCTGGGTTACTAGTATATCTACTTAGTTTCCCAACTGCATAGGCAATATCCGGTCGTGTACTAGTCATTGCATACATCAAACAACCAATGACTCGTGAATATTCAAGTTGATTCACGGTTTCACCTTTATTAGGTCCAAGTTTCTCACGAGGCTCCATGGGAGAATTTTCCGGAGTACAATTTTCACAATTAAACTTTTTTCAACACTTTCTCAATATAATGAGACTGTGTTAGTGAAAATCCTCCCTGATTTCTCTTGATTTTAATACCAAGAATAACATCTGCCTCCCCCATGTCTTTCATTGAGAATCTAGAAGATAAGAGTTCTTTACACTTATCAACCTGATTTTGACTTGTACCAAAAATCAACATGTCATCGACATATAGACAGATTATCACACCATTGCCGGTATCATCAAATCGCTATAAATACACTTGTCCGATCGATTGAGTTTAAACCCACTAGCCAAGACAACCTCATCAAACTTTTGATGCCATTGTTTAGGAGCTTGTTTAAGTCCATACAACGATTTTACAAGTTTACATACCTTATGCTCGTTACCGGGCATAATAAATCCTTCCGGTTGCTTCATGTATATTTCCTCATCCAAATCTCCATTTAGAAACGCTGTTTTAACATCCATTTGATGGATCACCAAGTTATGAATTGCGGCTAAGGCAATCAATAACCTGATTGAGGAGATTCTAGCAACGGGAGCATAAGTATCGAAATAATCGATACCTTCCTTTTGCCTAAAGCCTTGTATAACTTACCGGGCTTTATATCGGTCAACAGTACCGTCAACTCTCATTTTCCTTTTGAAAATCCACTTGCAACCTAATGGTTTGAAACCTCGTGGTAAATCTGTAAGAATCCATGTATTGTTACCCATTATGGAATCCATCTCGTCATTGATGGCTTCTTTCCAAAATGATACATCCTGAGATCCCATCGCCTCAGAAAATGTTCTTGGATCATCGCCTCAGAAAATGTTCTTTCCATTTTTACGCACTCGGCAATCAGCCTTGTAGTGCCCTGTTTTTCCACAAATCCAACAGCACCTTTGGCCTTTTCTCGATTCTTTCGTCACCTTGAATGGTTTCTTTTTCTTACCATTTCCTTTTCCTTTGTTTGTTTTAGAACACTCCCCGGCCTCCATTACATGAATGGATGTCGATTCATCAATTTCCTTTCCCTTGGTTTTCACACCTTCCTGTGCCCTGAGGGATTCCTCGATACGCAGGTGGCTACCAAGTTCAACCAATGAGAGTTCTTCCTTTTTGTGCTTTAACATGTGCTTAAAATCTTTCCATGATGGTGGTAGTTTATCAATGATACTAGAAACAGAAATGGATTCATCCATTTCCATTTTGTGTTGTGCAAATTGGCCTAAAATGCGTTGAAGTTCATTGAATTGTTCCATTACAGACCGTGTATCTACCATCATGTATTTCATGAAATTACCAACTAGAAACTTTTTAGCAGATGCATCTTCATTTAAGTATTTAGTTTCTAGTGCATCCCATAATTCTTTTGCAGATGCAATGTTTTGATAAATATCAAACAACGAATCAGACATACCGTTTACAATGTGACCACGACAGATGTAGTCATCATTTTCCCATTTGTTCCGCCTTCGCAATTCCTCCAACGGTGCATCATCATCAACTTCTGGTATCTCAGTGCTAAGAACATATACAACTTTCAAAGTTGTGAGAAGGAAATGCATCTTCCTTTGCCACCTCCGGAAATCAACGCCTTCAAACTTGTCTAGTTTCCCGAAATTCATCATCAAATCCTTTGCATTCACCATTGTGATCAAAACAATAATTTAAGAAGAATGTTGTATTTTGAGGGTGTGAAGATGATCGACAATGCTTTGAATTCCTGCAAATGAAATGATTTGGATCCTCGCAGTTTCACGAATGAATCGTTGTCCTTCTTAAATTATTCGACCCTATACTTTGTCCTGGGTATCACGAATATTTAAGTGAGATATAAACTGAGAGACAACCTTTAAACTTTGGACTAATGATTAAAGAGCACTTTGTAGTTTTGAATTATATAGAATGAATCACAAGGATGCTTACATATGTTATTGTTGTGTTTAACAATGTAAACTTGCTTTTATATAGCACTTGGATCTGAAAGAGAGCAAAGGAAAACGTCCTTTAAGTGAATGACACCAAAGGAAAAGGTACCACTTGGTTGTACCTACTCACCAAAAATCAGTTTTCGGACACAGGTACTCATCCTTACGGATGCAGTTATCATCCGTACGGATAAATCACAGTATAAAAATTTACATTTTCAGCCATCTATCCGTACGGATAGATTCTTATCCGTACGGATAGCTCTCAATCAGAAAATTTGGATTTTTATTTCACATCCGTACACTCGTAAAACTTATATAAGCGTGCACTCCGCACCTCCATACTTATATTTAGCTTTACGAGCATAACCACCCTTGTACTAAACCCCGATAACCTCAATGGCTTGTGATTATACTTAAATCACCAACACCTTCTATACTTTGTCGTCCCCATCGGTTGGGCGATTCTAAAACCTGACAAACCTCAATTCATCCTTCAGGACACCACCATCTTCCGTTTCAATGTCTCCGCCACATACGACGTCCTCTCCACCACCATCCAGGTCACTATCTACTATCACAATCCAAACAGCCTCAGCGGCATTTACTACGACAAATCCGATGTGTACGGTAAATACGGGACCCAAACCCAACTGATCACGAATCACACTTCAATACCGCCGGTGTACCAACGTCCCAAAGACAACAACGGTTGGTCTCCATTCATCTACGGGAATAAGGTTACTATTGATCCGTACGATAGATTAGCTCTTGCTCACGAGCAATCAACTGGTGCGGTATCGCTGTTGATCGAATGGAGTGGCCTGGTTAAGTCTTTAGCACTGATTTCGGATAATATACAATGTATATCATCAAGAGCTTTTGATGTCGTTAAATACTTCTTTCGCAGTAGTTGATGATGGGCTTTTCATGTTTAGAAAATCCTACAAGTGGGTGTGCAGTTGGGCATACGTGCATGTGGTGTAAGGGCGGGCGTCAAGCATGCAAGTATCGTGCGGGTGTGATACAATGTATATCATCAAGAGCTTTTGTTGTTGTTAAATATTCCTTTCGGAGTAATTGATGATGGGCTTTTAATGTTTAGAATATGTATATTCTAGAAACTAAATCCTATATGTGGGCGTGCCGTCATTGCATACGTGCGCGTGTGGCGAAGGGGCGGGCGCCAAGCATGCAAGTATCGTCGCGTGCGGGTGTGCGGACGTCAAGTGGGCGAGTATCGTGCAGGTGTTGTGCGGGTGGGCGGGCGCAAGCTGGCGAATCGTGGCGTGCATTTTGCGGCGTGCAAGCGAGCGAATGCAGAGAATTATTTGAAAGTGTTCGCTTTTGTATAGCCTTTGACTATATTAAAATAACTTATTCATCCACGGACGAGGTGGAGTTGCTAATGTCTCACGGTTATTGACAATACCATAGTTGTTGTAATATGTCATAATGATGTAGCAAATAAAATTAAACGCTTTAATTAATTTTTGACGATCAAACATATAAATTGTTCGGCATTTCATATATTTTCATTTGTTGCGCTATCCAAATTGTAAAATGGAAAATCATTACACACTTATACTTTTTTTCTTTTCTATCCGGTTTAATTACCTAAAAACATGTTTTATAGTAATTCTCTCTTACTCTTCAGTCAATTTGATCGTATTATTATCATAGAAATTTTATCTACTCCCTTATATCCAAACAGGGGCCGAGAAAAAAAGGCTACCAAACGATTCAACAAACGGAAATCAAATATTAATAATGTATTACAAGTTGCTTTCCATTTCTATTGACAGTGTCTGGTACTATATCTTTACGATTGTGGGTAAGTTTTCCCTACTTTTTATTTGTGCAATGTTGCAAAATAATTAGTCTTCTTTGAGTTAAGCTTGTGTTTAAAATTTCAGGTACACTCGTTTCAATTATCTTATATCGCAAGCCAATGTGAGTATTTTCTCTTTCCAGTTTCTCCATTTGTCAATGCATTTTCATAATGTCTAGAGATTAGCTATCCGGTATAAGAGTATGTGATTAGAGTTTATTATTGAAATGAATACTGCTTTTGAAATGATGCAGACCAATTGGCATTCGAATTTATAGGAGGGAACTATGGGGAATCAAGTACAACAATGCATGTGGCGGCAATATTTAATGCTGCGCTTTATTTTCATTACTCTTCCCTAGTCCACAACATACTCAGCTACCTATCTGGGTCTCATTCTACTTAATATACGCTCCAAATGAGAGCCAGGTATATGACCGAATGTTCAGTTGTATAGATTTTACATATCTTACCATAATTTTAATATTTAAAATATGTATATTCTTGAAGAAGAAAAAAATCACATATTTAATAATCACTATTTGATCAACACGATTTTACATACCTATTCATCTTTGATTCTAGTAGTTATACATTTCCTTTTCTTTTTGACCAAAAAATAACGTGAAGTTGATTGCCTTTGTGGACAGGGTTGTGTTTGACATTGTCTTCGTGGGTACTGAGCTCGTCTTACTTCAATATTATTTTGATTTTATCTTTCCATTATGAATGGTTATAATTAAGTTTGCAGTACAAATATAGGTGCACAAGGTTTGCAAATGACAAACTCATTAAGTCTGCAGGACAAACAAGCCGAGCTCCGCAGGATTGACTCCACTAAAATTCGCTAAGTCGCCAAGGATCGATAACCGAGCTCCGCAGTCGCCGGACTCGCAAAATATTTATGTCCGCCGGACGAGACAAGCCGAGCTCCGAGATAGATAGACTCGCTAAAATTCGCTAAGTCGGCCAGGATCGACAACTAAGCTCCGCAGGTCGGACTCATCAAAATATTCAAATCTGCAGGATAGACAAGCCGAGCTCTGCAGGACGGACTCTGCTAAAATTCACTAAGTCAGAAGTACTGACAATTGAGCTCCGCAGGTCGGACTCAACAAAATATTTAATCCTGCAAGACAGACAAGCCGAGCTCCGTAAGACGAACTCCGCTAAAATTCGCTAGGTCAGCAAGACTGACAACCGAGCTCTACAGGTCGGACTCAATCAAAATATTTAAGTCTGCAGAATTGACAAGCTGAGCTCCGCATGACGGACTCCGCTAAAATTTGCTAAGTCAGCAGGACTGACAACTGAGCTCCGCAGGTCGGACTCAGCAAAATATTTAAGGCTGCATGACAGACAAGCCAAGCTCCGCAGGACAGACTCCGCTAAAATTCACTAGGTCAGCAGGACTGGATAGATAAATTGGAATTATATTTCATTGATTAAAATGAGGTTACAGTATAGCCATATATATATATATATATACACACTTACGGAACATTATGGAACTATGGAGATAAATACATTTAATACAAATAAATACAAATAATCCTAATACGCCCCCTCAAGCGGGTCGAGGAGGACGAAGGCCCAGCTTGGACTTAAAGTGAGTAAATGGAAGCCGAGAAAGTGGTTTAGTGAGAGCATCGGCAAGCTGATCAGCACTGGACACATGTGACACACGAACGAGGCCACATTGAACATGATCACGGATGAAGTGATAATCAATTGCGACATGCTTCATACGGGAGTGGAAAATAGGATTAGCACATAATTGAGTAGCACCAACATTGTCACAGAAAATGACCGGAGTAGTATTAACTGAGAAACCAAGATCAACAAGTAAATAAGTGAGCCAAGCAATCTCAGCAGCAGTATCAGCAACAGAACGATATTCGGCTTCAGTAGAAGAACGCGCAATAGAAGTCTGTTTCTTAGAACTCCAGGAAATAAGATTTTTTCCTAGAAAAACCAAATAGGCAGAGGTCGACGAGTAACCGCCATCTTGGTTCCCACCCCAATCAGCATCAGAGAAGGCATGAAGCGCAAGGTGGACGCAGAGAATAATTGTAGACCATCATGCAAGGTACCCAGCTAAGTAACGAAGAATATTGTTGGTCCCTTGAAAGGCTAACACAAAGTTTAGAGGTTGGGGTGAATAAACTTGTCACCAAAAACTAATCTCGAATCGAAAAGTCCCAGAATCGAGTTTCTCTCAAACTTAAATCGATCTTCGATTCGCTTTTGTTCTCGTCCTTAACTTGTGCGGAGTTCGATTAGCTTAATCGAATATAAGTTAATGCTTGACTTATATTTAGTCTTGTTAATCGGCAATGATAAAACTAGCCTTTAATGCAATAGATGTGAAAATAGAAAACTAGATCTTCTATGTATCGATTCTCGTGCTAACTCGATGTAATACAGTGTTTGGTCGAGTGATAATGCAAGAAATAAAATAAACACAAATGCATCAAGTAAATTAACACATGATTTGTTTATGGAAGTTCGGGTGGTGTAATCCCGCACGTCTCCCCTTCTCCGTGGGTAGGAGGTATCACTAGAATAATGAGATAACCGTTACAAAATCCTAGTACTATGACAATCCTTCACGACACCCTAGTTTCACTATCTCACACAAAATGAAGAAAGGTGAGATTGCTCCTTCACTCTGCATTAACCGATCCTTTGGAGGTGGAATTTCTCCTTCACCACCACCACTATTACCAACACACAGTCCTCGGGATCGCACTAATAATGTGTGGCAACCAAGTTGCAAACCGTATGAAGAAAGGTAGAATTGCTCTCTTCAAACTATGCACAACCAACCCTTTTCACAAAGGTTAGGTTTAGAATTAATCAAGGATTAATTCGGTGAGAGTCTGTTTGATTCTTCCGATCGACTTTGTAGCTCCAAGATGCCTTCTTTCCCCCTTGATGGGTTAATGGATCTTTCTTTGAAGTCTTCAAGGCAATTTCGTTGGCTTTTCTCTTTTCTAGATATATATGATCCGATTTTATAGATCGGATTTGGATCTTTGAATATATGCTTGTAAAGCTCCTTTTCGATCCCTCTCTCTCTTCTTTGAGTGATTCTCTTGTGTATTTATAGGGGTGATGTAACGGTCACTAGCTCTTGTAGCCGTTACACTTGTCATTTAGCCAACGCTCACATATACGATCTTTTGTCGTATACTCGCTTTAAATTCAATCAAGGCCTTAACTCGCTTTTCTAATCTTCTTCAAAACCGAGTACCTTGTATACTTAATATCCGACTTTAATTGACTAAGTCGAGTACACCAATCGATTTCTTCTTATCCGTGTAATCGATAATCTTTGTCCTTAAGATTATTCAATTTTACATGATCTATAACTCTTCAGTGTCAGTCACCATGACTTGCTCGAATCTCGATTTATAGTCACGACTTAATCGACCGACCGAGTTTGCCACCTCAGTTCTTGATTTTCTATAATCGAGTCTCAGTGTCCTCGATTCTTGATCTTCTAGATAAGCCAATCGAGTCTGTGTGTCCTCGAACTTATCTTCTTCGATTCTAGCATAACCGAGTTTGAACCCTCAGTTCTTCATGTGCATATTCAGTTTTCTTGCTATAACTCAGTTTTCTTGTTGTGACTCAGCTGTTCGCCTAGTTCCTATTCTATTACAATGCTTGTCTGAAACAACCTATACAAAGTTCAGACTTTAGATAGAACTTATACATTTATCTCTAGACCATTTCTTGCTTCTTCTTTCATTAAGCACTATAACAGTTAGTTACGACTTCATCATCATGGGTTGTAAGTGATTTGTCGAATCATCATCAAAACACAAATAATATTTCCAACAAATACGTTTAACAAGAGACAGTGATAATCAGAAGGGGAGTGCATATACTGAGAAAGTTTGTTAACCGCATAAGCAATATCGGGGCGAGTAAACAAAAGCTACTGTAAAGCACCCAGAACCTGACGATACTGAGTAACATCCGAATGCGGGGGAGATGCCAAGTCACTGGATGTAAAGGCATCAGGAGGAAGCGGGATGGACACGGGATTGGAGTCCTGCATGTTGACCCGAGAGAGAAGCTCATGCGTATATTTGGTTTGAGTGAGCATGAGACCATGAGCATTCGGGGTGACTTCGACACCCAAAAAGTAATATAAAGGCCCAAGATCCTTAATAGAGAACCGCTGTCCAAGAGCATCAACAACCTGTTAAACCTGAGACGAAAAGAGTCGTGTAATAATAATATTAACATAAACAAGCAAGATAGTAATACTAGAGGAAGTCCTGGCAATAAATAGAGAAGAATCTGCAGCAGAATTAACAAAACCAATAGAGAGAACAAAAGTCCGGAGTTCATGATACCAAGCCCGGGGTGTCTGCTTAAGCCCATAAATAGCTTTATGAAGCTTGTAGACGTAAGTGGGGCGATCTGAGTCCTCAAAACCCAGAGGCTGAGCCATATAAACATCCTCGGAAAGTGAACCTTGCAAGAAGGCATTATTGACATCCAGTTGACGCAGAGACCAACCCAAAGAAACCGCAATGCTGAGAACCAGACGAACAGTAGTAGGTTTTACCACAGGGCTAAATGTCTTGAAATAATCAATACCGGGCCGCTGTGTAAAGCCTTTCACGACTAAGCGAGCTTTATATCGATCTATAGAGCCATCTGGATGGCGTTTAATGCGAAATACCCACTTGCAGCCAACAACATTGAGATCAGACTCAGGGGGAACTAGTGACCAAGTGCCGTTGCGCACAAGCGCATCAAATTCCTCAGACATAGCAAGACACCAATGAGAACTCTGTAAAGCTTGTTTGACTGTGGAAGGCTCGATCAGAATATTGAGAATCCATCTAGGCAGAAAGGTTAAGATGTTGGCGAGTTTTAAGACGTTATTGCGAGACCGAGTAACCATGGGATGAGAGGGAGGGGGAGGGGATAAGGAAGGAGACGAATGGGGAGAAGCCGGGGGGAGAGGGATGAAGAAGACGAGACCGAGGGGGATGGGGAAGAGGTAGCAGCCAAAGGGGATGAGGGGCTTGAGGGAGCAGGAGGTTCGGGAAGGGCGGGAGGTAATGGGACGATAGGGTCAAGATCGGAGTAAAGAGCCGGGGAGAGTAAGTAATCAAGGGAGAGAATATTTGGATCATGAGGGTTGGAGGAAAATGAGAACAAATCCTCAACAAAGCGAACATCACGAGAAACATACATACGATAACCAATCATATCATAAACACAGATAAGCACTTTGAGTGAGAGGAGTAGCCAAGAAAAAGCATGGAAGGGAGGAGGACTCGAGCTTGTGGTGATTGTAGGGTTTAATCCATAGGTAATGAGAGACAACCGAAGACCCTAAGTTTTGCGTAATTAGGGAAATTTGGAGAAAAGTTTTTCGTGAGGTTATAAGAGATTCAAATTTTTTGTGGGCATACGATTGATGAGATAAACTGCAACACCAACACCATAGGACCAATAGGTGATGGACATGAAGGCTTGGGTAAGAAGAGCGAGAGCAGTTTCGACAATATGTAAGTGACGACGTTCGGATATACCATTATCTGGGGAGTGTGAGGAGGGGAGGTGTGAAGAGCAAATCCATGAGATTCTAAGAAATGGCGTAAGGCAATGACCTCAAGACCATTGTCAGAGTAAAGTGTTGTAATAGAAGCCGAAATGAGCTTTTCAACGTATAATTTAAATTTTTTGAAAACAGAGGAAACATCAGATTTACAGGTTAAAGGATATAGCCAGATAAAGCGTGTAAAGTGGTCCACAAAAATAACATAATACTTATAGCCATCAACTGAGTATATAGGAGCAGTCCAAACATCAGAAAAAACAATTTCTAAAGGACGTGAAGAATGCAAGGTAGATGCGAAAGGAAGTCTGTGACTTCTATTACATAAACATTCATCACAAGGGAGGAAATAACAGACGATAAATCCAAACAATTATTTTTAACTAAAAGCGCATAATGGGGAAAATGGATGACCACAATGACGGTGCCAAGTGGAGGTGGAGGTTTTATTAGCCGAAAATGTAAACAGAGGGTTGGAGGACCAGGAGTAGACTCCATCTTTAGCCTGACCCTGGTAGAGGCATTTTCCTGTCCTCAAATCTTTTACCAAAAGGAGTCGGATAAAAATTCAATAGTGATGCAATTATCGTAACAAAATTTAGATCTGAGATAATGAGTTTCGGAAAGGTCGAGGAACATACAATACATTCGATAAATGAAACGAAGAAATGGAAACAGAACCAATGTGACTAATAGAAGCGGCATGACCATCACCAATAATAATATCATCCAAACCTGTATAGAGATCATGCGAGGGCAGAAGGTTGAGATCATGTGTCATGTGATGCGAAGCTCCACTGTCGAGCAGCCACGAGGCAGAGAGAGACATGTCGAACTCTTTTTTTTTTTTTTTTTTTTTTTATGGACGAGCCTCTGTTTTTTTTTTCAAGCTGATGGGAAAAGATTAAAAAAAAAGATAGAAAGCAAGGGTTAGAAGGCGGCTATGGAGATGCAGCTATGGTGATCGAAATCGAAATCAAGAAAAGGGGAGTTTGCCGGGACGAGAATAAGAAAAGAGGGAGCAAGCAGGGAGAAGCAGGAGCAAGCTGAGAGGAGAAGGGGAATAGCAGCCGGATTTGATGCTGATGGGAGGAGGAATTGCCGGAATTAATGGCGGCGGGAAAGCAATATGTGTAGCCGGAGAAGAAAGAGTTTGACAGAGGAGGTTCTTTGTACGGGAAGCGTACGGACTGGAATCGATCGGAAAAAGGATGACAAACAAACGGGAATTGGAAAAGGAAAAGAGAAACGGGATCGGGAGACGGAGTCTCAATGCTCTGATACCATGATAGATAAATTGGAATTATATTTCATTGATTAAAATGAGGTTACAGTATAGCCTTATATATACACTTACGGAACATTCTGGAACTATGGAGATAAATACAATTAATACAAATAAATACAAATAATCCTAATAGGACTGAAAACTAAGCTTCGCAGGTCGGACTCAGTCAAAATATTTAAGTCTGTAGGATAGACAAGCCGAGCTCCTTAGAGCGGACTCCGCTGAAATTTGCTAAGTCAGCAGGACTGACAACTGAGCTCCGCAGGTTGGACTCAACAAAGTATTTAAGTTAGTAGGTGATCTGACTTTTCTAGGTGTCCAATCTCACCGGCGGTGTACCAGGTCAATTGTAGTCTAGTCTAGTGGTCTAGATCGTATCCATGAGGATTGTGAGGTCCAACACTGACAAGCTATTATTATCTTGATCTAAGTCGCAAAAATACAAGAAAATAATTGTATCTAAGTTTCTACTACTACAACGGGTGATAAAATGACAAAAAGTCTAGCCAGGACAATGCAATGATCAAACCAATCTCTACTAGTGTCATGAGAATGAACTACCTCCCTTCATTCTAATGGTGTTCAAGTGTGTGTTATTGGTGCACTCCTAAGCTAGCAATTCCCCCTCATACGAGTGTACGTAATTGCTCTATGCCTCCTCCTTGGTCTAAGAACCATAGACCTAATGATTCAACATGAGGAAGTTCTGAATGCAATGATTGAACAATAACTCCCGGATAAGAAATCGAGTTCCACTTAAGGTCTATTATACCTTCCGGCTTTCATATCTCTTCTCCCACACAAAGCATCTCCTTTTGGTCTCATCTAAAAGTGTGTGTGCAAGTGCTAGGTGATCAATCCAACACAAACAAGCAATACAATGCAAATAGAAAAAGATAAACAATACACAAGAAGCTATGAAATGCAAACTAACATTCTCAATCAACTAATTGAGATAAAACTATCACAAAAACATCATATTGGCTTGTAGAAAACTAGTCACTCACTGCTATGAAATCCAACATATCAAGAATGGATTTCATAGTTATGAGAACAACTAAATAACAAGTAAAGGAAAAGAATTTACCAACTCAAAGCCATGAACTCAAAGAAGGAAACTTGCATACAAGATCTAGAAGTGCTTCATTGGAGTTTACACCCAAAAAAATATGGAAACTTGGTTCCATTAAATGATTCTAGAAATTAAACTAAGAATTCTTGATGTTTACAAGTTCAATTCGATGCTAAAATATGGTGGATTTTCGCTGTAAGAGCCTTAAAGATGGAGATGTCTTCAAGCTTGAGAGGGTTGGGAATGAAAGATAAGTTAAAATGCCCAAATTTGGGTTTTTAAAGCTGAAAATATGCTTTCTGCGACACTTGGAGAGCTCCAAGAGGGAGTTGGCGGCCTCCAATAGTTCTGGAGTACTTGGAGGTCTCCAATGGAGAGTTGACGGCCTCCAAAATCACAGCAGCTCAATAAAATGACTGTAACTACAGTTGTAGACATCCGATTGATGTGATTCAAGATGCGTTGGAAAGATCGTTTCTTGATCCACAAATATCATGAAGACGCCTTCTCCAGAAAATGCATCTAAATGGAGTCAAATGTCCGCTGAACATATGCTATGGTAGAAGCACTAAAGACAAATGATCTGTTTGAACTCGTAAGCTTCTGGCACACTCTTCTAACCCTCAAAAGACGTGTTTATGCTAAACGAGTGTCATCACTCGAGGTCTTGCTCAACCTATAATATTGCAATAAATCACCAAAATACCAAGCGTAAACCCGACACGACGCTCCAGTTACTATAACCAGTACAAAACCTATCAAAATATGATATTTTATATAATAATTATTATTTACACATTTAAACTAAGAAAATAATGACTTGAATTGATACGAAAACATCAATAAACGCATGAGAAATAGGGATAAAACATCGTGAAATGTATAATTTAGTTGACTTACATCATTAGGACTGACGACAGAGCTCCGCATGTTGGACTCAGCAAAATCATAAGTCAGCGGGACTGACATCTAATTTCGGAGCTCTGCAGTTCAGACTCAAAACCAAAAACTACACAACTAAGTATGCCATCCAAAAAACCATAAGTTATTTCATGGCATACTAGGGGCAGGATACCCCACTATGGATCAAAGAAGTACTTAGAGAATGGCTCAAGGTAAAATGCTCAAAGTAAAAGTTAAGGAAATTAACAACTGAATACTGCTTAAATTATCGAATTGTGCAGGTTACATGTTTTGGGAAATTTTAAAACAAAAAATAAAAACACAAGTCCGCAAGCCTACTGATCTAAGCATTTAGGGCTGGACTCTAGTGTCTCTGAAGAAACAAGAGCTGAAGTAGGGGAGACAAAGTGGAAGGCCCTAACCCAACAACTGTGGAGGAAGGAGTAACTGCACGGCGAGAATACTTTGAGAGAATGTCCACTCCCTCCTTGAAGTCTTTCAGAGGACTGTCATAAATGGCGCCCATGCTAGGCTTACAAAAACTTTGATGGCTAGACCATCCATGGAAAAGTCAGCAACTTGACCCTTTTCCTCATCCACGCCTAAAATATAGCCGTGGTTCAGAATCAGGGTAAGCAGCAACTTCAAAGCCTGAGAGAACTCATATGAAGCATTATACTTCTGGATGGACTCAAAGAATCCAGAATGGAATAGCGACTTCGGCTCGATCTTTTCAGCTCGTAGCTTGGCCATGGATTGCTCCATCCCGTTCCTCTCCTCGGCAAACTTATCCTCTGTGGACTTAAGCTCAGCCTCCTGAGCTTGGATTTGCTTTTGGAGAGCCTCGATCTCCTTGTCTTTGGACTCGGCAGAGCCCTTAAGCTTTTCCCGACCTTGCCTTAGGTCGGCAACCTTCTTCTTCAGGTCCTCAGTAAGGACTGAGGCCTTGGCCAGTCTCTAAAAGACCTCCTGGCCAACCCAGTATCCATGCATGACAGGACATAAAAATGAGAAATGCTATCAAGGTATAATGTAAAGCACAAACAGAGAAAAGTAAAGCTCACGTATTCCATGGCTTTGACGCCGACTTGACCGATTCCACATCGGTCATCTTGGAGATCCGCTCCTTCGAAAAGCGCATCTTCCTCTCGACCAGATTGGTCCCGGTTTCCTCACGAAGGGCTCCAAACTGCCTCTTTTCTTTGGCGCGCCTCATGGAAATTCACAAAACTCTACCTCACCTCCGACCTTGGAACCGAAGGCCTTCTTTCTCCCCCTGCAGGTTAGAGCCATTCAGAGTGACCAGATTCATGTCCTCCAGGCGATTGGGAGGAAGTCGGAGGTATTGTGTCCCTCGGAAGACCAGCCGAGCTTTGGACCCTGGTAGCATCAAGAGTTGGGCCCAAAAGAGGCTCCACACTTGTAGTCCTCTTTGTAATACCTTACTCCCGACCCACAAGTCCGCTGAGGTCATTCTAGAGGTTGCTGAAGCTCGCGCGCGACTTCAATAAGTAGACTATAATTCGAAAATAATCCAATAAATTCACATGTAAATTTACAAATATTTACTAAGTGTTTTTATAATATTACAACAAATAAAATATTACAGTAATCACAAACATAATATGCGCAACAAGATCAAGAATCTAGGTCGATGCCATAGCTCATTCTCTGTTCATCTACCTCGAGCAATCACCTGGTTTAATTTATAATAATAAAAACAAAAGACAAGAGACAAGAATATGAGTCGTCAGCAAAAACGCTGGTATGAGCCGTGTGTGAGAGTGTTTAAAATAATTGTTGTGTGTGTGTGTGTGTGTGTATATATATATATATATATATATATATATATATATATATTCAAGAAAACTTGTTCCATTAATTACGCAGTAAATTACTTGTTTCAAGTTGTGTATCAAGTTCAAGTCAAACATGTTCATTCGAGATCCGTCAATTTATCAAGTTCCCTTACTAGACATCGATACAGCTGATACGATTGTCTCTGATATAAGAAAATATAATTGCACATTTACTAACACCAATTGGTTTTAGTACAACGGTAAGCGCTTGATCCTAACATGGTATCGGAGCAGGAGATCCCGAGTTCAAGCCCCGTTTCCAGCACAATTAAAAAAAAAAAAAAAAACCAAGTGTTGGGCCTCACTCTCTTCTTATAGGCCCACACTTCCCATACAAAAAAACAAGTCAAGTGTTGGGTCTCTCTCCCTTCTTATATGCCCACACTTGAGGGGGCGTGATATAATGAAATATAGTAGCACATTTACTAACACCAATTGGTTTTAGTACAACGGTAAGCGTTCGATCCTAACAGTATTTACCCTTATGACTCTCATTTCACCACCTTAATTATATCCACAACAGTAATTTTTATAGTGAAGTGTAATATCCCGATTTTTCTAAAATGGCATCCTTGTATTTTCACGAAAAATCTGAATATTTAGTTTTGTTTTAAAGGATTAAAAGAAAAAAGGAAAAGAAAAGGAAAAGGATTAATGGGATTTATTTAATGAGGAATAATTAGTTTAATTGGGATTATAAAAGGAAAACTAATCCTAAATTAACCTAGTTGTTGTTTTACGTAAAAAAAAAAATACTGGGGGCGCAAGTTTGAGGGAAAAAAGAAGAGAAGAGGCTTTCGAATTTCGAAGCTAATCCGTTGCTCTTTTCAACAGACATCTCAAGAGAGAAAGGATCACCGAGACGAGGATTGTTTCGGTATCAACAATCCCTAAATCCGTTAACGTAAGTTTTCCCTCATCGTTCTTGATATTAGGGTTTGTTCATCATCGTTGTTTAGCTGTGTTTTTTCTAAGTTTAAACATCGTAGTGATCGTCTTTGGATTGATCGTTTATAGGTTTGGAGTTAAAGGTTTAACCTTTTCAAAGCGTTGGTAGCGTGGGTCGTAGTAGCACGCAAATTTAAGGTAACGTGGTGTTCTTATCGTATAATTAAGGTGTCATAAAGTTGTAGAGCAATTTGTATGTTTATTTTCATGGTTTTGAATCTGTTTTGGTTGGAGTTTGGGTTGGATTTGGGTTGGAATCGCGTTTACGCAGTTGCAGATTTTCTTGGTAAATCCCAGGCAGACGGGCGTCTGCATAAGGGCAGACAAGCGTCCGCGGTAGCGGAAGCTCAAACGAGCGTTTGGGTTTTTCGGACGGGCGTTTGAGGGTTCAGTTTTGATACAGGATGTGGTTGAATTTCACGGACGGACGTCTGGGGGTTGGTGGACGCACGTCCAAGTCAGACGGACGTTCACATAGGGTCAGACGGGCGTTTGACCTGTTTATCTCGCTTTTCACTATTTTTCGTGTCAGCTTGGTTTCAGGCTTCATAATCATGTTTTACTGCTTAACCTTATGTGACAAAGCCCTGAATAAGCTTTTGATGCGTTTAGTTCCGGCACCATATGAATTCCCTAAAAAGATGAAGTGTGGGACCGTCGAAAGCTTTGGATTTGCCTTGTGCTTCGATAAGCTAGGGTTTATCGATGTCTGTGTATGTGCTAGGTTTGGTTAGAGTCTAGTGGTCTTAGGAAGAGGGAGTAGACTGTTAGGTGAGCCTTTTGTGTGAATCAACTTAGGTGGCTAGTTAAACATCTAATCAAACATATGTGCTAGATTAATAATCTTAAACACCATGCAATGCTTGGTAAGGCATTGTACAATATCGCGATGTATTCTCTGATCAGACAAAGTAGACTGTACCCACGCCGGTCCATCGATTGGCTAGATAAAGCGTCTGGTACATTCTGCCGGTTATCACACTATCGGGACTCCGATATTCCCGGGGCTACTAGAGCATGTCTCTAAGTAGGTTGCACCCAGTTGTCCTAGTACATCCTATTACTAGGTGTAGTGCCCTTGTTATTCATGATGTAACAAACTTGAGCTAAGCTAGATACCTTTGGAACCTCATGTTATGGTATGAACATAATATGATAGTTAGTTAGGGTTAATAGCGGAATGAATTAATAAAAGACGGCGTTGCTTTTATTTCTTTATGAGACTGACGTTGTACGATCTTCTACGCGTTACTAAGTACTTATGTACTTACCCGTTACTTTGTGTTTGTCTTTCTCTTTCCCCAAAGAAGATGAACAAAGTTGCTAATCTTGATGAGTTCTTTGATGAGGATGTGTGAGATGGAGCTCTTGAAGACTTAGTTCTTTTAGTTTGATTTTTCTTTCAATAATGTTGTTGACTTAGTTTCAAACAATGTTGTCTTTCTTTTGGAATAGTTCCGTTTGAATTCTTTTGGATTTAACGTTGGATGTTTAGTATTCTTTATTGGATTTAGTTTTACAGCATTGAAAACCGTGAGTTCGATCTTTTGCTTTTCCCGAGTCGTTTTATCTTCTGCGTCGTTTAAGTTCTGATGTATGACGTAAGGCTTACATATATTATTGAATTTATTTGATAATATTTGTGCCGAGCGCTCTTTCCGGAGGAGGACTCGGTGTCCGGGAAAGGGGCGTTACTGTTGGTATCAGAGAGAAAGGTTTTCCTTGCTGTTTAGGACTTGATTTCTTCTTTAAGATAAGTGTTAGAGCTTTAGTAACCCCTCTCTTTTCTTGGTTACAGAATGGTTCTTACTATAGGAGGAGCTAATACAAATAACACCGAGGCGGTTAACACCCAGACGGGTAGCACTGAGGCAGGATTTACCAGGGTTGTGATTCCGAGAAGGAGAAGAAGTGGACCAACTACCCAGGGCCCTACAGTTTCCCAAGTTAACACCCCGTCTGTGAGAAACATCATGTGTGGGGTGAACCAAGGACCAGATATCATCGTCAGGGGAAGAGTGGAACAAGGGGGTCCTTCACAGTTTAACCCTAGCATACCGGTTACCACCACTTCAGCAGGAGTAACATCAGGAGTGTCTGTGCCTCCAAGGACCACAAGCTGGACAGGATTAGGACTTTCTCATCCACCGGTGAGTACTTTCCCAACCGTTTTTGTGCAACTTCAGCAAGCGTCTGTTCCACCGGCTAGTCAGTTTTTCAGTCGACCACATGCATCAGTGTTTTCCCCCACACCATTAAGTTTTACACCTCAGCCAACGGTTATACCTCCACCACCGCCTAGATCTGATACTTTTGTAGCACCTGGCTACACCTATCCGCAGCAGACTCACCCAAACAGCGAGTTCAAAGAGCCTCAACCACAAGATCGAATGCTCCACCGATTCAGCAGCCCAATCTGACATCATCGGTTTGGGGCTACGACGAGACAAGTGGATTGGTATGATAAAATGAAGAAGCACAGGGTGCCAGAATTCTTTGGAAATGTTGAGCCAGCAGCAGTAGATTTATGGATTCGTGGGTTTGAGAGGACGTGCAGGAATGTGAAAGCTCCAGAATCTGAGTGGGCTCATTTAGCCATATCCTTGTTGGCAGGGAATGCAGAAAGTTGGATGGAAGCTTATGAGCAGGTTAATCCGAGGATCACGGATTGGGCAGTGTTTAAGGACCTATTCTACAAGGAATACTTTCCTAGAACAACACAGAATGCAAAGGCTAATGAATTTCTGAGTTTGAAACAAGGAAGATACACTACGGTGACTCAGTACTCCCAGAAATTCCATGAATTAGGCAGATTCTACCCTAAAATCATAAGGAGCGAAGAGAAGAAGATTGACAAGTTCATGGAAGGATTGTCACATGAAGTGGCAAAGGGCATGCTAGGAGATAGACCTACCAGCATGGCCAGAGTCATGGATAGAGATTTGATTGCGGAAATATTTGCCAGTAGACAGACGGTTGTAGTTGGAGATAAGAGGTCTTTTTCGAATTATCAAGGAAAGTAATGAGAGCACCATGGCAAAATGTTAAGAGGACAGGAAATCCGGCTACGAAGAGTTCAGCAAGTGGGACACCATTAGTTTGTGCTAGGTGTAACAAGACACATACATGAGAGTGCATGGCAGGTAGCTTGAGTTGTTTCCACTGCGGGGAAGTGGGACATTACTCGAGGGTGTGTCCTAAGAAGCTCTCTCAAGGTAATCAGGCAGGAGGACGAGGTAACCAGCAGGGTAATCGTTCCATGGGTAGCAGACCAGTTCGTGTCTTTGTAGCGGATACAGAACCGGAAGAGTTAGATGACCTTGTGGTGACAGGTACTTTTCAGTGTTTGTGTTTATTATAAATATTTAATATAATATAGCGCGTATATGATATTACATATTTGTACTTAAATTGATTCACTTGTTAGGTACCATAATCATAGATAATCTAGCAGTTTCAGCTCTGTTTGATACTGGAGCTTCAGGGACTTTTGTTTCCTCTAAGATAGTTAAGAAGTTGAACCTATCTCTTAAGGAATTGGAGAGATCTTTGAGTATAACCACACCTTTGGGCAGAGTTACTAGATGTGCTCAAGTCACACCCCAAGTTGATATCAGAGTTGGGACTTATAAGTGCCAGCATGCCTTGACCGTGTTGGATTTCTCAGACTTTGATGTTATCCTGGGTATGGACTGGTTGTCCAAGAATTACGTCTACTTGGATTGTAGAGGTAAGAGGGTGATCTTTAAGGCCCCAGGGAATCAGCTAAGACATTTCAGGGTAACGTATACAAGCCTAGCAAGGGTCGTTATCCGATTATCTCATTAAGATTAAAGCCCTAAAAGCTTTGAAGAGGAGTTGCTGTGGTTTCGTTGTTTATGTATTAGATAAGGAAAAGCATAGGCCCGAGTTAGGAGAGACTCGTGTAGTTTAAGGACTTTCCTGAAGTTTTCCCGGAAGATTCGCCTGGACACATGTCTGATAGGGCCATAGAGTTTGATATTGATTGCAGGAGCATCACCAGTGGCTAAAGCACCCTATAGGATGGCACCAGCAGAGTTGAAAGAGTTGAAAACTCAGCTTAAGGAGATTCTAGAGAAAAACATCATCCAGCCAAGTACATCACCATAGGGAGCACCAGTCTTGTTTGTGAAGAAGAAAGATGGGAGTATGCGGTTGTGCATCGACTATAGAGAGTTGAATAAACCGACAATCAAGAATAAGTATCCTTTACCAAGGATTGATGATCCATTCGATCGGTTGCAAGGTAAGAAGGTGTTCTCTAAGATTGATCTTAGGTCCGGTTATCATCGATTGAAGATCAAGGTGTCGAGATATACCTAAATTTTTGACCTTGATGCGAGATATGGACATTATGAGTTATTGGTTATGCCATTTGGACTCACTAATGCTCCATCGAAGTTAATGGACTTGATGCAAAGAGTTTTCATGCCTTATTTCGATAAGTTTGTGATAGTTTTCATAGACGATATCTTGGTATACTCTAAGGATGAGAAAGAGCATGAAGGACACCTAAACATAGTTCTACAGACCTTAAAGGAGAACAAATTGTATGCCTAGTTTTCTAAGTGTGAGTTTTGGTTGGACCAAATTAGTTTTCTTGGGCATATAATTTACGGAGAAGGCATTAAGGTGGATCAATGAAGATAGAAGCCGTTTCTAAGTGGCCTAGACCGACATCGAGAACGGAGATAAGAAGTTTCTTGGGTTTAGTGGTACTACCGGAAGTTTGTAAAGGATTTCTCTAAGATAGCTACACCTCTCACGAGGCTTACTCAAAAGAATGTTAAGTATGAGTGGACCAGTGAATGTGAGGAAGCTTTCCAGACTTTGAAAGAAAAGTTGACCACAACACCTGTGTTAGCATTACCGGAAGTTTTTGGTAACTATGACGTATATACGGATGCATCGGGTCAAGGTTTGGGTTGTGTTTTGATGCAATCAGGAAAGGTAATTGCTTATGCATCTAGGCAGTTAAAGGTGCATGAGAAGAATTACCCTACACACGACTTGGAGTTGGCAGCAGTGGTGTTTGCTCTGAAGCTTTGGAGACACTATTTGTATGGTGTCAAGGCAAGGATCTTCACGGATCATAAGAGTCTTAAGTTCTTCTTTACTCAGGAGAATCTGAACATGAGACAAAGAAGATGGTTGGAGTTCATGAAAGATTACGACTTGGACATTTAATACCACCTAGGTAAAGCTAATGTTGTAGCTGATGAGCTTAGCCGGAGAGCGGTTAATGCTATCACTACCCTGCAAGAAGTCATAGATTAGTTGGATAGGATGCAGATTCAAGTGATCGAAAGGAAGGGTGAAGCTCAGAATTTGGCGCCATTGATGGCAAGGTCAGATTTGCTAGATAAGATTCGGGCTAAGCAAGATAAAGACCCGGTGTTGATTAATTTGAAGCGAGTGGCTCGAGAGAAGCCTACAGTGGGTTATCAGTTGGACAAGAGTGGTCATCTTTGGTACGGAGACCGTTTGTGTATGCCCGATGTAGATGGCCTAAGGGAGAAGGTTATGGATGTAGCTCATAAGATTGCTTTTGCGGTACATCCAGGAGCCACTAAGATGTATAGAGATCTCAAGGAGAGATATTCATGGCCTGGTATGAAGTTAGGGATCGCAGAGTTTGTGGCAAGATGTGATACATGCCAGAGAGTGAAAGCAGAACACAGAAGACCAGGAGGTTTGTTGAAACCCTTAGAGGTACCGGAATGGAAATGGGTTAATATCACGATGGATTTCATCACCGGTTTGCCTAAGACTAAGGGCGGTCATGACATGATTTGGGTGATTATGGATAGACTTACAAAATCAGCCCATTTCTTGCCATGTAAAGTGGACATGCCTATAAAGAAGTTCGCTACTATGTATATCGACAATATAGTGAAGCTTCATGGTGTGCCTCTATCTATTGTATCCGACAGGGACAGTAGATTTATCAGTCGCTTCTGGAAGGGTTTGCAAAAAGCTTTTGGGACGAAGACTGATTTAAGTACAGCGTTTCATCCGCAGACGGATGGGCAGTCAGAGAGAACAATTCAGACTCTTGAGGATATGCTTAGTCTTGTTTTTTGGGTGCCGGAGGATCATGGATAGATTACCTTAATTTGGCCGAGTTTGCTTACAACAATAGTTACCATGCTAGTTTGGGAATGCCACCTTTTGAGGCCTTGTACGGTAGGAAGTGTAGGACTCCACTCTATTGGGATGAAGTGGGAGAGAAACATATCACAGGGCCGGAGATGGTTCAGCAAGCCAAGGAGAAGATCGAGGTGATAAGGAAGAATCTGAAAGCCGTGCAAGATCATCAAAAGAGTTGGGCCGATGTTAGAAGAAGACCGCTAGAGTTTGAGGTCGGGGATAGAGTTTACATTCAAGCGTCTCCAATGAAGGGTGTCAAGAGGTTCGGACAGAAAGGAAAGCTAAGTCCAAGGTACGTAGGACCTTTTGATGTCATCGAAAGAGTTGGGAAGTTGGCTTATAGGCTACGGTTACCAGAATCGATGTCTAGAGTCCACAATGTCTTCCATGTATCGATGCTTAGGAAGTGTCTATCTAAAGTGGACGTGGAATCTGAGATTGATCCAGAAGTTTTGCAAGATAATCTTTCATACGTGGAGAAGCCAATAAAGATTCTGGATAGGAAGGAAAAAATGATGAAGAGGCGAGTGATCCCGTTAGTGTTAGTGCAATGGAGCAATCATGCACCGATGGAAGCCACTTGGGAAGTGGAAGCAGACATGTTCAACGAGTTCTCAGAGTTCCCACATCTACCGGTACGATCTAGTTTCGAGGACGAAACTCCTCTTAGGGGAGGAATGTAATATCCCGATTTTTTCTAAAGGGCATCCTTGTCTTTTCACGAAAAATCTGAATATTTAGTTTTGTTTTAAAGGATTAAAAGAAAAAAGGAAAAGAAAAGGAAAAGGATTAATGGGATTTATTTAATAAGGAATAATTAGTTTAATTGGGATTATAAAAGGAAAACTAATCCTAAATTAACCTAGTTGTTGTTTTACGTAAAAGAAAAATACTGGAGGCGCAAGTTTGAGGGAAAAAGGAAGAGAAGAGGCTTTCGAATTTCAAAGCTAATCCATTGCTCTTTTCAACAGACATCTCAAGAGAGAAAGGATCACCGCGAGACGAGGATCGTTTCGGTATCAACAATCCCTAAATCCGTTAAAGTAAGTTTTCCCTCATCGTTCTTGATATTAGGGTTTGTTCATCATTGTTGTTTAGCTGCGTTTTTTCTGAGTTTAAACATCGTAGTGATCGTCTTTGGATTGATCGTTTATAGGTTTGGAGTTAAAGGTTTAACCTTTTCAAGGCGTTGGTAGCGTGGGTCGTAGTAGCACGCAAATTTAAGGTAACATGGTGTTCTTATCGTATAATTAAGGTGTCATAAAGTTATAGAGCAATTTGTATGTTTATTTTCATGGTTTTGAATCTGTTTTGGTTGGAGTTTGGGTTGGATTTGGGTTGGAATCGCGTTTACGCAGTTGCACATTTTCAGGTAAATCCCGAGCGAGCACGGACGTCTGCGATAGTGGCGAGACAGGCGTCCGCGTAGAGGCAGACGGGCGTCGCGATGTGAAGCTCAAATGAGCGTTGGGTTTTTCGGACGGGCGTTTGAGGGTTCGGATTTTGATCTGAGATGTGGTGAATTTCACGGACGGGCGTCTGGGGTTGGTGGGACGACGCCCAAGTCGACGGGCGTTCACGTAGGGTCGACGGGCGTTTGACCTGTTTATCTCGCTTTCATCTTTGCGTGTCGACCTGGTTTGAGCTTCATAATCATGTTTTATCGCTTAACCTTATGTGACAAAGCCCTGAATTAGCTTTTGATGCGTTTGGTTCCGGCATCATATGAATTTCTAAAAGATGAAGTGTGGGACCGTCAAAGCTTTGGATTTGCCTTGTGCTTCGATAAGCTAGGGTTTATCGATGTCGTGTATGTGCTAGGTAAGGTTAGAGTCTCAGTGGTCTTAGGAAGATGGAGTAGACTGTTAGGTGAGCCTTTTTGTGTGAATCAACTTAGGTGGCTAGTTAAACATCTAATCAAACATATATGCTAGATTAATAATCTTAAACAAAGATGCAATGCTTGGTAAGGCATAGTACAATATCGCGATGTGTTCTCGACTGGACAAAGTAGACTGTACTCCACGCCGGTCAATCGATTGGCTAGATAAAGCGTCTGGTACATTCGCCGGTTATCACACTATCGGGACTCGAGATATTCCCGGGCTACTAGAGCGTGTCTCTAAGTAGGTTGCACCCGATTGTCCTAGTACATCTTATTACTAGGCGTAGTGCCCTTGTTATTCATGATGTAACAAACTTGAGCTAAATTTGGATACCTTTGGAACCTCGTGTTATGGTATGAACATAATATGATAGTTAGTTAGGGTTAATAGCGGAATGAATTAATAAAAGACGGCGTTGCTTTTATTTCTTTATGAGACTGACGTTGTACGATCTTCTACGCGTTACTAAGTACTTATGTACTTACCCCGTTACTTTGTATTTGTCTTTCTCTTTCCCCAAAGAAGATGAACAGGTTGCTAATGCTGATGAGTTCTTTGACGAGGATGTGTGAGATGGAGCTCTTGAAGACTTAGTTCTTTTAGTTTGATTTTTCTTTCAATAATGTTGTTGACTTAGTTTCAAACAATGTTGTCTTTCTTTTGGAATAGTTCCGTTTGAATTCTTTTGGATTTAACGTTGGATATTTAGTATTCTTTATTGGATTTAGTTTACAAAGATTGAAAACCGTGAGTTCGATCTTTTGCTTTTCCCGAGTCGTTTTATCTTCCGCGTCGTTTTATTTCTGATGTATGACGTAAGGCTTACATATATTATTGAATTTATTTGATAATATTTGTGCCGAACGCTCTTTCCGGATAAGGACTCGGTGTCCGGAAAAGGGGCGTTACATGAAGTCCGTCTTTCCGACATCCAATCTCCTGGGGCTTCCGGAGGGTCCACTTGGCTCGGACCCCACAACCGCAATCACAGGCCCAATGCACAGCTAACCCGACTGAAAAATCCTCGGCGGGCCCATCGAGCGAGAACGAGAACGAGAAACCATGCCCCCGAAGCGGTAAACTAGCCATGCCGCCAAAAGCGGAAAAGTGCAATCTAAATATACCATGCCGCACGAGACGGGTAGTGCGGTACCATGCATATGCCACCGCAATGGGACGTACGATATCGTTCATCAAAAATTGTTTCATCACGTTATTATTAAATCGAGAGAATTAATAATTCATTTTAACACGATACATATTATATATCTATATCAAGAATATATACAATTAAAATACTTTGAAAATATTTTTAAAAAAACACACTTGGTTTTTATAGAAAGAAAATTGAACTCACATATGTCGACGCTGCAACTATGCTCTCAACATGCGGTTGTATGTCCAATCTTGATTCCATCGCGACCACTTAAAATTCGGTTAATAGCTTACGTCACTTGAATAATCACCCTTTGAACTTTGATATACTTTTATACCCAAATTCCAAGTTTTTACGTGCTACTGCTTTCACTTGGCTAACGGCAGACTCATAGGCGGATCTACCATTTCTTTAAATGCGCCTCACTGGACCGTTAAATATAAGAAACTCTACATATTATGTGTATAAAAATATTTTAGATCTCGTGAAAATTAAAATTTACTTTGAAAAAAAGTTACGGACCCCGCTGAATAATATTTTTGGATCCGCCATTAGGCAGACTCGATCATACTCTTATGAACAACAAGAACAATAGATAGAACAAATATGTAGCGGCTTCTCCGTTCCGACAGTGAAGTCAAATTTGAAAAGTTTGAGGGGCAGTATCGAATGGTTTTCGGGATTCGGGTCGTGGTGGTTGCTAACAGGTTTTCAGCTTCACTTTCATGACTAACGATGGTTTAACGTAGGTAAAATTGGCGGTGGTTTCGATTGTCAGAAATAAATGATTTAAAAGACTTGAAGTTGGCAGCCATAGTGAGAAAATGGCGGTTGCTATATGAGATGAAGAGATAATGACAAAGCAAACATAAGTTTAAAGGTTTACTGCCACAAACTAAATAAAAACTACGATATATAATATGAGGATAAATAATCAGTTTCTTCAAACTGGAAGAAATATTAGAAGTAAATTGTATGTAAGGAAAAGGAAATTTCCAAAGACTTTTAACTCTTTCTCAACTCATGGGAATATGTATATATATCGATCAGAAGTAATTCATGAGGAATTTTGACATTGAGAATTAAATTTATCAATTTTTTCCGTATCACGATATATATATTTATATATTTAACTCTATACATGTAATTATAGAAAGAATGAGATAAAAATAGAAGTCAACGATAAAAATAAAAATTCGATTCATACATGTAGATATCATTTATTAAAAAAATCTTATTTGTTGTTACATAATAATTTTTTATTTTGAGAAGTCGTGCACTCCTGAAGCATGCAGTAGAGCCGCCCCTGATATCGATTAAAGAAAAATTAATAGTCATGTAACCCCTAGTATCATAAGTGATTTATTGAATACTACTAATATCAAGTACAAAGCCGTTAGAACTCTACTCTTAAATGACACCCAATATTTACATAATATTCACAATATTTGACAAAACCTTCTAATGTTTACTGTTAAAAACAAACCTTGTACTCTGTTTATCTTGTAATCTCTAATACCGATTCATGTACTTCAAATGAAATGGAATAGGTACTACTACATATTAAAATGCCTTTAAATAATATATATATAGATTATATATTGAGCAAAAGGAACAAAGTATCTATATATATATGTATTTAACTTATTTAAGCATCACTTAGAATATATTTTTTAAAGGAATTATATATCATGAAAATAGATAAAATAAAAATGTTATTTTAGACAGCCAGGAAGTCAGTTACAATATATACATTAATGGCAATAAGCGAAATGTGAAATAATACGTGTGTTTGTGTGTGTATATATATATATATATATAGCTGAATTGCAAAGAACAATGAAAGTGAAGCTAATTTAGCCGTTACTTAAATGTATCATAAATCTAGTAACACACTTGTCTAGCATAAACATATAACTTAAATTAACAATTAGTTAAACTTTGGTAAAATGAAAAATTATATATTTATCGTGTGATTGGTCAATATAATAAGATTATAATTATTTTCTCAAAACAAATAAGATTATAATTATTGACAACTATACCCTTTTGTTTTTGTCATAAAATTCGGGGCGTTACACTCTTAGTATCGAGACTGTGCTCAGGATGACTCACCTCAGCCTCTTCTTCCACAGCACCAGCCAATAATGCAACAAAATCTACCACTTCAAACAAAACAAAGGTGTGATTAGTCAAAAAAACAGAGGCAAATACAAGAGTAAATACAAAAAGAAAGTAGGAAATGGGAACAAGGGCAATCCTACGAGTATCTCGTTCCTCATCATTAAAAGCCATGTAGGAATTCGGACCAGCATCAACTAACGGAGCAGCGGTGATCAGCTCGGAAGAAAACTCCTTGACATCCAGGGTAATACCCAATTCCCGGATGGTTCCTATGACATCCTCACCAATAGTAGTAGGACAGACGTCCTTCAGAATCTCCTCAGACCTCCAGTGACCCAGCTCAGGTCGTCCATCATGACGGATGAAGAAAAACCTCTCCTTCCACCGTTTGTGAGAAAATTTTCCTTGAGAAAGAATCGGAATCTTCTTCCGAGCACCACCTCGGCGTGGAAAATAATACCATACAGAGCACTCCTTCACCTTCTTATGCTAGTAGAAGGATCTGAATAGGTTCACAGAGAATTCGATCCCAACCGACCTACACCTTATGGCGAATCCTATTATGGTCCTAGCCCCATTAGGGGTTATCTGGGCAGTTCCTAACCCGTAGTAATGCAGTACGGCCTAGTAGTCTGGGCAAAGAGGAAATCTAAGTCCAGCTTCGAGTTGTTCCTTATAAACTATGCAATACCCCTCCGGTGGCTGGTGGGCGAAGTTATGGGGATCAGAAAGAAGTTGAGGGTCATACCTTGTCCTATCCACCCTGTGTTTGTTACAAAGATTGGTTATTCCATCCTCGGAAAGGATGGAGTTAACACTGTTGCGACCTATAATTACCCTATTGGCCATCTGGGCTATTAGGTTTACGGAGAAGACTCAAGTAGACCGTCTATTGAATCGATAGAAACGGACTCCAACAAAGCAAGAATGTAATTGAAAGCGAAAAAGGGCTTACTTGTAAAAGATTCGGAGATAAGTTGTAAGAGAAGAACAATCGGTGAGAGGACCTCAATCTTCTAATTTAAAGCCGCAAGTAGACGTTTGATATGGAGTGGACAATTGATACGACGGGGGTTATGAGCCCCAACACGTCTTGAGAACCGTCCCAACACAAACGAGTGGGTAACAACGCCTCGAAACCTAGGATAGTTATGATAGCGTCATGACAAAACTACGCCAGCTAGCAAGGTAGGATGCCAAAAAATCTACAAGTCTAGATGACCGAGCCGAGCTACAACCTTGATAGATTTGAGCTGACCCCAAAAGCTTAGCAAGATTTGGGAAGCTTATAAAAGAGGTCGGACTGCACCTAGCCTCTTGTCATCTCCACGTTGACCAAACATAGAGTGATATCAAAACATTAAGGGCCAGAAGCCCCACTCTAAGCCTAAGGGCAGATCTGAACCCCAAGTCGGAGATAGGCCTGGCTCACTCCTCAGTCCACCTCAGGTCGGTCAGAGCGCAAGAGAGCAAGGTCGGCGCTGTTCGGGGCTTAACGGCCTCGGAGGGCCCTACGCAGGTTTGCCAGAGCAATCCCCGATATTTAGCCCACGTGCTACTGAAATAAGATAAGTATGGAAAGAATCCTCAGCCATAAAGGCTTTGATCCTATTATTCAAATATCGTGATTATATCCTAAAATCAAGGGATAGACACGGTTTAATCCAATCCTTGAGGGATACGAAATAGAGTCCACCTTGGACACGGCCCATGCATGCCTAGGGCATAAGGTCCTCTATATAAGCGATCCCAAAAACTACGAAGAGACTTGATCCTGAGTCCTGACACATACACAGAATATGTAAGCAAACTTGGGATTTAATCTCAAGCTCAGTCTAAATCACCACCAAACTACCCCCATTTTAAACTTTTTTCAGTCTTTGATCTAAAAAAGATTGTTACTAGTAAAATACGATCCGAATTTATTATCAGACGATATCCAGCATCGTCAGTCATACTTCACAATAAAGGGGTTTGCTCTGCATTTATTATTGTCCATAATATGAATTATTGACATATAAATTATTGATTTTGGTACATAGAATTATTGACCAGTGATGTGGAGGGAGGTTATTGTGTGGTGTCTCCACACGGTGCGGAGACACCGTGTGGCAACCCACACACCATACATTTTTATTTTATATTTAATCTGTGTGGTTCTGATCGTTTCACCCGTCACTTCACTTCAAATCACTCACCTCACTTTCATTGTTTCTTTTTTCACTCTCAGTGTATTCGCTTTTGTTATGTCACTGCTATAAATGTAATTTTATATTATATGTACATGAATTAATTCTCCGGAATGCCATAAAAAATAGTTGATGTCAGACTGACATTTTTCTCCTTTACATTGTCTTCACGACCTACTACCCTTACAAAAAATTACACCGTACATAACCTCTAAATCAATGTTAAACATATCTACACCTAAAACCCATAACCCGTAAACTCTAAACCCTCCTGATATGTTGAAGGGTTTATAAGTAAATAAAAGATTTGAAGGTATAAATGTCATTTTGGCTCAATGGAGATTGAGAATGATCCTTATTCCTCGTCAATTATATAATTGTATTGTATCAAACAAGTCATATATGTAACATAAATCAAATATTCTAAAAGAGAGTGAAAAAAATTAAAAATTTACAATATATAGCGATTATTTTATAAGAGTGGCTCTAAACCGGAAGCCACAAGTTTTCAAGAAAACAATTGGCTACTAGTCAGCGCGACAAACTCCCAAGTTTTCGGTAAACAAATAGGCCACTAAGGCCATTCACAGCAGGTGCACCATTTTTTATCCCTAAAATAATACATATTCCTATTTTACAACATCCTAATTCAAAAGCCTCCACAACAGCATCAATATCCTTATCCCTATAACATTTCAAATAATATTAAATAATACATATTCTACCTCACAACCCTATTCATACACATTAAATATTTATTATTTCACTTCAGCAGCATCTCTATCCCTATCCCTATACATATAATTTTTAATAATTAAATATGTTTAGGGACGTGAATAGTGCATCCCACAAGTAGGGATACACTGTTCATATCCCTAAAAATAAATAGGGATAGAGACTCTGCTGTGAGAGCTATTTGAGGTAAGCTTTATTTTTTATCTTTATTTTAGAAATAGGACACCATATAGGGCTTCTACTACGAATGCCCTTAGCTTACATCATTTTTATTCTCAAGAAAAAAAATCATTTTTTTCAAAATTTAACCAAAATGTCCTAATCATCAAGTATATCATTTCAAACCATTTACATATAAAAGCCCATTGGATCGTGTTGGGCTTTTCAAAAGGAATGCATGCTGAACATAAGGTCCAAAGATATAGCTTCCGATTTTGGGCTGGGTTGCTAAATAAGAACTCCACTCTCATTCGTACTCACTTGAGAGCCATTTAGACAAATATGTTGCTAGAATTAGAGCATGTGCAATAGATGCCGTAAATCTTTTAGAAATCACCTCTGTATCAAATCCAAATCCTCGAACCAAAGATTCTTCTTCTCCTATTCTGTGCACCTTATCAGACAACCCTATTCTTATCTTACCCTCTACCTCTTCTCTATCCTCAACTCCTATATATGCTTTTGTCTCCTATACACCTTCAACTCCTGCTCATGGTGGTAGGTCTGAGATTTCCTGAAACCCTCATGCAACTTCTCATTCCTCTCAAGAATCACATACTAACTCTAATACCTCATCCCCCTACTCTGTCACTTCCTCTGCTTCTCAACTATCAGTTTCTGCTCTTCCTTCTCATAAACCTTCATATGGTTATATTCAACCCTCGAAATCCACCTCCCTTAGCACTCATCCTTAGCAGACTAGAGCCAAGAGTAGCATTCATAAACCAAAAAAAACTCTTACTTAGCCATCAATTCTCCCTCACCATATCCAACAAAACCTACCAAGGTTTCAGATGCTCTTGCTGATCCTAAGTGGAGCAAGGAATAAAAAGGGAATATGAAGCTCTTATCGGGAATCAAACTTAGGATTTAATCCTTGTTGATCCTAGACAGATTTTGGTGGGTAAAAAGCGAGTGTTCAAGTTAAAACGTAACCCATATGGTAGTGTTCAAAAGTACAAGGCTAGATTTGTTGCTAAGGGCTTCCACCAAACACCAGGACTGGATTATTCTGAAACTTTTAGCCCTATTGTTAGGGCTACAACTATCAGAGTCGTCCTTCGATTCTGATTGCTCATAATTGGCCAATCATCAAATTGAAATTAATAATGCCTTTCTTAACAGGACCTTGCATGAATCTGTCTTCATGCCTCAACATGAAGGTTTTGTTTCCAAAGACAAACATCATCATGTGTGTCATCTCAAAAAAGCATTATATGGCCTCAAACAAGATCCTAGAGCTTGGTTTGATGAACTTAGAAGTCAGTCTATACACTGGGCTTTCATCAATCAGAGTCAGACTACTTATTGTTTGATTTCAGCACTAAAACTGACATTTTGTATGCTTTAGTGTATGTAATGACATACTTTTAACATGAAACAACACTTCCCTAATTCATAATTTTATTCAACTTCTCAACATCAGATTTGTCTTGAAATACTTAGGACTGATCAGTCATTTTCTTGTCATACAGGCCTTTAGAGATGATACTGGCATGTATCTTATCCAGCACAAGTATGCCTCACAACTTCTTAAGAGATTGGGTCTAAGCAACTTCAAACCATGCCCTACTCCTATGACTGTAGGGTTCAGTTATAGAAAGATAGGGATGGCTTAATGGAGAATCCTTCTCTTTTTAAAAGAACCATTGGGGCCTTGCAATACTTGACCTACACCAGGCCTGACATCTCATTTGCGGTAAACACCCTTAGATAATTCATGCAATCTCTTTCTAATACCCATTGTCAAGCTCTGAAAAAGCTTCTCAGATTTGGGAAAGGGGAAACTCACTATGGGTTGAACTTCACTCCTCACTCATCTTTCAATTTATTGGAGTTTTAGACACTAATTGGGTTGTTATACCTCTGATAGACGTTCCATAGCAGGTTATTGCATTTATATATGTGGATCCTTGGTTTCTTGGTGCTCAAAGAAACATCAGGTTGTGTCTAAATCCAGCACTGAATCTGAATACAGGGCTCAAGAACACATTGCTGCTGAGTTACCGTGGATGCAATCTTTGCTTGGTGAATTTCACTTACCAGTTTCCACAACACCCCTTTCCTGGTGTGACAACATTAAAGCCCAGTCACGGCCCTATAACCCTGTGTTCCATGCACGTACAAAGCACATCAAAATCGATGTAGACTATGTCAGACATCAGGTTTTAAAATGGAGGTTTCAAGTGAATTTTGTTCCTCCTTCTGACCAAGTAGTTGATATATTTACTAAAGCGGTTTCTCATTCCAAATTTGTAGATTTTCAACACAAACTCAATGTGATTCCAACCCCTTTGACTTTTAAAGGGGCTGTTACTATTCAACATTAGATATGTTCGATATGTGTGGCTATTTTATAATTCATACAAATGGCTTGTATGTTGTTGGTACATGTGGCTAATTAGTTAGAATATTGAGCTAGATTTGATATACAAGATGTACACCAGCAGATGGAATATTCAATGAAATATTACTAAGTTTGTTTCTTTCTCTTGGTATCAGAGTCATCTATGGCCACTACCGGAGAAGATGTGGCTCTGCAGCCTTGTACTGCCTCAGAACCCTTAGCGGATCCTATTATCTCCAGTCTTACCATCGGCCCATCACATCCGACTATTTTTTCGTTCCATGTAGTCCAATGTTGCACCCTTCCATCATTCCCTTTCTGTGTTGTATCTGTAAAAGTTCTTCAGTCTCTCCGGCAGTCATGGAATCGCCTTTCTATTCCACCATCACATTTGCTTCCTCCCGGCGGCCCATATTCGCATCGCCCTTTAGAGGGAGCTTGAATCAAACCTGGACCATGAAGCACAACCGATCCAATTACCTTCTATAGAAGTCAATCTCTTGAGGAAAAAGGCTATATAGTTTTCTTTTGGGTACCGTTCCAAAGCCAAGAGATCTGAGCTCCGTTCAACTTGGCTCATCACTGATTGGTCTTCCTTATGGATCCTTGCTTTATAATTACTCTCTGGATCATTAGCATCAGTTCGATGAACTACTCATGTGTTTGTTGATAAGTTCTATGATGGAGGAAGTGCTACTTGAGGTTGTCGGCTGCTCTTCCTCCTATAAGGTGTGGCAGACCCTCGAAATCATTTTTAACAATCAATCAGAGGCTCGCATGTAGGAATTCCAAGGAGCACTCTTTAAATCAGAGAATGGAGCCTCATACATGATGGATTATCTGTTGAAGATAAAGTCATATGCTGATGGTCTTACAGTAGCCAAATATCGTATCAGCACCTTTGAACTTGCTCTTAGTTGTTTGGGGAAAGACTACGAGTCAATAATTGTCAACTGAACTTCTCTAATTGGTACCTTTATGGTAGGATATCATATTACAACTCCTTACCCATGAACGTCTTCTTGCTCGAATGAATTCATCAGTCTCTTTGGATCTCACGAAAAACACTTCTCATATGGCTACCACCAGACCTAAAGGCTTTTCTTCATAGAACTTTGGATCTAGACCTTAATGGAACTCTGATTCGAACAGAGGACATGGTAACAAAGGTATAGGAGGACATGTTAGAGATGGAAGGAACTCTGTGTTAGGTGTAGTGCCCGAAAGACAATTTGTGTAATTGTTTTTGATATTGGATGACAGAATTTATCTCACCTTAGTTACTTGCTTTGTGCTTGTAAAGTAATACACGCCGCAAACCCTAAGTATATCTCAGATGTAACCACTTAACTTCAAGTGTATGGATTACACGTGAGGATTGAGTTAGTGGAGATATGCTTATACTATTAGTCCGTGGTGAACTTAATCAGAGTTTAGGGTCTCTTGATTAAAACACCAATAATGCGCCCAGAACACCTTAGGGTGTGATAGTCTTATCCGACTTGTCGGTGAGAGGTACCTACGTGGGGCATTTATATATGATGGCATTCATATAGATTGGACCGATTTAATCTGTATTCTCGATATAATTCCGTGATCGAGGAATCTTATTAAATCATTAGATGATCATATATGGATCAACCTTAATCTTGAGGTGATCACAGGGTGTTGCTTGTCCCGGGGTAGTGTTTGATGTGTTAGTTACGGTTCACTTAAATATGTGTTCCAAGCCACTTCTCATTGGCACTATCTCCAGATGAGTGAGTAGTTCTGATTTTCACAGACATGGAATCCATTCCTTCCTCGCGGGAAGTAGAGAGACGATCCCTTATTTGTTAGCCCTAAGAAAGTGATCGATCCCGGGAGTTCACATTTGACTAATTAGCTACTAGTCAGATATGTGCACTAATTAATTATCAGGGGGTTAATGGTAAATAAGGATAAGATATTCTGAGCCGGGTTCACGGAGACTTCCCACTCAGAATGGACAGTCTATGGAGGGTTAATCCGTATGTAGTGATTATATCAATGGACACTTATCTACTTTTATGGGTTGAGTGTAAGTATATATCTATAATCGGTAGAGTTCAGTTTCGGGTTTATGGTGGCGTAATCCCGGAATTAATAATTATATATATTTATTACGTTAGATGAATAGTATATTTAATTATTGGAGAACTACTCAGTTATAGGCCCAGTGGTCCCAATGTGGCTTCTATAATTCGGGCTAATATTCTTGTTTATTTGGGCTCAGAAATAATTAATTGGTTGGGCCAATTAATTGATATGCATTTAATATTATTTAATGAAATTTAAATAAATAATAATACTGTGAAGAGAAGACATTTTCTCAGAGGCTGGTGGGCTTAGTGTGGCGCCAATATCGTCTTGGATTTTCCAAGAAATTAGTTTTCTTGGATAATGGCATATTGTGTAATTAGTTATTTATTTGTTAAATAATTAATTGGATAAATAAAAGAAAATAATTTATTTATTATTTATCTCTTAACTATAAGGATAATTATATTTTCCTATTATAAGATTATAATTATCTCTTATTTTTATTGGATAATAATAATTAGAATTATCTCTTTTATTTTGTTAAACCGATTGGGTATAGGTTTTCTCTTGGATTTTGCTTATAAAAAGAGAGTTCTCCTTGCCTCAGGTGAAGAGAGGGCCACGAAATTCATAGAGAAAAAAGGCTAAGGAGTTCGATCCTTAGCTCCACCCGGTTGGAGAAAAACTTAGGGTTTTTCTCGGTTACATATCAAAGAGGTTCCAATTCCAAGAATCGGTGTCCACCAACCACCGTTTGGAGAACACATTGGAAGATCAAGGCTTCTCATCCTAAGATCTTGGCTTCTCTTCTTACTATTGGTATGATTTTCTTAACCCCCTTGTGGTAGTTTAAGTCCTTTAACTATGTATTGTGATGTATAAGTCGTGATCCATCCGTTGCGCGTAGATCTAACCCGTTTAGATCTAAGATCCTACATCCTTCATGTGGTATCGGAGCCAGGTTCCACGGTTTATATATTCATAATCATAATTGAACGATTTAAAGGAGTGGAATTGCATGTAGGTAAATTTTATTTATTGTTTTATGCATTGATAATGATTAATTGCTATGGTTGAAGAGATGGATTGGGGGTTGGCACTGTTTACCCGTTAGATCTATTGTAAACTCATATAAACGATGAAAATTCGTTCATATGACTATAGGAAATTATGTAATTTATTTTATTGCAATTTTAATTTCCAGAAAATAGATCTGTTTAGTAGCTGTTTAGTTATTTCGTTTTTCCCGTTGATCGAGCCATTGAAATGACGATCCCTCCGGTCAGAATCAAGATTGGAATATGATGAACAATTCCACAAAATTTGGCATCGATCGGAGTCCGTTTTGATATCCGTTCGTTGCTGCAAAGAAGCTGCTGTAACAGAAAAACGCAGGATTCACAGAAACCCTACTTGTGACTTCCTCGAATTTCTGGGAGAGTTTCAACCGTTGAAACGCAAATCCAACCGGTCAGATCGATGAATACGGAGTTTTTCACGTGTTATAAAAATTTCAGATCGATCGGGATTCATCTCGATTCCCGATAGTCCTCGGGAAATCTTTGAGGCGCTGCTGTAAAAGTCAGATCCAGCAGCAAGTTGGGCGGCTCACTGGAGAATATTGACAAGTAAAAACTCCGATCCAACCGTCCATATTGAAGCCCAAAGAGTGAGGAACAGATCTGGAAAGTTTCGTTGCGATCCGAGTTCGTTTGTTTTGTCGATCGTCGAAGATTTTGAACAGCTACAGATTAGGGTTTTTTTTTAAATTTATTTTCTAATAGATTAGATACGGGGTGCTTAAGCGGCATCATCTGTGTTTATTTTCCGCACTAGTATACATGTTTAGATTGTATGTGTAGAACCGGAAAATTGCCATGACATGCATCATATCATGAATTCCACTCCATATGCATACATGTAGAAATTAATTCGAGGAATTAGTTAGGCATGCATAAAACACGCAATTAGTTTTAATTAATTGTTTGATATTAATTAGAAACTAATTAGGTTAAAAAAACCGAGGAACATGGGTTTTTTCAATCGTCGAGGTTTGGTGATGGATTCACGGTGAATCCCACTCTGTGAAAGCATAAGGAGTAAAATCTCGAAACCTCGTGGTTAAGGTGTTGGATTCTCGGTGAATTCCACCTCACCTAGACGAGATTACGTTTTTGTTCCGTAGTGTCTACGTGAAAGTTTGATGTTTAAATATTGGATAATCACAGGCAAACATGGCTCGAAAGTGGTTTAACCACGGTTGGGTGGTCAACAGTAGCTACGGCTCGATCGACTTCACCCTCCACGTGTGGCGTTTGCACGGGGGTCTGGCAAGGCTGAGCCATCCGAAGAACCACTACGGCTCAACGGAGCTCCCCTAGTCTTGACCCGTCCGACGGCCACATATGTTCCAACGAATAGGTCGGGTGGGCTAGCCCACGTAACCAACAACATTCAGGCCTATGATTTATGGTTCCTTAATGTAACATCAAGTCCAAAAACAAGATCAGTAAACCCACCACTTTTTTTCAAAATATTGAGTGGGAGCGGGGAGGCGACACCGACCCTACGGCCTCATGTTGACACAAGCAACGTGAGAGAATGGTGACGCCGTGCGTGCGGCTTTGATTTTGGCCCCTAAGGAAGGCCTTCACCGCTATCAAAATTCAAGGCTTGGTCTCCGAAAGGATAGGATTTTGGGTACTCGCCTGGTCACCGACCGACCCTAAGGCGGCACACTGGGTCTACCTAAAAATCTGAGACAAGAGGTCACACTCATAAAGGTATTTTTGGAAGTACCTTAATTTGAAAAAGGAAAGGTGATTGACGATCACAAATGAGATGTTCGATTCTCAATCGATCTTCAATATTAATCGAAACCTCTTTGACCTACCCTAAGACGGCCTTCGAGGTATTAGATTAAATCCTTGGAACGGTAGGATAGACTATAAGTACTTAGTTTATGTTCCTAAAATTTATTAGTTGTGTATAATTTGGATTTATTTTCTGTCAATTTTATTTACAACTATTTATATATCTCTCTAGGGTGCTAGACTGCTAGTGTAAAATTGACTAGTAATGACTTCGTTAAAAAGTGGTAAGTAACTAGAACGTTGTACTTATTGATCTTACATGCGATTAATTTTTCGGAAGAGATATTTCTCTTGAGCCTTCAAGACTTAAGTGACGTAATTAAGTATGTCACTGCTGTCACTCGTGTTGAACGAGAGACAACCATAGTTAGTTTGAAAGATGATTGGGACGATAAAATTCTTCTAGTAAATTTTAATTGTGTAGTGTCTACACAATAAATTTTCTAATAGAAAAATTAGAGAATCATAAATTAAAGTGTCGCTAGTTAGACGGTATTTGGAACCGATAAACTAGTGGGAGCTTTTATCTGTTGTTTTTCTAATCTATTAGAAAATTAGTCCCACTGGGTAACGCTTTCATTAGACATCCCACAGTTCACGAGTAGTGTCTACTCAATTGAACTGCTAGTTCAAGACTATTTCCTTTTAAAGAAAGTTGAGAATGGGAAAGAATGTCTATAAGTGTTAATCATCTTAACTAAAGTTTTGAGGCTAAGCCGAAAAATTAATTATAGAAAGTATAGGATAAGGAAAGTGATTTCGGATCACTTAACCAATGAATCCTTAGCGACTTTCTTAAACCGAGTAACTTGACTCGGTAGCTTAGTTCTTTGGAAGAACAAGGAAGCTGTGCATTAACAATTAATAAAGTAGACAACGGGCAGTTATTTTAGCTATAATAGTGGGAGTGATATAAGGAAATGAATTTCGGATTCTATCCTTGAATATCACAGAAAAATTTATTTTTCTGTTTACAGATTCGTTGAAACAAATGGATTCACTTTCAACTCGATATATTGTTGCCTCATAGAAAGTGAAAATGACATTTGTAGTACGAATCCGAGACTCGGACTTTTATTTGATAAAGTCAGAACCACTAAGAAAAGCTGAATAGGTATGTGTAACACATCTAAAACTATTAAAGGTAAAAGGTTTCGTATTAAGATAAACGACCCTTCAATATCTATTAATTAGTGCATATATCCTAGAGATAAGACTGACGATCGGCTAAGGGTGATTCCTATCTCCCGCCTAAGAACACTATCTCAAAGGAACAATGACTAAGTTTCCTTTCAATCGGAGAGGGTAATAGATTTGAAAGGGTAACATAGCTTGTTCATCATGACCTTCGGGGTCTAGTGAGAGACACAAGCTAGTGGGAGTTTTTGAGTGGTGACATTTTGTCCGATAACTACTCAAACGCGATTTAGTTTATCAAAAGAATACGAGGAGGAGTCTCGATTTTAGCAGAGAATAGAGTATTCCATGCTCATAAATAGGCTATAGCATAGTCTTGGGACTGATGCTCAGCCTGCCTCCTAGTGGAATGTTCTCACCGAGAAAGAAACCATAGACTTGCCCCTATATAGTTATTGATGTACTACAATACAATCGCTAAACTCGATTAAGATAATTGGTTGCAAAATAACGGTTAACATTATTATGTAAACCGAGAAGTCTACCTAGAAGATGCTAGTGAATTTATGGATAAGGAGTGAATTCGGTTCACACCACTTCCGTAAATGTAGGCATTTAGCATTTAATGCTTGAAGGTAGGACTGGAGATTTTGCGCATACATTTAGTTTTTGACTGTTCGTGAAATGCCTTAATGAGACGAGTGAAGGTTGGTTGTAAGATTCTTGAGATCAGAAAGTGACAGTTGGACTGTCACAAGGCTTCTGATAGAATCTATAAGTAATAGCCTTAGACCTTGGAGTACGGTTACCTAAAGGAAGTTACTATCTGATTTAATCAGACCGTGTCCAACATCGGTTGTTGGTGATTACACTGATAAATACTACTAGATCAGAATGTCAATCCACCCAGAACGCAGTGGGAGTATTGACCCATTATGGTTGTGTGGACTCTATAGTATGTTGGGGTGATTGATAACCTGTGGCTCTTTGTGGGCTGTATAGGATTCTGATCAGAGAGGTTGGTTCGAAAACCTTATCCCTGTGAATGGAGTTTTGGTACTCGATTACATTGGCGTCTTGTAGAACCACCTGAGTGTCTCAGGCCCAGTGGGAGTAATTGGTTCTACGCCGAAAAGATTCGAATGAATAGGAAAGTTTAACTTTCAGCACAAAGCTGAGTGGTTGTTGAGAGGATTTTGCATCATTTAAACAAAAGAAAATTTATAAACCCTAACTTAGATGCAAAACTAACTCCTAACCGGCCAAACACCGGGTAGTTGATAGTATAGCGAGATAAGTAAGGGGTCGATCCACAGGAATTGGGATGTTGAATCTAATTTTGTTAACCTTTCCAATTGTTACTACTAGTTATTACTAAAACTAAAAGCAGAGATAAGTAAACTGGACAGAGGACTATCAATCCAAAGCCAGGAAACAATAATTGCGAACCAACATAAATAAAACTACAACTACTTAAAAACAAGAAACTAACGAACCCATGATAACGACTAAAGCAATATAACATAGAACAAACATGATCCACCATCCCCAACCCTTAATTCTTCCCTAGATTATCTTATGATGATTTAATTCAAGTTGTGGTTCACCTCTCTTAAGTAATCTTCTATCTCTCGATTTTAAAGATTAACACATCATAAAACGAGGTGCAAGATCTCTCAATCTAACAACCTAGAGATTCAACCTATCAACTTTCGTTATGTCAAGGTTAAAAATCTCATCTTTCTATGGTGATCTAAGGTTTACACCGACTTTCGTCATATGGTAAACATCAATAGCAATACAACTTTCGTTATCGATTGCATAACACATAATCAAAGGAAAGAAAACAACTTTAAAATTAAACTCACAAGATCATCCATGGACAAGAAATAGAAAGCTGCTTGAAAAGTATTACATGATCGCTCCAAGTTCAAAGCTTCGAGAGATCATCATGGCGATCGAACAAGAAAAGGAAAACAAAAGAAGTAAAACCTAATCTAACCGGATCACCCAAGCACAAGGCTTGGGTGATCGGAAATATGAAGCCAGAAATGAGCGGCGCGCTGTGTTTTTAGTGTGTGGAAGAAAATCTGGTCTATAATGTCTATCTCAGTAAATGAATTGAGGAGTCTTTGATTTATAGAAATCGAAGTCGACGCCGCCACTTCAAACGCCTGATCCAGTATGCGAACGCCGATTCGGCTTGGAACGCCGATTGGGCGTGATTCGAGCTCTCGATGATCGCTTTTGGTCTTGAGTAACGCCGCCAAGATGGAACGCCGGTTCCAATCCCTAACGCCGATTACGCGCTTCGAGCTTATCCGCTGATTCTTTGGCCTTATCTCTTAACAACCCATCCTTATCCTTTGTAACAAACCTTATCTCTTGGATATTCTAGATGATTCATGACTTGTCCTCCTTGATCTTATCCTTTTGCCACTTGTCACTTCCAAGCTTGAACACTTGTAAGCTCTAAATAATGATCAAATGATACCAAAATGTAATATAATTCCAAATTAACAATAAATCATCAATTAAGCATAAAATTCGATATGTTTTGGAATTAACCCATTGAAAATATCATTTACTCAATATTTCAATATAAAGCTCGATTTCTATGAAAATCATAAGAATATGGGGGAATTTGATATAAAATATATCGGTAAAAACACTACAATTTGACCCTTAACAGTGGTCTAAGGGTAATTCCCTAAAAAGTAGAGAGTTAACCAGACCTTGAACTCTCTCACCACTCAGTCTTGCTAGATTTCGTTAGAAAGCGGAAAATAGGGGTGATTCCCTGAGATTTTCTTGCCGTAAACGGAGTCTGGATTCATTCGGACAGAAGGGTCTTGGTTAGAACAAATGGCAGGTTAACTGCCGGGGCTTATATCCTTTGTGGATTTAAGAGAACCTCTCGGTCATTTAAAGTCACATTTTTAAAATATGTGGACTTGACCAGAATATTGATAAGTCTTTCGTTGGCTGGATATCAATATTGCTAAAGTAGTAGTATTAGTGTTCATGAATGATAACACTGAAACGGTTGGAATCAACATGGGTGTGCTATCTGAAGTCAGAAACTGACACGCCTAGATTCACTGGATGAGAGAATTGGACTATATTCTAAGAATCTGATTCGGTCAAATTCACGAGAATGAGTCATTGGCTATCCCACCTATCTTATTGAATAAGATGATCATGCATATACGTATGCAACATTCATCGAGAGTAGTCCTACCCTACCTCTCAAGAATGATTCTCTAAATCTTCGGATAAAGAGAAAATGGGATAGAGTCTCTCTTGGATAACGGCAAGTTAGGTTATAACAAGTCAATAGTAGTCAAATCTCGGATTCGAGCATTGAATAGTGGTTTAGTACATCCTCAAGTATCTTTGGAGAACGAGGAATCATATGCTTGTATATTCAGGTGCAAACTTGAATATGGTTGACTTAATCGATTTCGACTTGTAGTCAGATTAAGGATGATCATTAAGTTGATCTCGGGCTCAGTGTTTACTCATAGTGTTTAGAATTTCCTTTTTGGTGTGGAAGTAATTCCAGGTCTGATAAGCCGATATCACTTCATCGTGAAAACAGTGAAGAGATAGCTTATAAGAATCTTCTCAATCACAAGAAGTCAAAAGCATATTGAGAGGGAGTACCGCCTGATTGGAAGGACCGGCAACGTTTCGATCCTAAAGATCGTCTCGAGCCAACAACCTAACTGATCAGTGTACCAAGTCGAGTGCTTGGAGGGTACAGCATTGAGGGATATATCTCATCTGCTTTTAGAGCAAGTGGGAGAGTGTTGTGAATAAGATGAGAATGGGTGTGCTCTAAAAACAATCGTTGCTTGTAATTTTGTGCAAGTGGGAGATTGTTAGGTGTAGTGCCCGAAATACAATTTGTGTAATTGTTTTTTATATTGGATGACAGAATTTATCTCACCTTAGTTACTTGCTTTGTGCTTATAAAGTAATACACTGCTGCAAACCCTAAGTATATCTGTATGTAACCACTTAACTCAGTGCATGGATTACACGTGAGGATTGAGTTAGTGAAGATATGCTTAAACTATTAGTCCGTGGTGAATTTAATCAGAGTTTAGGGTCTCTTGATTAAAACACCAATAATGCGCTTGAACACCTTAGGGTGTGATAGTCTTATCCGGATTTGTCGGTAGAGGTACCTACGTGGGGCATTTATATATGATGGCATTCATATAGGATGGACCGATTTAATCTGTATTTTCGATATAACTCTGAATCGAGGAATCTTATTAAATCATTAGATGATCATATATGGATCAACCTTAATCCTAAGGTGATCACGTGAGTGCCGCTTGTCCCGGGTAGTGTTTGATGTGTTAGTTACGGTTCACTTAAATATGTGTTCCAAGCCACTTCTCATTGGCACTATCTCCGGATGAGTGAGTAGTTACGATTTTCACTGGACATGGAATCCATTCTTTCTGCGGGAAGTAGAGAGACAGATCCCCTTATTTGTTAGCCCTAAGAAAGTGATCGATCCCGGAGTTCACATTTGACTAATTAGCTACTAGTCGATATGTGCACTAATTGATCATCGAGGGGTTAATGGTAAATAAGGATAAGATATTCTCGAGCGGGTTCACGGAGACTTCCCACCGAATGGACGATCTATGGAGGGTTAATCCGTATGTAGTGATTATATCAATGGACACTTATCTACTACATGGGTTGAGTGTAAGTATATATCTATAATTGGTAGAGTTAGATTTCGGGTTTATCTTTGGCGTAATCCCGAATTAATAATTATATATATTTATTACGTTAGATGAATATTATATTTAATTATTGGAGCTACTCAAGTTATAAGTCGTGGTCCCACAATGTGGCATTTCTATAATTCGGGCTAATATTCTTGTTTATTTGGGCTCGAGAAATAATTAATTGGTTGGGCCAATTAATTGATATGCATGAATATTATTTAGTTGAAATTTAAATAATATAATACATGTAGAAGACATTTTACGTGGGGCACAGTGAGGGCTTAGTGTGGCGCCAATATGTCTTGGATTTTCCAAGAAATTAGTTTTTCTTGGATAATGACATATTGTGTAATTAGTTATTTATTTGTTAAATAATTAATTGGATAAATAAAAGAAAATAATTTATTTATTATTTATCTCTTAACTATAAGGATAATTATATTTTCTTATTATAAGATTATAATTATCTCTTATTTTTATTGGATAATAATAATTAGAATTATCTCTTTTATTTTGTTAAACCGATTGGGTATAGGTTTTTCTCTTGGATTTTGCCTATAAAAAAAGAGTTCTCCCCGAGCCCTAGGTGAAGAGAGGGCCACGAAATTCATAGAGAAAAAAGGCTAAGGAGTTCGATCCTTAGCTCCACCCGGTTGGAGAAAAACTTAGGGTTTTTCTCGGTTACATATCAAGGAGGTTCCAATTCCAAGAATCGGTGTCCATCAACCAGCGTTTGGAGAACACATTGGAAGATCAAGGCTTCTCATCCTAAGATCTTGGCTTCTCTTCTTACTATTGGTATGATTTTCTTAACCCCCTTGTAGTAGTTTAAGTCCTTTAACTATGTATTGTGATGTATAAGTCGTGATCCATCCGCTGCACGTAGATCTAACCCGTTTAGATCTAAGATCCTACATCCTTCACTCTGCTAGTAACAACAATCAAAGACCTTGTCAAATCTGTAATAGGTTGGGCACTCGGCAGTTGAATGCTACCATAGGTACTCTTGTTCTTATACTCAGAATCAACCTCAGTCTAATACTCCCCAGAATCAGTTCCTAGGACTAATGATGCTTACATTTTTACTCATGATGTTGTTAATGACCCTTACAGGTATTCGGATAGTGGTGCAACCATTCATATTACTGCTGACCTGAGTAATTTATAGCTCAACTCTGGATATGAAGGATCTGAAACCTTAACTGTTGGATCTGGTGAGCATCTTAAGATTGATCATATAGGTCATACTAATCTTCCGACTAGTACCAATTCCCAGTTGCATCTTAATGTTCATGTCCTGTAATTACTAAAAATCTTCTTAGTATCTATAATTGACCTATGAAAATTCTATTTTTGTGGAATTTCACTCTAATTATTGACTTGTGAAGGACAAACTTACAATGACAACTCTTAAAAGGGGTGCTTAAGGACGGTCTCTATCAAATCACTCTCCCATAGAGATCTCTTCATTCCAAGTCATTTTCCAATCAAGTGAAGCATGTTTCTGAAGGATGCAGGTTCTTAGATCTAAACGAGTTAGATCTACGCGCAGCGGATGGATCACGATTTATACATCACAATACATAATTAAAGGACTTAAACTACTACAAGGGGGTTAAGGTCATGTTACCAATAGTAGGAAGAGAAGCCAAGATCTTCCGATGTATTCTCCAAATGGCGGTTGGTGGACACCCTTCTTGATACACGAACCTCCTCGATATGCAACACCAAGAAAAACTCCAAGTTTTTCTCCAACCGGGTGGAGTTAAGGATCGAACTCCTTAGCCTTTTTTCTCTATAAATTTCGTGGCCCTCTCTTCACCTAGGGCTCGGGGAGAACTCTCTTTTTATAGGCAAAATCCAAGAGAGAAAACCTATACCCAATCGGTTTAACAAAATAAAAGAGATAATTCTAATTATTATTATCCAATAAAAATAAGAGATAATTACAATCTTATAATAAGAAAATATAATTATCCTTATAGTTAAGAGATAAATAATAAATAAATTATTTTACATTATTTATCTAATTAATTATTTAACAAATAAATAACTAATTACACAATATGTCATTATCCAGAAAATTAATTTCTTGGAAAATCCGAGACATATTGGCGCCACACTAAGCTCACTGTGCCCACGTAAAATGCCTCTTTTCATGTATTATATTATTTAGCCCAACTAAATAATATTCATGCATATCAATTAATTAGCCCAAACCAATTAATTATCAATGAGGCCCAAATAACAAGATTATTAGTCCGAATTACGAAGCACATCGGGGACCATGGACCTATAACCCGTAGCTCAATAATTAATTATTCATCGAACAAAATAAGTACATTAATTATTAATTCGGGATTACGCCACCATAAACCCAAAATCGAACTCTACCGATTATAGATGTATACTTATACTCAACCCATAGAGTGAATAAGCGTGCATTGATATAATCACTACATACGGATTAACCATCCATAGATCGTCCATTACAGTGGGAAGTCTCCGTGAACCCGACTCAGAATATCTTATCCTTATTTACCATTAACCCCCTGATGATCAATTAGTTCACATATCTGACTAGTGATCAATTAGTCTAATATGAACTCCCGGGATCAATCACTTTCTTAAGGCTAACAAATAAGGGGACTGTCTCTCTACTTCCCGCGGGAAGGAATAGATTTCATGTCCGTGAAAATCGAACTACTCACTCATCCGGAGATAGTGCCAATGAGAAGTGGCTTGGAACACATATTTAAGTGAACCGTAATTAACACATCAAACACTACCCGGGACAAGCAAAGACCTGTGATCACCTCAGATTAAGGTTGATCCATAGATGATCATCTAATGATTTAATAAGATTCCTCGATTACGGAATTATATCGAGAAATTCAGATTAAATTGGTCCGATCTATATGAATGCCATCATATATAAATGCCCCACATAGTACCTCTCTACCGACAATCCGAATAAGACTATCACACCCTAAGGTGTTCTAGGCGCATTATTGGTGTTTTAATCAAGAGACCCTAAACTCTGATTAAGTTCACCACGGACTAATTGTTTAAGTATATCACTACTAACTCAATCCTCACGTGTAATCCATACACCGAGTTAAGTGGTTACATCTGAGATATACTTAGGGTTTGCAGCAGTGTATTACTTTACAAGCACAAAGCAAGTAACTAAGGTGAGATAAATTCTATCATCCATTATTAAAAACAATTACACAAATTGTCTTTCGGGCACTACACCTAACAATCTCCCACTTGCACGAAATGACAAGCAACGATTGTTTTAGAGAGCACACACTTTATCATCTTATTCACAACATTCTCTCACTTGCTCTAAAAGCAGATGAGACATATCCATCAATGCCGTATCCTCCAAGCACTCGACTTGGTACACTGACTAGTTAGGTTGTCGACTCGAGACGATCTTTAGGATCAAAACGTCGCCGGTCCATCTAATCAGGTGGTACTCTCTATGCATTTGACCTCTAGTGGTGAGAAGATCCTTCAAAGCTATCTCTTCCTTTGTTTTTCACAATGAAGTGATATCGGCTTATCGACACGGAATTACTCCCTGCACAAAAAAGGAAATTCTAAGCACTATGAGTAAACACTGAGCCCGAGATCAACTTAATGATCATCCTTAATCTGACTACAAGTCAGAATCAGTGTAGTCAAACATATTCAAGTTTGCACCTGAATATACAAGCATAAGATTCCTCGTTCTCTAAAGATACTTGAGGACGTACTAAAAATCTAGTTATTGCTCGAATCCAAGATTCGATTGCAATTGACTCGTGTTAAGCTGACTTGCCCTTAGTCTAGAGAGACTCTATCCCATTTTCTCTTTATCCAAAGATTTGGAGAATCATTCCTGAGAGGTAGGGTAGGACCACTCTCGATGAATGATGCAACCGTGTATGCATAATCATCTTATACAATAAGATAGGTGGGATAGCCAATGACTCATTCTCGTGAATTTGACGAATCAATTCTTAGAATATAGTCCAATTCTCTCATCCAGAGAATCTTGGCCTCGCTGGATTTCGACTTCGATTAGCACACACATGTTGTTTCCAACTGTTTGATGTTATCATTCATGAACACTAATACTACTACTTTATTAATATTGACATCCAGTCTAAAAGACTTAAAAATATTCTGGTCAAGTCCACATATTTTAAAACATGCGACTTTTAATGACCGAGAGGTTCTCTTACATCCATAAAGGACATAAGTCCCGAAGTCAACTCCGCCATTTGTTCTAACCAAGACCCTTCGTTCGAATGAATCTGACTGCTTTTACGGCAAGAAAGTCTCAGGAATCACCCCTATTTTTACGCGCTAACGAAATCTAGCAAGACGAGTGGTGAGAGAGTTCAAGGTCCAGTTAACTCTCTACTTGTCGTGAGTCACCCCTATACCACTCGGCTTTGCACTGAAAGTTAAACTTTCCTATTCATTCGACTCTTTTCGGCGTAGGACCAATTACTCCCCATTTGGCCCTGAGACACTCAGGTGGTTCTACAAGAGGTGAAAGTAAGCTGGAGTACCAAAACTCCATTCACAGGGATAAGGTTTTTGAACCACACTCTCTCGATCGTAATCCTATCTGACCCACAAAGAGCCACAAAGTTATCAATCACCTCAGACTATAAAGTCCACACAACCATAATGGGTCAATGGTTAAACCATACTCTCATTTGTGTTCGGGTGGATTGACATTGATCTAGTAGTATTTATCGGTGTAATCACCAACAACCGATGTTGGATGTGGTCCGATTAAATCGAGATAGTAACTTCCTTTGGGTAACCGTACTCCAAGGTCTAAGGTCATTACTTATAGATTATATCGGAAGAATTGTGATGATCCAACTGTCACTTTCGATCTCAAGAATCTTACAACCAACCTTCACTCGTCTCATTAAGGCATTTCACGAGCAGTCAAAATCTGAACGTATGCGCAAAATCTCCAGTCCTAACTTCAAGCATTAAATGCTAAATGCCTACATTTACGGAAGTGGTGTGAACCGAATTCACTCATTATCCTAAATTCACTAGCATCTTCTAGGTAGACTTCTCGGTTTACATAATAATGTTAACCGTTATTTTGCAACCAATTATCTTAATCGAGTTTAGCGATTGTATTGTAGTACATCAATAACTATATAGGGCAAGTCTATGGTTTCTTTCTCGGTGAGAAACATTCCACTTTAGGAGGCGGTGAGCATCGATCCCAAGACTATGCTATAGCCTATTTATGAGCATGGAATACTCTATTCTCTCGCTAAAATCGAGAGACTCCTCCTCGTATTCTTTTGATAAACTAAATCGCGTTTGAGTAGTTATCAGGACAAAATGTCACCACTCAAAAACTCCCACTAGCTTGTGTGCTCTCACTAGACCCCAAAGGTCATGATGAACAAGCTATGTTACCCTTCAAATCTATTACCCTCTCCCGATTGAAAGGAAACTTAGTCATTGTTCCTTTGAGATAGTGTTCCTAGACTGGGAGATAGGAATCACCCTTAGCCAGTCGTCAGGTCTTATCTTTAGGATATATGCACTAATTAATAGATATTGAAGGGTCGTTTATCTTAATACGGAAACCTTTTACCTTTAATAGTTTTAGATGTGTTACACATACCTATTCAGCTTTTCTTAGTGTTTTCGGTCTTTATCAAACAAAAGTCCAGTCATGATGATTCATCGCAAATGTCTTCTTCACTTTGTTTAAGGCAATCTGTAGTATCGAGATGAAAGTGAATCCATTTGTTTCAACGAATCTGTATGTGAGAAAAATAAATTTTTCTGTGATATTCAAGGATAGAATCCGAAATTCATTTCCTTATTTCACTCCCACTATTATAGCTGAAATTACTGTCCGTTGTCTTCTTTATTAATTGTTAATGCATAGCTTCCTTGTTCTTCCAAAGAACTAAGCTACCGAGTCGAGTTACTCGGTTAAGAAAGTCGCTAAGGATTCATTGGTTAAGTGATCCGAAATCACTTTCCTTATCCTATACTTTATGTAATTAATTTTTCGGTTTAGCCTCAAAACTTTAGTTAAGATGATTAACACTTATAGACATTCTTTCCCATTCTCAACTTTCCTTAAAAGGAAATAGTCTTGAACTAGCAGTTCAATTGAGTAGACACTACTCGTGAAGTGAGCGTGGGATGTCTAATGAAAGCGTTACCCAGTGGGACTAATTTTCTAATAAATTAGAAAAACAATGAGATAAAAGCTCCCACTAGTTTATCGGTTCCAAATACCGTCTAACTAGCGACACTTTAATTTATGATTCTCTAATTTTTCTATTAGAAAATTTCTCGTGTAGACACTACACAATTAAAATTCACTAGAAGAATTTTATCGTCCCAATCATCTTTCAAACTAACTATGGTTGTCTCTCGTTCAACACGAGTGACAGCAGTGACATACTTATTTACGTCACTTAAGTCTTGAAGGCTCAAGAAAAATATCTCTTCCGAAAAATTAATCGCATGTTAGATCAATAAGTACAACGTTCTAGTTACTTGCCACTTTTTAACGAAGTCATTACTAGTCAATTTTCACTCAGCAGATGAGTCTAGCACCCTAGAGATATATAAATAGTTGTAAATAAAATTGATGAAAAATAAATCCAAATCATACACTACTAATAAATTTTAGGAACTATAAACTAAGTACTTATAGTCTATCCTACCGTTCCAAGGATTTAATCTAATGCCTCGGTGCGCCTTAGGGTAGGTCAAAGAGGTTTCGATTAATATTGAAGATTAAATTGAGAATCGAACATCTCATTTGTGATCGTCAATCACCTTTCCTTTTCACCAAGGTACTACCAAAAATACCCTTTATGAGTGTGACCTCATGTCTCCGATTTTTAGGTAGACCCGAGTGTGTGCCGCTTAGGGTCGGTCGGTGACCGACGAGTACCCAAAATCCTATCCTTTCGGAGACCAAGCCTTGAATTTTGATAGCGGTGAAGGCCTTCTCAGGGAGGCCGGTCCCGAGCCGCACGAGGCGTCACCATTCTCTCACGTTGCTTGTGTCAGCGATAGAGGCCGTGGGGTCGGCTGTCGCCTCCCGCTCCCACTCAATATTTTGAAAAAGTGGTGGGTCATTGATCACGTTTTCCGGACTTGATGTTACATTAAGGAACAATAAATCATAGGCCCGAATGTTGTCGGTTACGTGGGCTAGCCCACCCGACCTATTCGTTGGAACATATGTGACCGTCGGACGGGTCAAGACCAGGGAAGCTCCGTTGAGCCGTAGTGGCTCTTCGGATGGCTCACCTTGCGGACCCCGTGCAAGCGCCACACGTGGAGAGGTGAAGTCGATCGAGCCATAGCTACTGTTGACCACCCAACCGTGGTTTAAACCACTTTCGAACCATGTATGCCCGAGATTATCCAATCCTTAAACACCAAACTTTCACGTAGACACTACGGAACAAAAAACGTAATCTCGTCTAGGTAAGGTGGAATTCACCGAGAATCCAACACCTTAACCACGAGGTTTCGGGATTTTACTCCTTATGCTTTCGCAGAGTGGGATTCACCGAGAATCCATCACCCAACCTCGACGATTGAAAAAACCCGTGTTCCTCGGTTTTTGCCCTACTTAGTTTCTAATTAATATCAATCAATTAATTAAAACCAATTGCATGTTATATACATGCCTAACTAATTCCTCGAATTAATTTCTACATGTATGCATATGGAGTGGAATTCATGATATGATGCATGTCATGGCAATTTTCCGGTTCTACACATACAATCTAAACATGTATACTAGTGCGGAAAATAAACATCGAGATGGACCGTTGGCACCTCCGTATCTAATCTATTAAAATAAAATAAAATTAGAAGCCCTAATCTGTAGCTGTTCAAAACTTCCACGATCGGCAAACCAAACGAACTTGGATCGCAACGAAAATCTCCAGATCCGTTCTTCATTCCTCGGGCTTCAATATGGACGGTTGGATCGGAGCTTTGACTTGTCAATTTTCTCCAGTGAGCCGCCCAACTAGCTGCTGAATCTGACTTTTACAGCAGCGCATCAAATACTTCCCGAGGCCGATCGGGAATCGAGATGAATCCCAATCGACCTGAAATTTTTATCCCACGTCAAAAACTCCATATTTTTCGATCTGACCGGTTGGATTTGTGTTTCAACGGTCCAAACGCTTCCAGAAATTCGAGGAAGTCACAGGTATGGTTTCTGTGAATCCTGTGTTTTTCTGTTACAACAGCTTCTTTGCAGCAACGAACGGATATCAAAACGGACTCCGATCAACGCCAAATTTTTTGGAATTGTTCATCATCTTCCAATCTTGATTCTGACCGAAGGGATCGTCTTTTCAACGGCTCGATCAACGGTAAAAACGAAATAACTAAACAGCTACTAAACAGATCTATTTTCTGGAAATTAAAATTGCAATAAAAATAAATTACAAAATTTCCTATACTCATATGAACGAATTTTCATCGTTTAAATGAGTTTACAATAGATCTAACGGGTAAACTTGATGTCAACCCCAATCCATCTCTTCAACCATAGCAATTAATCATTATCAATGCATAAAACAATAAATAAAATTTACCTACATGCAATTCCACTCCTTTAAATCGTTTAATTATGATTATGACTATATAAATCGTGGAACCTGGCTCTGCTACCACATGAAGGATGCAGGTTCTTAGATCTAAACGAGTTAGATCTACGCGCAGCGGATGGATCACGATTTATACATCACAATACATAATTAAAGGACTTAAACTACTACAAGGGGGTTAAGGTCATGTTACCAATAGTAGGAAGAGAAGCCAAGATCTTCCGATGTGTTCTCCAAACGGCGGTTGGTGGACACCCTTCTTGATACACGAACTTCCTCGATATGCAACACCAAGAAAAACTCCAAGTTTTTCTCCAACCGGGTGGAGTTAAGGATCGAACTCCTTAGCCCTTTTTCTCTATAAATTTCGTGGCCCTCTCTTCACCAGCAACTAGGAAGCTCTCTTTTATAAGCAAAATCAAGAGAGAAAACCTATACTCGTCGGTTTAACAAAATAAAAGAGATAATTCTAATTATTATTATCCAATAAAAATAAGAGATAATTACAATCTTATAATAAGAAAATATAATTATCCTTATAGTTAAGAGATAAATAATAAATAAATTATTTTATTTTATTTATCCAATTAATTATTTAACAAATAAATAACTAATTACACAATATGTCATTATCCAGGAAAATTAATTTCTTGGAAAATCCAAGACATATTGGTGCCACACTAAGCCCACCAGCCCATGTAAATTATCTTTTCATGTGTATATTATTTAATTTTAATTAAATAATATTCATTAAATATCAATTAATTATTTCAAACCAATTAATTATCAATGAGGCCCAAATAACAAGATTATTAGTCAATTCTGAAGCGCACATCGGGGACCATGGACTATATAACCAGAGTAGCTCCAATAATTAATTATTCATCGAGCAGAATAAGTACATTAATTATTATTTCGGGATTACGCCACCATAAACCTTGGCCCGAACTCTACCGATTATAGATGTATACTTATACTCAACCCATGAGTGAATAAGCGTCCATTGATATAATCATTACATACGGATTAACCCTCCATAGATTGTCCATTCGAGTGGGAAGTCTCCGTGAACCCGACTCGAGAATATCTTATCCTTATTTACCATTAACCCACGATGATCAATTAGTTCACATATCGACTAGTGATCAATTAGTCTAATATGAACTCCGGGATCGATCACTTTCTTAAGGCTAACAAATAAGGGGTCTCTTTCTACTTCTCTCGGGAAGGAATGGATTCCATGTCTGTGAAAATCGAAACTACTCACTCATCCGGAGATAGTGCCAATGAGAAGTGGCTTGGAACACATATTTAAGTGAACCGTAACTAACACATCAAACACTACCCGGGACAAGCAAAGACCGTGATCACCTCAAGATTAAGGTTGATCCATAGATGATCATCTAATGATTTAATAAGATTCCTCGATTACGGAATTATATCGAGAAATTGATTAAATTGGTCGATCTATATGAATGCCATCATATATAAATGCCCCAGCGTAGGTACCTCTACCGACAGTCCGGATAAGACTATCACACCCTAAGGTGTTCAGGCGCATTATTGGTGTTTTAATCAAGAGACCCTAAACTCTGATTAAGTTCACCATGGACTAATTGTTTAAGTATATCACTACTAACTCAATCCTCACGTGTAATCCATACACTGAGTTAAGTGGTTACATACAGATATACTTAGGGTTTGCAGCAGTGTATTACTTTACAAGCACAAAGCAAGTAACTAAGGTGAGATAAATTCTATCATCCATTATTAAAAACAATTACACAAATTGTCTTTCGGGCACTACACCTTACAGTTTCTCAACCATTAGACCAGGTTGTATCTCTAGTGGCTAGTCAGTCTGACCAAGATAATGTCACGCAATGGCATAGAAGGCTTGGTCACCCTTTATTTTCTATTTTGAATCATTGCATACTTTGCCTTACCCTGCTTCTAATTCTATATTTTCTTCTGTGTTGCAACTTATTCACACTAACATGTAGGGTCCTTCCCCAGTGCACTCACGTTCTTGTTACATACACTTCTTGATGATTTTTGTAGGTATACCTGGGTGTATCCTCTTAAACATAATGAAGATGCCCTGCATGACTTTAAACAGTTTGAATCCTTGGTGGAAAACCAGTTTAACACCAGAATTAAAAGTTTTCAGTCAGATTTTGGAGGTGAGTATAAATCCTTTATCTCTATCCTGCAAGAAAATGGAATCCAACCTAGATATATGCATGTCCTTATAAGCATGCAAAAAATCGTAAGGCAAAAATAAAACATAGGAACATAGTTAAAACATGGCTGACCCTTCTTGCTAGGGGTGTACACGGTTCGGTTCGGATCGGTTAATGGCCGTAACCGAAACCGAGCCGAAATTTTCGGTTAATTGAAAATCAGAAACCGAAACCGAACCGTTTGTAAAAGAAAACCGAACCGAAATAACCTGTTTGGTTTGGATGGTTAACCAAAAAACAGAAATAAAATCAAAATTAAATAATTATAGATAACTGAATTGAACCGAACCGAACTAACCGGTTGATTAACTGAAAAACCAAACCGAAATAACAAAATTTCATCCAAATTATACAATTACAACAGGTTGATTCACTATATGGTTATAAACGGTTGGTTTTTCTATTTGGTTTCGGTTCTGTTTCGGTTCGGATATAAACGGTTTGGTTTCAGTTGCGTTTCGGTTCAGTTTTTGGTTCGGTTTGGTTTGGATAATTTCTGAAGACTAACCGTGAATCGAACCGAAAAATTCGGTTTTTCCATTTAGAAAATCGAAAACCGAACCATAGCACTTATTAACCGAACCAAACAGAACCGAATTACCCAGGTTCGGTTCGGTTTTCGGATTACCTGTATCCGTGTACACCCCTACTTCTTGCACTGGCCTCCCTACCTTTGTCCTACTGGTGGAAAAGTTTTCATAATGGAATCACCCTAATTTACAGGTTACCTTATCATGTTCTTAACAACCTATATCACCCTATAAAGTAATCTACTATAAACAACCTGGTTATGCTTCTCTTAGGGTTTTTGGATGTGCTTGTTATCCCTATCTAAGGCCCTATCAATGACACAACTTTCAGTTTCACACCGAAAGTTGCACTTATCTGGGCCAAAGTCCTTACCATAAAGGATCTTTATGTCTGTCTCCTACTAGTAGCATATATGTGACTAGTAATATAACTTTTAAGAAGTCTATGTTCCCTCATAAGACCACCTCTGTATCAAATCCAAATCCTAGCACCAAAGAATCTTGTTCTCTTATTCTGTGCACCTTATCAGACAACCATATTCTTATCTTACCCTCAACCTCTCTCTATCCTCAACTCTTATAGATGCTTTTGTCTTCTCTACACCTTAAACTCTTGCTCATGGTGGTAGGTCTGAGATTTCCTGAAACCCTCATGCAACTTCTCATTCCTCTCAAGAATCACATACTAAATCTAGTTCCTAATCCGCTCACTCTATCTTTCCTCTACTACTCAGCTATCAGTTTTTGCTCTTGCTCCTCCTCAACCTTCATATGGTTATATTCAAACCTCTAAATCCAGCTACCTTAACACTCATCCTATGCAAACTAAATCCAAGAGTGGCATTCATAAACTGAAAAAATTCTCTTACTTAGCTAGCACTTCTCCCTCACAATATCCAACAAAACCTACCAAGGTTTCATATGCTCTTGTTGATCCTAAGAGGAGTAAGGAAGTAAATAGAGAATATAAAGCTCTTATCGGGAATCAAACTTGGGATTTAGTCCCTGCAGATCCTAGATAGAGTTTGGTGGGTAACAAATGGGTGTTCAAGTTAAAACCTAACCCATATAAGAGTGTTCAATACAAGGCTAGATTAGTTGCTAAGGGCTTCCACCAAACATTAAGATTGGATTATTATGAACTTTTAGCCCTGTTGTTCGGGCTGCAACTATCAGAGTAGTCCTTTCAGTTACAGTTGCTCAGAATTGGTCAATTCATCAAATGGACATTAATAATGCATTTTCAATGGGACCTTCGATGAATCTATCTTCATGCCTCAACATGAAGGTTTTGTTTCCAAAGGCAAACCTCATCATGTGTGCCATCTCAAAAGGCATTATATGGCATCAAACAAGCTCCTAGAGCTTGGTTTGAAGAACTTAGAAGTCAGTTTATACACTGGGGATTTCATCAATCAAAGACAGATTACTCATTGTTTGCTTTCAGCACTAACATTGACATTTTTTATGCTTTATTGTATGTAGATGACATACTTTTAACAGGAAACAACACTTCCCCCATTCATAAGTTTATTCAGCTTCTCAACAGCATATTTTCGTTGAAAGACTTAGGACTGATCAGTTATTTTCTTGTCATACAGGCCTTTAGAGATTATACTGTTTGTATCTTACCCTTCACTTGTATTCTTTACAACTTCTTAAGAGGTTAGGTCTAAGAAACTTGAAACCATGCGCTACTCCTACGAAAATAGGGGTTCAATTGTACATGGTTGCACTTTGTACATGCCTAAGAAACTTGAAAACATTACTAGTCACTCATTGGCAATCTTTGTAGAGGCTTCTCAGATTTGTGAATGGGACAGCTCACTATGGGATGCACTTCACTCATCACTCATCTTTCAATCTTATTGGATTTTCGGACCTTGACTGGGGTTGTGATACCTTTGATAGATGTTCCATAGCAGGTTATTGCTTTTATATAGGTGGATCATTGGTTTCTCGGTGCTCAAAGAAACAACAGGCTGTGTCTAGGTCAAACAGTGATTCTAAATACAGGGCTCTAGCACACCTTGCTGTTGAGTTATAGTGGATGCGATCTTTGCTTGGTGAACTTCACTTGGTAGTTTCCACAACACCCCTTGCCTGGTGTGACAACACTGAAGCCCAGTCACTGGCCTATAACTTTGTGTTCCCTGCACGTACAAAGAAAATCGAAATCGATGTAGACAATGTCAGAGATCAGGTTCTAAAAGGGAGGTTACAAAGTGAATTTTGTTCCATCTTCGACCAAGTAGCTACTAAAGCGTTTCTCATTCCAAATTTGCAGATTTTTCTTGATAACTCAATGTGATTCCAATCCCTTGAGTTTGAGAGGAGGAGGTGGGGCGTTAGTATTCAACATTAGATATGTTAGATATGTGTGGTCTGTTTTCTATTTGTACAAGTGGCTTGTTTGTAGTTGGTACATGTGGCTAATCAGTCAGAATATTGAGCTAGATTTGACGATACAGGGTTTCACTCCCTCCACGTGTCATCTATCGGTTGGTCATCACAGTGTGAAATAACGCCAGTATATCCATGTCGATGCCCAGGCTCGAGGCCAAGGCCATCATATCAAAGCCAGGCTACGACTATCGACTATCGAGTATCGAGCAGTGTAGGACATTCAGTCCGCACCAGCTAGCAATGTAGGACAGCGAGTCCCAGAGTCGATCACCACAGGTCGATAACGAGGATAGAATCCGCATTAGCTTACTAAGCCCATTAATAGCGATAGCTTGGGTGAGGGGTCAAGGCCCATTTAAGGGTAAAGGTGACAATAACATAAGCCGACTTAACCTTAGGGTTTAGGCAAGTGTTGTCATTATAAATACCCCATTCCAGGAACTACATAAGGCTTGATTCCTGGAATTGAACAGGATACGTAGGCAATCCAAGATACAGTCTTGGACTCAGCCGCATACATAAAATCCACCCCTTCATTCCTCTTTTTGGCATTAGGGTTCTTGCGTGTTCATCACTAGATTAAATTAGGGCTCACATCATTAAGGTGACATAATTTGTCATCGTCATTGGCGCTAGAAGGAGGGCCTTCTATTGATCGAATACTCAAGAACACGATGCCTCCCAAGAAAACTGCATCCAAAACCACATCCAAAGCAGTTGATCAAGGCTCCCAGATGAACGAGCCAACCGATCCTGATATGCAAGGAGAAGAGGATCCAGCCTTGGATCTTGTTCAGCACGATCCTCAGCAAAAACAAGGGGAAAAAGATCAAGCTTTGAACCCTGCCCAGGAAACCCACCAACCAGAAAAGCAAGCTCTTGCTCCAGAATATCGGACGCTTGCGGATCAGTTGGCAGGGGCGGACTTGGAGGTAATGTCCAGGATAATCGCCGAGGCAGTTACGGCGCGAAGGAAAGCAGACGCCGCCCAGAAAGAAGCTATGGCGGAAGGCGGCCAGAAAGAAGCTGTGGACAAACCTAAACAGACTCCTGAGGAAGAAATAAGCGCATCATCTAGCTCGGTGGAAAGGAAGAGACGCGAGATCCACCAAAAACACCAGAGAGGGGACGATGACAGCGCCAGGGAGGAGTTGAATGCAATTTTGGGAAAGAATCAGGTGTCGTTGTGGCTCGAGTCTCCCTTCACGAAGGAGATCGAGAGCTTTCCTAAACCCAAGGGGTTTAAGATACCGAAAATAGAACCTTATGATGGCACCACCGACCGGAGGACCACCTCCACAGTATCATGTCGCAAATGAGGTTGGTGGAGCACACGATGCAATGCGTTGTCGGGCATTTGAGGCGCTATTTACTCGTAGGTCGAGCAAGAGAATGGTTCACGAAGTTGCGACCGTGGTCGATCTCGATTTTGCCATGCTCGTTTCGAAAGTTCCGAGATGCGTTTATAGTCAACAAGAAGTTTCATCTGAGTGCCACGCACCTCATGAACGTGAGGCGACAAAGAGATGAGGCAGTGATGGAATATTTGAAGAGGTTTAATCTCGAGGCCATGCAGTCAAGGACGCGAATGACCGACTTTCGATCACGTCATTCGTAGGGGGGCTGCGTAATACTAAGTTATACATGAAGTTGAGCAGAGACGTCCCCCATACCATGGACGAATGTGTCAATGTAGTGCATAGATTCTGTCAAGGGGAAGAGGCAGTGCGGCGGCACACCCAATCCGACTGGATGGAATCCAAGAAAGACACCCGAGGTCCGAGCAGAATCGGTCAAGAGGCGGGATGTCGAGAGTAAGCCATCAGTTTGGGACCGTATCGACACGTCCACCTCAGACCGTGGGGGCAAGAAGGGACCCTCACGTGATAAGGACTTTATCCCGCTCAATCGACCTCGATCCGAGGTGTTGTCGATTATGCTCTCAAAAATTTGGCGAAGAAACCGCCACCGTTGAAGAAACCTCGAGAAAAGAGGAATGCAAGCAAATACTGTGATTTTCACGAAGACATAGGCCATACAACAGAGGACTGTATCGACTTGAAGAGAGATATCGACGTCTGCATTCACGAAGGAAAGCTAGACGAAGTTGTTGACAGATCTCGATATGATGTGCCCAGAGGGCGTGGAGAATTCAAGAGGAAAAACTCCGATCAAGATAGGAACCGAGGTCGAGATGTCCAGAGACGAAGGGTTCGGTCACCTCAGAGGAATCGATCCCCAAGTCGGGAAGGAAACAACAGAGATAACTTTGGTGGGACAGACACGAAGAAAATCGACTTTGTAAACTATGTCAATACGATCTTTGGTCGGATGAAAGTGATAAGGATCGAGACCGGTGAAGAGCCGACTAGTAGCTTTCGAGAGAGCGCATGCAGCTTCGATTCACGGCAAGTCGGATATGGCCCTCGAGATGATATCCCCAAGTCGAGGAGTCATAGCGAAGAAGGTTAGTTATTGAGGCGATTATTAGCCGAGCCCGTGTATCGAGAGTCCAGTATCGATAACGGAGTGCGATGAACATCATATATCACTCGGCGTTTCAAGCGATGAAGTTGAAAGAGAAGGATCTAGCCCCATATGCGTCTCTCCCTGCTCGGATTCACAGGCAAGCGATCCATCCTATGGGCTCGATAAAGTTACTCACGACGGTTGGAGATGGCGAAAGGAAGGACACTTGAATTAAGCTATGTGGTAGTCAAGGCTCCTCTGCGTACAATGTTATCCTAGGGCGACTGCGCTCTTTGACTGCGTGCTATCATATTGACTTTCCATAATAGTATGAAGTTTCCCACGAGGAACGGTTCCCACGAAGTAAAGGTGACGTTGAAGTCGCTCGGAGTTGTAACTCTGTAGTCATGAATGGGAAGATGGCGGTTCAACAAGTCTTAGTCGAGGCGATTCGAGAGGAAGAGGAGGAGAAGAGTTGGGTCTCGGTGGCGCGATCAGCGTCCGACGACGGGAAGGAGAGGGCGATCGGTGTGTGCTTGAGTCGAATTTGGATCCCGAGAAAGAAAAAGCGACTCTTGGTCGAACTTTTAGTCGAGTTCGAGAGACATCTTTGCTGGAAATCCACCGACATGCCGGGATGTCTCACCGACATTGCAGTTCACAAACTTGAAATTGACCAGGCTAAAAAGCCGGTCAAGCGAGAAGAAGAGAAATTTTGCGTCGGATCGACTTGAGGCAATCGAGGCGGAAGTCGGCAAGCTACTGGCAGCCAAGATAGTGAAAGAGGTATTCTATCCCGAATGGCTAGCTAACCCAGATATTAGTCAAGAAGCCTGATGGGAGTTGGCGCATGTGTGTAGACTTTTCTGATTTGAACAAAGCATGCCCAAAAGACAGTATTCATTTGCCCAAAATCGACGAGTTAGTAGATTCAACCATTGATTTTGAAGTTTTGGTTACTTAGATGCATATAAAGGATACCATCGAGATCTTAATGGATCCTCGAGATGTGGAAAAACAGCGTTTATCACGATTCGGCACCTTACGCTATGTGACCATGCCATTCGGATTAAAGAATCTTTGGGGCAACATATCGGAGGGCGATCAACAAGATATTTGCAAGACAAATTGGTAGATGTATGGAAGTTTATGTAGGCGACTTGCTTATCAAGAGTCGATCTATAAGACAATACAGTCGATGCTTGAGAGGTTTTGAGGTATTGAGAGAAACACAGATGAGGCTAAACCGAAGAAGTGTACTTTTGGAGTCAGTCGGGTAAGTTCTTGGGATACATGATTTGAAGGGCGGGATTGAGCAAACCGGATAAAATTGATACATTGAAGAACATGCCCGCACCACGAAATATCAAGGAAGTACAAAGGCTCACGGGTCGAATGGCGGCTCTCAATGATTTCTATCGAGATCGCGCGGCGCTACCTTTTTCAAGATACTCCGAAAGGCCAGTCATTTTCATTGGGATGATGAATGTCGACTGACCTTTGAAGAGTTGAAAGCTTATTTATCGAGTTACCTACCCTCACTTCTCCTCGGGAAGGGAAAAGTTGTTGATTTATTTGGCGGTGTGCAAGGAAGAAGCGGTGAGTGCGGTTCTAGTGCGAGAAGGGGTACATGGCCAGGTGCCAATATACTTTGTTAGTAAAGCACTACATGGCCCTCGAGATCCGAACTCACCACCGGTGAGAAGTTAGCATTGTGCCTGGTTCACGCCTCGAGGAAGTTGAGGCCATATTTTCAAGCTCATCCTATTGTGGTAGTCACCGACCAACCACTAAAGCGATTTTGGCGAAACCCGACACCTCGGGGCGGTGGCGAAATGGGTGATAGAGATGGCCCAAGATGCGATATCAAGTTCCTCCTCGAACCGCGATAAAAGCACAGGCCTTGGCGATTTTTAGTTGAAGGATCTCCGTCCAACTCGATCGGAAAAGCAAAGCCCGGAGGAAAAATGGACTCTTCAAGTCGATGGAGCATCGAGTAAGGAGAGGCGGGAGCGGGGGCTCCTTCCGGTAAGCCCGAAAGGCGAGGAATTCCCATACGCCCTTCGATTCGACTTCAAAGCAACGAACAACGAGGCCGAGTATGAGGCTATGATCACTGGCTTAAAGCTCGCTTTGAAGCTGGGTGTCGAAGATTTGTCGGTTTCTGATGACTCATGATTAGTGGTCAATCATGTGAAAGGGAGTATGAGGCTAAGGAAGAAACCATGAAGAATTACTTAGCAGTTGTCCAAAGCCTCATACCGAAATTCAAAACGGTTCAATTCGAGCAGGTTCCCCGAAGTCAGAATAAGAGAGCCGATGCGCTCTCCAAGTTGGCCTCAAACTTCATGTCAAGTAAGAAGGTTCTAGTCGAGTTACTGACCGATAGGAGTTACATCGAGACAGAGGCCCAGCCGATTACTCAGCAGGCCACGTGGATGGACTCGATCGCTCTTTACCTCAAAGACGGAATACTACCATCTGATAAGGTACAATCTAGAAAAGTTCGACTACAGTCCACTCGATATGCGTTCTTCGACGACATCCTCTATCGGAAATCTTTTGTAAGTCCATGGTTAAGATGTGTATCTGAAACCGAAGGTGAATATCTCTTGGAAGAAATTCATAGAGGAGCATGTGGAAACCACTGCGGGGCTAGAATGTTAGCTCGAAAATGCAAGTTAGCTGGGTATTTTTGGCCGTCGATGCAACGAGATGCGAATAATCGTGTCCAAAAATGCAACACTTGTCAGATTCATGATAATATCTCCCATCAACAAGCGCAAGACATGAATGTCATCTCGTCAGCATGGCCATTTGATCAGTGGGGAGTCGATATCGTTGGACCCCTACCTCGAGCTCCGGGAAATCTTAAATATGTGGTCGTGGCCGTAGATTACTTCACGAAGTGGGTCGAAGCTAAGGCTATACCCGACATCAAAGCTGCAACCATCAAAAAGTTCTTGTGGGTCGACATTTTGTGCAGGTACGGGATCCCGAAGGCTCTGATCTCGGATAACGGTACCCAGTTCGAAGATCGTAAAGTTAGAGAATGGTGCGGTGAATACCATATCGACCAGAGATTCACCTCGGTAGCTCATCCACAGCAAACGGTCAAGTCGAGCAAACTAATCGGCGAGATCAAAGTCGGGTCTAAAAAAGAGACTAGAGGCGGAAGGTCGAGATTGGGCGATTCAACTTCCGAGCATCCTATGGTCATATAGGATGACTCCTAATTCGTCAACCTGGGAAACTCCTTTTCTTTGGTATATGGGTGTGAAGCGGTGATTCCCGCCGAGATCGGAGTTCCCTCTCCTAGAGTTCTGGCCTACAATGTGGAGACAAATGATCCCGAACTCCGACAAGAAAGGGACAATGTCGAAGAGCGAAGGGAGATAGCCTCAGCCAGAATGGCAAGGTATAAACAGAAGATCTCTCAGTATTACAACTCGAGGGTCAGGCATCGATACTTCAAAGTCGGTGATTTGGTTCTAAGGAAGAATGAAGCAAGTCGACAGGAGGCGGCCGGAAAATTAACCCCGAATTGGGAAGGACCTTATCAGATCCTGAATGTCCACCCCAAAGGATCTTATCAACTTGGTCGGGCGGATGGAACTACTGTTCCTCGACATTGGCACGCCAACAATCTGAGGAAGTATTATGTTTGAGATAAGCTTTACTTTGATGAACTTATTTACTTTTCACTTATGAATCTTGTAATAAGTCCATGAGACAATTTTATGAGTATTCTAATAAATTTGTATCTTTTCGAGATGCTTTCTGTGTTTGTTAGGATTTATAGCCAAAACAATACGAGTCTAATGTGACAGAACAGTTAAAGGCAAAACAATGGAAAACGAGTAGAGAAATCCGCAGGTCGGACATCTCGATAAAGCCAAAGCAAAGTTAGCCTAATGGGCGATGAATGCAAAGGCATAGAGACGGTTCGCAGGGTCGGGCCAAAGGTCCAAGCTAAGAGCCGAACGAGCCCAAGAGGCAGACAAGGCTCAAGCAAAGGACAGTTCGCATAGTCGGGCCACTTGTCCCAGTCGAAAGCCGAATAAGCCCGAGGGGCGAAAAAGGCCTGGACAAAGGATGGTTCGCATAGTCGGGCCACCTGTCCCAGTCGATGGTCGAAAGAGCCTAAATGGCAAAAAAGACTAAAACCAGGGGCTGTTTACATTAAAATGCTCAGCCTAAGGTCAAATAAGCCTAAGGGGCAAAAGACTAAGGCAAGCAAGTCGATCTCAAGTGCAATAAGAACCAAGGGTTCATAATACACTTGGGGGGTGACGTGGCCTTTTCTAGTGCTAATACCAGTCCTTAACCGACAGTGTATCGGGTCAAACTGTAGTGCTAGTATGGTGAGTCAGAGTATCGTATCCTCAGGGAACTTAGTAATTCTTCTAAGTGTGGTTAAACACCAAAGAGCTGTTATTAACTCGATCTAAATCTCAGTTTTATAACACAGATCACTACTATTTTACTTAACACAAAATAAATGCATACTTTAAAATTTATTCTAATATAATAGATATAGATATATAAATATATATAGATATGCATAAGTTGCAAAATATATATATAGATATAAAGATGCCAAATATATTATTAGAGAACTAGCCAAAGTTTATATAATTGATTTATACGATCTTTTAAGTGAATGGAATGTGCTCGATCTTTCCTTTTATATTAGGTTCAATTGAGTAAATGAAACGGTGCACTCTCGAGGTTAACAATTCCTCCTCACACGAAAGCGCATTTAAAATTGTCATATGTCCATTGTCATCACCCAAGATCCACAATCATTACGGTTTTTCTTTCGAATGTGTCCCGAGTACGATTCTACCTTTGAATAAAAGGAGTCATTCCGTTCGTCAAACGGTCAATTTTATTTAAAGGCTCCGGTTGTCAAGGCCAGGCGATTCAACTTTCCGGTTTAAGTTTCAATTAAAGCGATGATTTAACATTATTACGATCTCGAGTACAAATTTCAATAAGATTCATCTTTTAGGACAAATCGCCTCGGTAGGAAATCGGGTTCCGTTGTCACGTTATTCACTCGGCCAATTTTACCCTCCGGTTTTTCTATTAACGAGTTCATAACCTAACTACTGAGCGTCAATTCATAATTAGATTATGAATTCTTTCGAATCAAACTTTATCAATAGAAAAAGATTCAATTAACTCAATTTTAGTCAATTTTACTTAGACAACATTCCTTTACCGAAAAGATCGAAATAAAACGATTACATAACTTTGGCTAGTTATTAGATTTAGCCTACTAATAAATACTTTAGAAATTTTACCCGATTACAACAATTGAATCAGAAGCTGTATTCTTCCGGATGCTACAACGGCTTCAACAACATTGATCTTCTGATAATTTCTCGAGCATTATAACGATACTACTTTATTTATGGCATAAGGCCTATATACATACCTACTACTAATAAAAAGAAGTAAAGAAAATATATTTTGTACTCCCCTATGTGCCTGCAATGCTGCTCTATTTATAGGCAGATTTTCCCAAGCCGGATCGATCCGAGAAAGGGCCGGATCGATCCGGGAATAAAAAATCTTATCCCCTGGATTTTTCTCTGCAGGGCCACATGCTAGGTAATCATCATGTTTCTTCGGATCGATCCGAGGTAATTCCGGATCGATCCGGATAGATTTTTTTTTCTAAACTTGATCTGAAACTTGATAAAATCATAACTTGAGCTTTGGATCTCCAAATGACATAATTCAAGATGCGTTGGAAAGCTCTTGAGATGATCTACAACTTCCATGAAGGACTTCTCTTCAGAAAATGCCTTTTTGATGGGCCATTTGTTCGTCGAAAATATAACTTGATACGGTATCACGAACCATTGATCCACTTGAACTTTAAAAACTCGTGGCACTTCCTTAATTCCTTCAAAAGATATGATTTTACTCCAAAAAGTGTCGTCACTCGGGGTCTTGGTTTACCTAAGATCTGTAAATAAAATACCAAAAATACCCACGTGAATCTGACACGACACTCCGGTTATTAACCCGGTACAAAATTTATAACTTTTTATCATTTTTACTAGATTTTTATAGTATTTAGATTTATTCATAATTATTAATATTTTATAAGATTATCGTTATAATTACTTATATTTTATATAAAAAGAGTCGATAATGTATATAAAACATCGTAATTTTTATCATATAAATGTTATACATCAACTACTCCCCACTTAGCTCTTTGATCGTCCTCGAGCAAAATAAGCGGTAATATATAAAAATGACGATAAAAATAATATACGTGGTAGATTATATTTCAAATTAGTAAAATATCATTTCAACATTATAAACATATTAATTATATCTTTCTTAGAAATTAACAAGATAAAAAGTGTAGATAACTTTGATAAATTATTTATCAACTATTATTCAAATGAAATTTCACAAAATCTACTCAATAAATATAATTAAAATTCTAGAATTATTTTCCTATCTCAACTTGTATGAAATATTTGGAATCAAAGACTAAGTCAAGTAATTGACAAAATGGCTTATACTTTTAGGATGGGACATTGGTTAATCGAAAAGATAGAAAAGGAAATCAAAAAGAAAGAAAGAGGCAAGTCGACGCATTTTACACCTTCACGTTTGATCAAAAACAATCTCGATTAATAATATCCTCTTATTCCAACTATTTTTCATTTTTCTCTTCTTTTTCAATATTAAGAACTAAAAGCGTGAGTGTGTGTAGAAAAATCAAATTTACAAGCATTGCTTCATCAAGATTGATCGGAGTAATACTCTTTCGATCTAAAATTACGAGTCGGTTTCTTAAACTCGTAATCATTCTTGAGATCTTATGATTCGAATTTTTATCGGGAGCTTTATACCTCATAAAGTGATATAGGACGCTTTTAGATAACACCCTACCGCACTCAAATCATTGGAAAAGTCGCTACCGATTTTTGTAATTGTCGATCAAAGATAAGGAAGATACAGTATTCGATTAATTCTGTGTAAATATGGTGCTTCGTTCTTATATATATCTCTTTTTTTTTTTTTTTTCACCTCAGCATACACCATTCTTAGCTTCTGTTCCATAATCTCCTTTCATAAGTACGTACAAACTCGTGGGATTTTTAGGAAATGTAAACCAAAATAAACCAAGGGTCGGTTATAATCAAAAATGGCTATTTCGAGTGAGGTCTTAATCACTTTAATCAAGGCTGAGGTAATTTTTGTGGTGTCAAAAATCTCATCATTCCTAATCCGATTCCATATTCATATTTTGTTTTGCAAAGAAAATTATTCTAAAAAAATTCATTATAACTATAAGTATTTTCGTTAAATTTCATATGAAATTTACTTGATAATATTTATGTATAGTTACATATACTTAAAATCTTATAAAAATCTAAAATTGACATATATAATATAATTATAATATATCAAATTTACTTTACTTAATTAAAATCTATTCTTACCAAATTATACTATTTTTATTCATATTAATTATATATTATCTAGTTAGTTTGTTCCAAGACAAATTAAACTAAGTATTAAGCAATTAAGTATAACTTTATATAAGAAAATTTTAATTTGTATTTACTAACTTACCTCTACTCCCCACTTATTTAAAATGGCATCGTCTCCGATGTTCAAAGTGAGTAAATAAAAGTAGTTCGAAAATAAAATTAAAATTTTACACAATTTTGATTTTTTTATTATTATTATTATTTTTTTTTTTAACAAACATATATTATTTTGATTAAAGAAAATGACATATATATTAAACATTAAGGAAACTATTACAAACTTAAAAAAAAAACGATTAAACGATCAACTTAAACGACTATCATATAAAAACATAAACTTCTAACTGATTATCAAAGCGTAGATGAACATCCGGGAGTATCCACCGGAAGTAATCCTAACTGAGAATCACGAGATGGAAAAATCTCGCCGAAGTAAACTCGTGCACGTGATTGATTGGACACAAAGATGAGAGATAACCAGGCAAACGGTAACGGTCTTCCCTATTACGCCTCTCTACTACAAAATTAATTGCGTTTTAAACATCAAAACTCCCAATCAATGTATGCTCCGATGGTTAGTGCATACAACAAAGACATTTCATCATCCGTAACCCATAAAAATCTCTAGTTGGATAGATCCGAGAATTAATGAAGCGTTTCCACGCCTCTTAAATGATGGGGTAAGGCTAGAGTTGAAGAATCATAGTTATGATCAAACAACGGAAATACGAACTGAAAGGCTTCTGCAGTACGATTTACAACATTTACGCATCTCCAAGTTCCCCAAAGAAACTCGAAGTGTGGGTTTTGATCAAAAGTACATGGTGGGATTTGATAGATTTGATTTATGATGACTGGTGAAAATGAAATAACGATTCCCCTAACTGTAATAAGTTGAGACGAGGCTACTGACGTTATCTCAGTGAGAGACGCACAAAAATCTCTAACAATCGAAATGTTTATTCTACCTCTGGGAGTCCTAATCAACTTTTTCCATCCGCAACCTCGGATTAGATTTCGTCCCCACTGATCAATTTTTTATGTGTTTAAGCCTTTCTCCATCAGAATAGGAGAACGGACGAAATTTAGATGTCTCGGGACTTCATTATGAAAACAAGAGGCATGTTCTTCAGAACCACACCATCAGGCATATGTGGTTCGTGAATTATTAACCGAGGAGAGGAGCGGTTAGACATTTTCGACACGAGAGATTTAAACTAAGCTAGATAGAGGAAAGAAGAAATGAGCAAAGGTCAAAAATTTTGCTCTTTCCTTTTATAGAAATAAATCTATCAAGCAAAAGTAGAAAAGATCTCTTGTTTTGGCGTTTTGTACTTGCCGGATCGATCCGAGAAAGGGCCGGATCGATCCGGCCTCTGAACTAGTAATCCTGTCAGGTCGGTACACTCAGGTCGGATCGATCCGGTAAAAGGCCGGATCGATCCGGAACACTACTGTTCACGGACAGAGTTGATTTTGCTTGTAAAATGCCTAGATTTTTCTAGATGACACGTTTTCTCCCTATCTTTGGTTCATTTTCATTGTGTTATAACCATAAATTTTACTACACGATGCGTAATACCATAATATGTAACGAAAACATGAAGATCGTATTAAAATAAAATCCTACCAAAATCAAAATAACCTAAAATTTTTAAAACGAAATTGTAACGAAAAATAAAATGATTCAATGTCAAAAATCATAGAATGTTTAAAATTACTCCTCTTCATCACTCATCTCGACGTGGCTTGAACTTGGCATAGCTTGATAACGGGTCGATTCTTAGGATGGATCTTGAAAATAAGTTGACATCCGCATCGAGCTATCTAGTCCCATCGAGCTCATTTCTCTCGTAATATCGAAAAAGTGCTTCCCCATCCCGTCGTGGTATGGCCAAATGATCCGAGATCCAGCCCATTCGGATGTCGCAACGCCGTAGTACTGCCGAAAAATCCCTACACCACTAGTTTGAAATCCAAAAGAATGTGGCATTTGTTGGAAGTCCGAGCGAGGTGGCATCGGTGGAATGAAATCGGGCAAGGTATAAGGTGGGTTTGGCAACGCGGAATATCCATCTCGGCATAGGTAGGGTTTTGCAAGTAAATTCATTTGATATAAACCTCGCATGCCTTGACGTAAATCTTCGAGACAATAATCTATTCCTTTCGCAAAAGCGACCATATTGGCAATAGCACGATGAACATCATAGGCCATGGATTGAAACAAGTCGTAAGTGATGGTATTTGGAAGTTGAGTTTGAGTTTGACTGGATGAAGGAGGGACAGCAGTGGATGGAGTAGGCTGAGGTCGTCGACGGTTAGGGTCCAAAAAATCTATTCTTCCTGCCGGCCTAAGTGGTAAACTAGGACCTATAAGTGTGTCATTCACCATCATCAAATTATCACTTGGGAGCTCAGGGACACCTATCTGGCGACACAAGGAAGAAATAAAACATGGAAAAGGCATGTGACTGCCGGGTCTAGCAGTCAGGGCAAATTCCTTGGCCCTTCTACACATTACTCTGCCTACATCCACAGGTATATTATTAACTATAGCCCAAGCAATACACAAATCCTCTTTACCAAAAGATGTAAAATGTCGAGTAGGGTAAAGAGTGTGACTAATAAAACGTTTAATGGCTCTCATATCCCGTATACATTTTCCATAAGAAAACTGCTTTCATGCCGACGGCAAATGGGAACTAACTCATTCTGGGCTAGTGAAACAATATAATCAAAGTCCTGCAGCTCATCCAAATTCCAAATCGTATAATAATCCTCATTCTCTCTGGTACATCAGGAATACCATAAATAGAATTTATAATGTGAGGAGTAAACGGCACTGTCCTAGTTCTTAGGTTGACAGAAGTTAACTCACCATCTTCTGTAGCATTGTGAGTTGCTACCAAAGAATAAAATTCAGCTACTAAGGTGGTGTTAACTTCTCCCGACCTTAAACTGGCTAATTCCATCCACTGTCGCTTTCAAAGATCTCTTTACCTCCCTTCCCAAATCCTTAAAATCCAAACCCCTCTCGATCGCAACTAAACACCGCCCAAATTTATTTTTAAGGCGTTTTAGTCATTGTGAGACGCTGGTTCTATCAAAACTAACGATCAATTCTTCTTCTGTTAAAGGCCTAGTTTCTATGACTGGAATTTGGGTAGGGATATGCGGTTTACGTTTTTTACTGGCTTTCGATGATTCGGCCATTCTACGATAATGACAAAATAACAACAAAACAACACAAAACAACACAAATGAGTTACACAAAATAGTGAAATTAAAAAAAATTGCTAAAAAAAACGAAATTAACAAAATAAGGGACTACAATGTTACCTTCCAAAGCTTAAAAGGTTGAAATTTGGCCGGAAACGATGAAAATTCGCCGGAATAAAAGTTGAAGCTACCCATGAAAATTTTTTCAATTTAAATGAAAATTTGAAGAGAGTAGAGGCAAATGAGAGAAGTTTAAGAGTTGGGGTAGTTTAATGGTGATGTTGTGTGATGATTTGAAGAAAAAAAATTCGAATTGGGGGGAAGAGGGGAGGGGCGGCTGTTTGAGAAAAATAAAAGAAGAAGAAGAAGGAGGGACCCCGTCCCTTTTTTTAGGTTTTTCAGGTTCCGGATCGATCCGGGGTTAGGACGGATCGATCCGACCATTTTTTTTTTTTTTTTTAAACTTAATAAAACTTCTACAAAATTTTAAAAAAAAACTTTTTATAAAAACTTTATAAAACTTTTAAGTAATTTCATAAAGATCCTATTTATAAAATTTTCAAAAGTTATATAAAAATTTTATAAATATTACAAAATTCACGAGGGTCCTAATTCCAATACTTCTAAATCTTCCAGAGTTCGACGTAACGCTCTATCAACCTAACCTTAAGAAATGAGGCGTTGAATTTTCCTTTGATCTCCATCGGGATTTTCGGATAACCACCTAATCGTCCTTCTTAACAACATTCAAACACTCATCCTGGGATTTGGTTGTGCTTTCCTACATTTCCCTTCATGCTCACTTTTTCCACAGATTCGCAGATCTCCTTAAAAACTTTGCCCTTCTCTTATTCGAACTTCTCGACTTTCCATTACATACTTCTCTCAACTGATCTCTCTCAACAATTGCTCGTTTTCTCAAAACCGAAGCTTCTATTTTAAACGCGACATCTTTATCCAAGCCTAATTTCAAAAGCAACATAAAAATTCCTATTCTATCTAAAAGACATCCAGTTCTTTTACGTCTATCCGGTAAAAGACGAAACTAATTTAAACATAAATAAAAACACAGTAAAAGTAGAGTAAAGATAGATAGCTTTTTGTTATTCGGTGAATTTAGTTCCTCTACTTTTCGGTTTCTTGATTTCTCGCTTTTTACTTTGTCGGAGGATCGATTAGTAGCATTATTTCTTCTTTCATGCGGTTCCTTCTCCTTCCACAAATAACTTTACTCTATGGCCATTGGCTATAAAAGTTGTATTTCCATCGCTTAGTTCACAACGACTCCAGATTTGTAAACCCTTGTTACTTTAAATGGACTCGCCCATCTTGATTTAAGCTTTCTGGAAATAACTTTAAACGTGAATTGTACAAGAGTACTCGATCACCTACATGGAACTCACGCCTATAGATTCTCTTATCGTTAAAAGATTTCGTATGCGTTCCTTGTAGATTCGAAAGCGTTTTCATAAGAATCGAGACGGAATTCTTCTAGTTACGTCAATTGAAGCAATCTATGATCACCGATGACCTTAGGATCGAAATTCGAGAAATTTAATAGCCCGTAAGGCTCGGTGTTCTAACTCAACCTGAGGAGATGACAAGACTTACCAAAAACTAACTTATAGGAGAACAACCAATTGGTGTTTTAAAAGTCATTCTATATGCCCATAATGCATCGTCTAGTTTACGCGCCGCTTTTTTTTCGGTTTGAATCCACTTTGTCTTTTCTACAATTCTTTTGATCTCTATTAGACACCTCTGCGACGACCTTTGGTTTTGCGGATGATAGTATGTTCTAACTTATGCGTTACACCATATTTTTCAACTATCTTGGTAAATGGTCTATTACAAAAGTGTGAACTTCTATCACTAATGATAGCCTTCGGAATGCCATAACGTGTAAATATATTCTTTTTAAGGAATCGTATGACAACTTTGGTATCATTAGTGGGAAGAGCTTCATCTTCTACCCATTTCGAAACATAATCTACCATTACTAGAATAAATCTTTTTCCAAAAGATATAGGGAATGGTCCCATGAAATCTATACCCCAAACATCAAATAACTCACATTCTAAAATAGGTTGCATAGGCATTTCATGTTTTTTAGATACATTTCCCCATTTTTGACAAGACTCACAAGATTTAACATACTTATAAGCATCTCTATATAGTGTAGGCCAATAAAAACCACATTGTAAAACTTTAAAAGCAGTTTTCCAACCTCCATGATGACCTCTCTCGCCTCACGATCATGACAAAATGATAAAATACTTAAAATTTCATTATCAGGCACACACTTTACGATTATCCCATCCGAACATTTACGGAAAAGGTCCGGTTCCTCCCAAGAATAAAATTTTAAGTCATAAAAGAATTTCTTCTTTCTGGCACAAGTCCAATGAGACGGAATATAATCACAAAGTTAAGTAATTAATGATATCTCCAAACCAGGGTGACATTTCCTTAGAAGGAATTCTATTCTTTAATAACCGCATGGTCGAAGGAGTATCTATTCTAAAGCAGCTTGTTCATCAGAAATGAATCTTTAATTTCTATTCCTTTCTCAACATCATTTTCCATTCTACTTAGATGATCGCTACACTACATTCTCACTTCCTTTTATCTTTAATTTCAATATCAAATTCTTGAAGTAAGAGAATCCATCCGAGAAGACGTGGTTTAGCATCCTTCTTACTTAGTAAATACTTCAAAGTCGAATGGTCTCAGATAAATTATTACCTTAGAACCAACAATATACGATCCGAACTTATCTAAGGCAAAAATTACACCAACAGCTTCTTTTCGTAGTTGTATAGTTCAAATTGAAATTTGCAGCTTAATGTATGAGATGCATAGTAAATAGCTTTGAGAATTTTGTTATATTTTTGACCTAAAGCGCTCCTACAACTAAATCATGGCATCACACATAATCTCAAATGGCAAATTCCAATCACGGTGCTACTAGCATTGTGCAGTGCGAGAGTCAATCTTGCTTTTAAGGTCTCGAAAAGCTTCCTTACATTTACCATCAAAGTTAAAAGGTACTTCCTTTTCAAGCAAATGACTTAGAGGCTTTGCTATCTTTGAAAAATCGGCAATAAATCTCCTATAAAATCCTGCATGTCCAAGAAATCCTCTTAGAGTCCTTAGATTAACTGGTGGTGGTAATTTTTCAATCAATTCCACCTTGGCTTTATCAACTTCAATTCTTATTTCAGAGATTCTATGGCCTAGGACAATTCCTTCTGATACCATTAAATGACATTTTTCCTAATTTAAAACTAAATTGGTATCCTCACAGCGTTGTAACACTTTTTCTAAGTGCGACAAACATTTACCAAAAGAATCTCCGTAAACACTAAAGTCGTCCATAAAAATTTCTAAGAATTTCTCAACCATATCGGAAAATATAGCCATCATGCATCTTTGAAACGTAGCAAGAGCATTACATAAACCAAACGGCATTCTTTTATACGCAAAGGTTCATAAGGACAAGTGAAAGTAGTCTTTCCCTATCTCCTGCTGCAATGAAAATCTGTAAATAACCTGAATAACCATCTAAGAAACTGAGTAATATTTATGACCACTTAAACGTTCCAACATTTGAACTATGAATGGAAGTGGATGATGATCTTTCTTAGTATGATCATTTAGTTTCCTAAAATCAATGCACATTCGATAACCTGTAATTTCTCTTGTTGGAATCCATTCATTCCTATCATTCTCTTTCACTGTGAAACCTCCTTTCTTTGGTACCACTTGAGTTGGACTTACCCATTCACTATCTGATATGGGGAAAATTATTCCCATTTCTAATAGCTTAATGACCTCTTTCTTAACAATTAGCTGCAAATTTGGGTTGAGGCGGCGTTGCGGTTGAATACAAGGCTTAGCATCTTCCTTGTAATTATCTTATGAACGCATAAATCTCGGGGCTAATACCTCGAATATCGGCAACTGTCCATCCAAAAGCTTTCTTATGCTTTTTCAACATTCTAAGCAGTTGATCTTCTTGTTGCTCAGTTAAAGTTGATGAAATAATAATCGGTAATAGATTATCAGTTTCAAGAAAAGCATATTTCAGATTTAAAGGTAACGGTTTCAATTCCAGGTTCTTTGGCGGATCTTCTATTGATGATTTAAGAATTGGTCCTTCTAGTTCTAATTCCAAGTACTTATGCCATGGTGGCTTAAAGGTAAAGCTTTCTGTATCTAAAGAAAGAATTATCTCTTTCATTTCAATGTCTTCCTCATCTTCTTTATAGATAGACAGAGTTAAGCATTCTTCTAATCTGTCTTCAAAAGTTGGTAATCGATTATCGAGAGCAGAATGAATATCTTCTATAAAAGAACACGATTACGATGATGGATGATTCATAGCTTTGAAAATATTGAAAGCAACTTCATCTTCATTGACTCTCAAAATTAATTCTCCTTTCGAACATCGATTAAAGTCCTTCCTGTAGCTAGAAATGGACGACCTAGAATAAGAGGTCTTTGAATAACCATCTTCCATTTCCATAACTACAAAGTCTCTTTGGAAAATAGAATTTGTCTACTTTAACCAATACGTCCTTAATAATTCCTTTAGGGTACTTAATCGATCTATCTCGCCATTTGCAGAGTCATTTCGATCTTAGTAAGCTTTCCTATGCCTAGCTTTTTATAATCCTCATAAGACATTAGATTTATACTCGCTCCTAGATCACATAAGACCTTCTTAAAGCAGTAAATCCTCCAATTTCACACGGAATGGTAAAACTACCAGATCTTTCAGTTTAGGTGGTAACTTATGCCGCAAAAGCATGGAACATTCTTCATTTAGGTATATATTCTCATATTCCTCTAATTTTTCTTGTTTGTGTAATTTCTTTCAGTAAATTTTCCATAGGCAGTATATTAATCGAGCTTCAATAATGAGGATATTAACTTGAATATGACGAAAAGTGTCAAGGAAACGAGCATACTTCTTATCGTTTTTGCCTTTTGATTTGATCTTTAGGAGGGTAAGGTAAAGATTCTAAATCTATGACCTTTGGCTCCTTTGTCAGTTTCTCTCTTTCCTTTTCCTTAAACCTTCGAGTATTACTCGGTTGCCATGTTTCGAGTTCTTGAATTTTTCTTTTAAATTGTTCCCCTGAATCAATCTCTACTTTAGATTCCTTGATTCTTCCTGTTTTTCATCCTTGTTTTCATTATCTTCCATTCTAACATGTTCCTTAAATAAAGTCCTTAAATCTTTATCCATGGGATCTTTCGTAATCCTAGGATTTTTACCCAATTTTCCCCTTCACTTTCAGGTTCGAACTTTTATTTCTTTTCAAGAAATTTTCTATAATTTCTTCTTCCTCATCATCAGAATTCAAGTTCATCTTTAGTTTTATCATTCTTACCATCTAAGTCATCTTCTACTTCATTATTCCCAAAGTTTTCAACTCCATTACTTCCATCTGAGCTTCCTACTTCTCGTAACTACAACATTTACCTCTCTTGGGTTCCTTTCGGTGTTACTTGGTAATCCTCCTGGGGTCTGCTTGTTATTACGTTCACCTTCCCTACTCAAATGATCTTCCATATTCCTCAATGAGGCTTCTATCGTTCTCATCCGGTATCATGTCCACTCATAGATGTTTTCATTGAACTCATGTCCTTAGTGGTATGTACCAATAGAAGTCACCATCGCTTCTATATTTTTAGCTTGAGTAGATACTACACCCATCATATTTTCCATTAGTTTCTCCCATTTATCAACTCCTTCAAAGAAAGGTGAGTTGAACTTTGAGTTCTTGGTATACTTTGAGTGGTATGTTGAGGTAGGATCTAGGTAATGATTGTAAATTCGATTAGACGTGTTTTCTTGATAAACTTGATTATTATTCATGTTCCTATATGGGCTGGATACGGCGGTTGTCCTTGCTTACTAGGGTTTTCGGACCATCGATAAGTAGGGTGATCTTTTCTAATAGCATTAAACGAGTTTGAGTAAGCATTGTTTAAATTCCTATGCTGTTGAAGAAAACTCACCTCCTCTCTTGAGTATCCTGTTGGTTCTTCGATCCCTAGTGGCATTTTATCCTGAATTGAGTATTCGGTTGGCGTACTATTTTACGAACTTTGGTTTTGCTCGATTGTAGGTCATCAAATTTCCTACTTAAATTTTCTAAATGTGCTAGAACTTCCGTATTAGGCGTACATTCTTCTCCTGCAAAAGCTACTTTTCCGGTGCTAGAACCGGTTTCCACATTCTGTTATTTTTGGAAATCTTTTCTATAGCATCGTAAACTAATTGAGCTTCACTCATCATTAAAGAACCACCACATGCATGATCTACATCAAGACGTGAATCTTTTCTTAATTTATGACAAAAAGTTGAATTTGCATATCTAAGGAATAACCATGGTCGGGACAAGCTCTTAACAATTTTTAAATATTTCCAGGCATTCCCGAAGCGTTTCTTGAGATCCTTGTCTAAAGTTAGCAACCTCGACTTTTAATTCCAAATTCCGTCAGAGTGAAATATTGTTTTAAATTCAGTTTGAATCTCCTCCCAACTTGTAAGTAAATGATGTGGAAGAGACATAAACCAATCTCGGGCTCAAATCCTTTTAGAGAAAAGGAAACATAGTCATCCTTGTTAATTCCTTGTGAGCACCTTGACTTTTGGTTTGTATTGCACGGTTCTTCAAAAGATAGAGATGATGATGCGGATCTTCATCATCTTCTCCTAGAATTGGGCTCTTGCGTCAATTAAACCAAAAGATGAGATTTAATCTCAAATTATTCGCTCCTTCATTAGGTAAAAGTATGGGATTATTAGTCCGATTTCTCCTTATGGTTTGGTCACAGATAGGCCTTGGGTTTCTTGGGTTATTACGATTATTCTCGGTTCCGATTTTGATTATTTCTATTATTATTATTATTATTTTGATTATTAAGGTTAACAGGTTTTGTCCATGCCCTAGAGCATGTTCCAAATTCTTGTTCGGTGTTTCATCACCGATTTCAAACCATTCTCGTATTTGTTTGAAGATGATTCGTCAGATTTCCCGATTAGTATGACCACGTTTTCTCTCTACTCTTAACTGCCTTTCGTAAGTGTTTATGTCAGGCTTATAAGGAGTGAGTGGGGCCTTACCACTTCTGGTCATCAACTAACGAAAATAGAAAATAACACTAAATTAATAGTAGTAAAAAATGGTAACTTACCTATAAGGTAAGTACCGATTTAAAATAAAAATAGAAATGAGATAAGAAAAGTGTTGACTTATTCTCGAGAATTTTGAGCTAATACAAGTAGTAACCATAGACACAAAAAAGAAGTTAGCGTCGTTCCCCGGCAACGGCGCCAGAAAGCTGACGTGGCCTTTTCTAGTGCTAATACCAGTCCTTAACCGACAGTGTATCGGGTCAAACTGTAGTGCTAGTATGGTGAGTCAGAGTATCGTATCCTCAGGGAACTTAGTAATTCTTCTACGTGTGGTTAAACACCAAAGAGCTGTTATTAACTCGATCTAAATCTCAGTTTTATAACACAGATCACTACTATTTTACTTAACATAAAATAAATGCATAATTTAAAATTTATTCTAATATAATAGATATAGATATATAAATATATATAGATATGCATAAGTTGCAAAATATATATATATAGATATAAAGATGCCAAATATATTATTAGAGAACTAGCCAAAGTTTATATAATTGATTTATACGATCTTTTAAGTGAATGGAATGTGCTCGATCTTTCCTTTTATATTAGGTTCAATTGAGTAAATGAAACGGTGCACTCCTGAGGTTAACAATTCCTCCTCACACGAGCGTGCATTTAAATTGTCATATGTCCATTGTCATCACCCAAGATCCACAATCATTACGGTTTTTACGAGCAGTCCCGAGTACGATTCTACCTTTGAATAAAAGGAGTCATTCCGTTCATCAAACGGTCAATTTTATTTAAAGGCTCCGGTAGTCAAGGCCGGGCGATTCAACTTTCGGTTTAAGTTTCAATTAAAGCTGATGATTTAACATTATTACGATCTCGAGTACAAATTTCAATAAGATTCATCTTTTAGGACAAATCGCCCTCGGTAGAAATCGGGTTCCGTTGTCACGTTATTCACTCGCCAATTTTACCTCCGGTTTTTCTATTAACGAGTTCATAACCTAACTCATCGGCGTCAATTCATAATTAGATTATGAATTCTTTCGAATCAAACTTTATCAATAGAAAAGGATTCAATTAACTCAATTTTAGTCAATTTTACTTAGACAACATTCCTTTACCGAAAAGATCGAAATAAAACGATTACATAACTTTGGCTAGTTATTAGATTTAGCCTACTAACATTATACGAAAATAAAAACAAACATAACAAACATAAATACTTTAGAAATTTTACCCGATTACAACAATTGAATCAGAAGCTGTATTCTTCCGGATGCTACAACGACTTCAACAACATTGATCTTCTGATAATTTCTCGAGCATTATAACGATACTACTTTATTTATGGCATAAGGCCTATATACATACCTACTACTAATAAAAAGAGGTAAAGAAAATATATTTTGTACTCCCCTATGTGCCTGCAATGCTGCTCTATTTATAGGCAGATTTTCCCAAGCCGGATCGATCCGAGAAAGGGCCGGATCGATCCGGGAATAAAAAATCTTATCCCCTGGATTTTTCTCTGCAGGGCCACATGCTAGGTAATCATCATGTTTCTTCGGATCGATCCGAGGTAATTCCGGATCGATCCGGATAGATTTTTTTCTAAACTTGATCTGAAACTTGATAAAATCATAACTTGAGCTCTGGATCTCCAAATGACATAATTCAAGATGCGTTGGAAAGCTTTTGAGAAGATCTACAACTTCCATGAAGGAATTTTCTTCAGAAAATGCCTTTTTGATGGGCCATTTGTTCGTCGAAAATATAACTTGATACGGTGTCACGAACCATTGATCCACTTGAACTTTAAAAACTCGTGGAACTTCCTTAATTCCTTCAAAAGATATGATTTTACTCCAAAAAGTGTCGTCACTCGGGGTCTTGGTTTACCTAAGATCAGTAAATAAAATACCAAAAATACCACGTGAATCGACACGACACTCCGGTTATTAACCCGGTACAAAATTTATAACTTTTTATCATTTTTACTAGATTTTTATAGTATTTAGATTTATTCATAATTATTAATATTTTATAAGATTATCGTTATAATTACTTATATTTTATATAAAAAGAGTCGATAATGTATATAAAACATCGTAATTTTTATCATATAAATGTTATACATCAGGCAACACAGTATCAACAACAGGTACAGAGCAAATAAAACGAATAGCGAGTAGCGAACAGAGCCAGGAGCTCGGCAAAGCAAAAGACTATGAAACATCAAGACAAGCAAAGTCAAGTCAAGAAAGATGTCAAAATCAAATAAAAATTCAAAATAAAGTTGTTACAAAACAAGGCCAGGTCGAAAAAGACCAGCCAGAGTTATAAAGGTTATTACAAATCAGAAGTTCGAATATCAGAAGAAGAATTAAAAAGACAACGATCAGAGGTCGGCTTCCGGGGTCGGCTCAGTAGTGGCAGGGGTCGGATCAGGGGCGGTCGGATTGGCAGTAGGGGCAGACGAGGAAGGAGCATACTTTATAGCCAAAGACTCTCCTCACGAAACTCCTCGGCATCGATCATCTGACTTCTCCGAGTCGGGATTATAAAACATAGGCGCCTCGAGGGGACGAAGTCGAATCTGAGACGACGACCTTCACCGATCAACGGCGAGTGTAGCCGCCATCATCGAGGCGCGCATGATCACCTCCAAGTCGTCTTCAAGGTTTGTTGACTTGCGATACTCCATGATCGCGTCGGCCTTAGCCTCTTCGACTGGCGCGCTTGAGATCAATTCACCAGAAGCGCATCTCGATCACGACGGGCCTTCCTAGCTTCATCATCCGCAGACTTTATGTCCTCTCTCAGAGCATCTCATAGTCTTGAGCCGCTTGAGCAGCTCCTACCCCGATCATGCCTTTCCTCCCGCAATCGCCCAGCACTTTTCTCAAGAAGGTGGCGGCTTTTGTTTCAAAGACCACCAACTTATCCTGCAGCCTTCTCGAGCTCGGCGACCGACTCATGCTTCAGCGCGTTGTATTGCTTTTCCACAGCAGAGAGGGCAGCGTTTTTGGCAACATTGTCTTGAAGCAGCCTGCCATTCTCCTTCTTGATTTCGTCCACCGATTCCCCTGTCTTGGCGGCCGTCGGGCGCCTCCCGACCAATAAGGTATTATCGCGCAAAACGTAAAGAGTGTGTGGGTAAAAGGGACAAGGCATAGGATTCGATGTGGTTAATAGGAAAAGAAGGATCGACTTACAAGACGATTTAACTTTCGCAGCACGAAGGACAGGTTCCTGTCGTCCACGCCAGCGTAATCATCGGCAACCCAGTCTGTACCAATCCCTGGACTCGGTGGAGGTCTCGGCGACCCTCTTCCTCTTCGACTCTCAAGGCGGTCCCTCACCACCTCGGCAACAGATGGTCTTTTCTTTGTTTGCACCGCCGGCTCTTCAACATTAACCTCGACATTCGAGGTCGATCGATAGCTCCTCCTCGCCTTTGTCTCAAAGAGCCGAATCGACGATTAACTCGCCGGTGGTCGAGGTACTTCGATCGATCCGGTGTGGCGCAGGCGACTCGATTCATGGCGTGGTTTGTCCTAGGTGGAGGGACGGCCCTCTCGAGAAGAGGAAGGCACACCGATCTCGACCATCGGCAAGTCGGTAGTGGCGACCCTCGAGAGGTGGAGCGACCCACGACCGTCGACTCAGGAATGCGCTGGGGGTTGGTGACCCTGGAGAATTTGCCCACTGCAATACAGAAAAAATACAAGTTAGTTCTGACCAACAAACAACAAGTTATCGACTCAAAGAACAACCAGTGTGTAAAAGCAAGTAAACATCCTACGATTCTCGTGATCAGGAACGTTCAGGCCTACGTATGGCATGGGCCCAGCTTCCTCCAAGTGAGCCAGGTGATACAGGAGACTCAGGTCTCGAGTACACACCTCGAAGTTGTGTCCACTCAAGAGTCGAGCCTCGTGAGGAGCCGGTTCCTTCCCAAGCTTGTCTTGTTTCCCCTCTCTCGACCTCCATTGGCCAATGTAGGGGTTATCTAGGCCATGACGGAGAAAGAAAAATCGAGGCTTCCACTCCCCGTGAGAAGAAGGCCCCCTCGTAATAAACTCATGGCGATTTGCTCTCCTCTGGAAGGAATACCATAACTTGTCGGGTGTGGCAGCAATCTTGTAGTAGTGTCGGAACACGGGCACCGAAAAACATACCTGAGCCACTCGACATGCTATGATGAACCCCATCAGAGTTCTAACGCCATTCGGGGCGAGTTGGGAGACACTTATCTCATAGTGGTGAAGGATGGCCAGAACGGCTGGGCAGAGTGGAAACCTCAATCCACTCGCCAGTTGGTTCTCATAAACCGCATGTAATCCTTCCGGGGCTCGTCGGCAAATATATGATTACCGGACGGAAGTCGAGCCTCGAGTGGGGGCTTGATATCGTATTTTTGACAAAGTTTAATGATTTCCTCAGGAGAAAGTGTACTCAAACACACTTTTGCACCCTTTCCATCCATCCTAGTTACTAGCTTTTTTAGGTCAGTTGAGGGAGGGGGAAGTGTGAGTTCACCGGAATCTCGTCGGAGAAGATGATCGGAGGCGCAGATCATGGAGTTTGGGATGGAGAAGGCGATCGCTACCTCTATCGATTCGTGGTAATCGCTACTACTACGTGACATAGATAAATCAAAAGAAAAGATGAACACTGAAAAAAAGAAACAATCTTACTTAGTGTTTTGAATTTGGAGATTGTGAGAAGAAAATAGCAAGCAGGATTGCAGCAGCGTCTATCCTCTCTCCTTTTATATATGAAAGCGTAAGATTTACAAATGATTTGAAGAGGCGTGGGTGTTGGGGTTATAACCCCTGGAAATCGCGACAATCAAGGCGCGTGGCGTGTCTTTTGCGGGATTCGAAGCATTTTGTATGCCAGATATCGTGCCACGTGGTAATAAGCGATTGGGGATAACAAGTGGCGGAAAAAGCCCGCCCAAACAAAAACTCAACTCGAAGACGACTCATATGTGCAGACTCGACCTCGGACAACGGGAGTCGCCTCTCAAGTCTGGGGGCTTATGACGATCTGAGGTTTCACTCCTCCACGTGTCATCTATCGGTTGGTCATCACACCGTGAAATAACGCCAAGATATCCATGTCGATGCCAGGCTCGAGGCCAAGGCCATCATATCAAAGCCAGGCTACGACTATCGACTATCGAGTATCGAAAGCGAAAGGTAGACATTCGACCGCACTGCACTAGCAGCAATGGGACGGCCGAGTCCCGAGTCGATCACCACAGTCGATAACGAGGATAGAATCCGCATTAGCTTACTAAGCCCATTAATAGCGATAGCTTGGGCGAGGGTCAAGGCCCATTTAAGGGTAAAGGTGACAATAACATGTTTCGACTTAACCTTAGGGTTTAGGCAAGTGTTGTCATTATAAATACCCCATTCCAGAACTACGTAAGGCTTGATTCCTGGAATTGAACAGGATACGTAGGCAATCCAAGATACAGTCTTGGACTCAGCCGCATACATAAAATCCACCCCCTCATTCCTCTTTTTGGCATTAGGGTTCTTGCGTGTTCATCACTAGATTAAATTAGGGCTCACATCATTAAGGTGACATAATTTGTCATCGTCACAGGGCTCTAGCACACCTTGCTGTTGAGTTATAGTGGATGCGATCTTTGCTTGGTGAACTTCACTTGGTAGTTTCCACAACACCCCTTGCCTGGTGTGACAACACTGAAGCCCAGTCACTGGCCTATAACTTTGTGTTCCCTGCACGTACAAAGAACATCGAAATCGATGTAGACAATGTCAGAGATCAGGTTCTAAAAGGGAGGTTACAAAGTGAATTTTGTTCCATCTTCTGACCAAGTAGCTACTAAAGCAGTTTCTCATTCCAAATTTGCAGATTTTCAACAGTAACTCAATGTGATTCCAATCCCCTTGAGTTTGAGAGGGGTGGGGGGTTGGGGGCGTTAGTATTCAACATTAGATATGTTAGATATGTGTGGCTGTTTTCTATTTGTACAGGTGGCTTGTTTGTAGTTGGTACATGTGGCTAATCAGTCAGAATATTGAGCTAGATTTGATATACAAGTTGTACACCAACAGATGGAATATTCAGTGAAATATTACTGAGTTTGTTTCTTTCTCTTTGAGATTATTTGATAAAATCCAATTTGATGTTTTCACCGATCGAGTACATAGGAGTTTACTTGTAAGAGAACAAGAGCTTAAGCATTATAATTATTTCTAACCTAAAAATACTCAGATAGATTTAGCTACGGTCATAATTGAAAATTAGGCGAGACTCAAGAGTGGGATTCAAGGGCTTGGCAAGGATCAGTGGCGGATTCAAAAAAATAGTTCAGCGGGGTCCAAAATTGTTTTTAAGAATAAAAAAAATTTAACGGGGTCCATAAATTTTTTCTATAGGTAAAACTTAACATTTTTTTTTGTTTTAGCGGGATCCGTAAGGCCCGTTTTGGAAAGACTAGATCCGCCTCTGCCAAGGATGGATATTTTATCAGATCATCAATGAAGCACGAGGTCTAGGAACTCATTGTAATCGTAAACGTGTAAGTGGTAAATTAATAGTTGATGAATCTCTTGTTTAGTGCTTGTTTAGTATCTAAAATGTGTCTTTAAGCATGCCATATGAACTTGTTTGTTTGTTTACTTCCATTAAAACACATTCGTTCGTGGCACTGATATTGCACAATGAGCCAACATAAACATAGTAAAATAGAATACTAAAATACAAGCTAACTATTTTAAGAAACATTAAGAGAGATGCAACAATAAAAACAATCTTTGTAATTTCGTATAAGAAAAGGCTGAGATAAAATAAAACGTAAAGAATAAATGCGAACCAAAGCCTTTTTTTTTTCTTTTTTTTTTTTTTTTTTGTGGGAGGAGAATCTCCAGGTCATGGTCTGTTTCAAGGGACCCCAAACGTATCGTGCACCCTTTTATGCTGATGACTTATAATACTAATAAATAGTATATTTTCCTATCCTTGTTAACTTGAAATGTTTATTTCGTACAACATAAACACAAAGAACCAACACTACACCATTAGTACGATGGCGAAAATAGTTGCATCACAGCCAAATGAGCCAATTTTACAGGAAAATTAGGGATAAGGACACAATCTGGAATATTTTTAAGAATATGACATTTACATATTTTTATAGGGAGGATGACAATCGCATAATTTTTATAATGAGATGACAAACAAATAATCCAGAAAATCGGTGAATCTCTCAAGTGAATTCAAATCGTTGAATTTTGACAATGAATTTCGATAATGAATCCTAAAATTAGTGAATTTTTAATAATGAATTTTGAAAATTAGTGAATTCGATAAATGAATTTCGACAATGAATTTCAAACACAAGTGAATTTCGACGATGAATAAATAGTTTTGTCGCTTTATGCAAAAGTTTCAAAAGATCGTCTTCTACTTAATTGATAAATATTTTTGTTCTTTCATCATCTTTCAATTTTACTTGATATATCATATTACTTGTATATCATATTAGAAATGCCTTTGGAAAGTTTTTTCAAAAATCGACTTTAACAAGATCGATTCATAAACGGATTTTTTTTTACTCGATTCAATTTACGAATGTTGTTTTAGTGCGGTATATCAATATGTGCATGCCAATTATTTTGAGATCATCCCTTCACCTTTCTTTGGGGAGGATCTTAGAGCATATCACGAAACCCGATTCTTTGTTTATGCAAATCTATCTTTATTTCTCTTATTTACCTAAATAATTAGGTATGTCATTCTCTTACTCCATCTAACGGTGGGAGATACTTGTATGGTGTTTCCATACATGTGGAGAGACCGTGTGGAGACACCACAACCACACAGTTTCATTCTGTATTTAAACTGTGTGGTTCTGATTTTTTCACCAGTCACTTCACACCAAAATTTCTTCTCCACACAAGTATTTCCCCGTCTAAAATGCCCATGGTTGACTAAATAGTTATATTTTTGTCTAATAATTTTGACGTTACTTCTAATAAATTTGACGTGGAAACACGATTAATGTCAAAATTTAAAAACACGATATATATATATATATATATATATATATATATATATATATATATATATATATATTAAGAATAAAAATTGATATTACATAATATGATAAGATTAAAATTAAAGTAAATTGTTAAGAAAAACAAACTGAAAGCGATAAATTTTAACTACTTGGTAACACAAAATAACTAACGGAAGGAAAACGACAAAACAACAAATTTACGTGGTTTCCGGCATTGTGCCGACTAGTCCACATGCGAAAGAGAAAACATTACTATAGAGGAGGATTACAAAAGATACAACTCTCGTGACGCCTAAAAACAATAGCTAAGATAATCGAGAGTTTAGCTTAATTGACACAAATTGATATATCTCAATGGTACCTTGGTACACCTTAATAAAACACCCAAAGGTGAATTATATACAAAAGATTGAGTCGGCTATATCATAATTCTGTTGATGTGGGAATAATAACAATTTGCTAAATTTCCACTATTGGGCTTTGGCCCACCTAACAAATCTCCACCTTAAAACAAAGACCAACATCTATAAATAGTAGTACTACTCTTTTCCACAAACTTTAAAGTCTTCATACTGTGTCAAATAAGTCCAAGCACTGCTTGAATTTAACAAATGTACGATGCTTCGTAATGTCTAACTCTGAACGGCATGACATAGGGATTGCAGAATTGCCAATAAATGTAGATCCTTGCAAAACATACAAACCACCAGACCTGCAAGCTTTCATGACAATAATAGCACATTTAATTAGCTTCAACTCCACCTTCAGCGGTGTACCTAAATCCAAGAGTCTCTGGTGCGCCCGAAGATGAGATTTTTCTTCAAATCCGGAACGTGTCTGACTTTTTAAGTGTTTTGACAACACCATCATGGGTCTGATTCTAACCGTACCAATACCAGCAACTTTGCAAACTGTGTCATTGCCCAAAGAAACAACTCCACCTTGAACTGAATCATACGAGGAAAACCAATCCATATTGGGACACATATGATACGTGCAACCAGAATCCAACATCCATTCATCAACATACCTAAATTTATTGGGACACATATGATAAGTGCAACCATAATCCAAGATCTATTCATCAACAGACCTGATTTTATATCAGCAAATAAGATATCTCCATCACTCTCATCTTCTACCACACTGGCCTAACCAAAATCTTTACCACGCCCTTTCTTCTATTCACTCTTTTCTTTGTTTTTAAGTCGAAAACAATCAGATTTGATATGCCCAATCTTTTTACAATAATTGCACGTCAAATCTTTATGTGTGTGATTCAAAACAAAATTTTCACTATCTACATCCTTCTTATTTGATCTGCTCCAAACTAACAGCACGTCTGCCTGACTACTACAGCATCCCCCAGTAATATCTTTATCAATCTGCTCTTTCGATCTCAAAATCGACTTAATTTCTTTGTAAGAAATAGTATCCTTACCATAAAGCATTGTTTCTCTAAAATGCTTAAACGGCTGTGGAAGCGAACACAAAAACAACAGTGCATGATCTTCATCATGAATCTTAGCATTTGTATTACTCAAATTCATAAGCAGGAAATCAAATTTATCTAAGTGCGATAATATAGATGACCTTCAGACATACGAAGCATATACAAACTCTGCTTTAAATATAGCCTATTTTCCACGGGTTTCTTCATATATAAGGATTTTAATTTTTCCCACATGATGTAACCTCGGTGGCTACTCTCTTAAAACCTCATCGAAAGACACAAGATGATACATGAGCCGCCTTCTTGTCGAGACCAAAGAAACTCCTCATCTAACATTTTCTCAGCTTTTTCTCCTTCCCAAGCAAATGTAATATTGAAACCCTCCTCGAATCATCATGGCCTCCATCCGCAACTTCCACATCCCGGTTGACGTTTCGCCGAACTTCCCAAAATAATACTTAGTTACCGTCATGATGGCTAATTTTCAAAATCTCATAAAAACCTCGGCTTGAAAACCACGGCTCGATACAGCTTGTTAGGAAAAACAAACCGAGTGATAACCCTTAACGACGGTAACACAAAACAACAAACGAAAGGAAAAAGATAAAACACAAAATTTACGTGGTTTCAAAGAACGCTTCGACTAGTCGCGGCGAAAGAAAATATTACTATGAGGAAGATTACAAAAGATATAACTATCCGGACGCTTCAAAAACAATTGCCAAAATAGATATGACAATTGAGAATTTATCTTAATTGATATAAATTGATACATTTTAATGATATCTTGGTACACCTTAATAAAGCACCCAAAGGTGAATTATATACAAAAGATTAAGTCGGCTATATCATAATTTTTGCGGAATGAAGGAAAAAAAAAAAGAAAATTTTGCCGACGTGGGAATAATCACAATTTGCTAAATTTCCATGATCGGTCTTTGGACCTAGCATAAATAAATAAAACACGTAATAATAAAATATTATTTGAGAATTAGATGATTAGAAATAAATTGCGGAAATTCGATTGGTTTTCAAGAGATTGCAAATCATTAAAATAAAATAAAAATATCACATTTAAACAAAAAAATATAAATATGGAAAAATTAGTTTTTAGTTCACTTTTTTTCTCTTAATTGTCATTAATCCAAATTTCAATTTTTAATTCATTGACATGACAAATAAATTCCACCGGACAAATATACCCTATTTGATACAACTGTCAACCGGAGCAGATGGATTTTTCAATAAGAATATGAAGAATCAAAAAGCTTCTGCCGGTCTTCTTCCTTCATGGAAATTCCAGGTCTTTCAGGTTTTACTCCCCGGCAAACATTTCATCTACAACTTTCCAATAGCGGATGCTTTAATTCTATAGCTTCTGTTAGAAGGAGAAGAAATGTGGTGATTTTGCTTCAATATCAATAGCTGACAAAAGTGTGGAGGGAAAATTTCCTTACGAAAGCTCAGTTTCTAAAGCATCCTTTGGCATTGGTTGCTTTGGTTCCAAGAGATGCCTTCATTTTCGTCTCCGGTGCTATTGCCGGTGCCGCCGCCAAGTCCGTTATTGCGCCGCTTGACCGTGTCAAACTCCTTATACAGGTATTCTTTTGTTATAAGATGTAAATATTTTGATTCAGATTAATAATCACGATAGTTGAGTTTGTTCCTAATGTTCTGTAATTGAACTAGACAGAATTGCATACTTATTGCTTGAGAATTTACGAAAGTCGTTCATGTTCATTTATTGCTTGAGAATTTACTGCTTTATTCTGTATTCACATTCTGCATCCTTGAAGCCACACAATTTGATCTCTGATTTGCATCTTCTTTCAAACTCATAGGATAAGAGCTGCGCAAGAAGGTGTGAAGAGGGGAATTGGATTTCTTGAGGTACTCTTCTGGCCCTATTACCACATTTTGCTGCATATTGTTGCTGTATTTATGACAAGAGTGCTTTCTAATTATTGTAAATTATAGAGATTGTCTATTTAGAATGATTTTTAGGTCGTAAAGTACTTAATTTTTTATAAGTTGATTGCTCTAGTATTTGTTTGTAAGATGGTGAATCAGAGGTCGATTCTTGGTTTTCTTTGTTTTCAATTCTCTCTTATGTACTTTTGTCTTACTCCTCTGGGAATGTTATTATGTGATAGGGCCTTGATTTTGTTGTTCTTCTTTGGTGTTAGAGTTGCAAATCCATCAACCTGTTGTTGACATGACGGGGAACGTTCTCAATTCTCGAGGCAAGGAAAGGGAGTAATCGAACTTTACAAATGTTCCAGGATAGTATATCCTCAACGCCTTCATCTACTATAGATCCCGATGTAACACGTTTCTCTCTCTAATCGGGTTTGGGTTTTCTAATCAAAGTGTAACTTTATTCCGATTTTTGAGTGCTTGTGCCTTGTTTCCTCATACCACCATAATGAAAAATTTCATGGTACAATCGTAGTTGGAAGTTGTACCAAGTGGGTGTATCGCCATCTTTCACATACTAGGAATGAAAGATGAGTCCGACATCGACGATCGATATTGATATCGATACTAATATTTTTTATCGACATCGATCATTTGCATCGATAGTGTGTGCATTATATGATATTGTTACTCATATTGTGTGCCATATATGAGCCTTATATGATATTGTGTCCCTTGAATTAAGCCTTAAATGAGCCTTATATGAGCCAGATATGTGTGCCTTGAAGTAGTCACTTAAATTAAGCCTTAAATGATATTAATTACCTCATATGCAGCTATTTACTGATACTGATACTGATACTAATACTAATACTGATACTGATATTGATATTGATACTGATATGTAAGTAAAAAGGTTGTTACAGTACGTACAAAGGTTGGGGTGTTACTTTTCAGCTATTTTTGCTGTTGAATTTTGTTGTTGTTGGTGTTAATTTGAGTGGAATATGTAAAGCTTTATTCTTCTGCCATTGTTGCTGTTTTTTGGACTGTTCTTTCTTCCATTATGGTTTGACATTTTTTATGTTTATTTGGGCCTTAATTTCTGCCAATTATTGCTGATAATTTAAGAGAGATATGCAAAGATTGAAGGTTTACTTCACTGCAAATATGTGGAAAATATGCAAGAAGCATTTTGTTGAAGGGTTTTTTTCCCCTTATATGAGCCTTATATGACCCTTATATGATATTGTGTCCCTTGAATTAAGCCTTAAATGAGCCTTATATGAGCCAGATATGTGTGCCTTGAAGTAGTCACTTGAATTAAGCCTTAAATGATACTCGACACGTCATATGCAAATTTGCATCGATGCCGATACTATTCTTATCGACATCGACATCTTTGTGTTAGTGTAAACGCATCGATAAAATTCGCTTTCAAATACTACGTCGAAAGGGTATCAAACGCGTCTCAAAATGAAGATAAAAAATATGAATTTTGGTGAAACAATTTTGATGATCGGTGTTCTAAATCAAAAGTTACTGATCGTTTATAAGAAAAAAAACGCCTGCAGTAATACAAATATTTTTTCGTCTTTCAAAATATACGTCGGAAGGGTATCGTATTTGGGCTCAAATTAAAGAGCAAAAAAATATGAATTTTGGTGAAAAAATTTCGATGATCAGAGTTGTAAATCAAATGTTACGAATGTTAGGAAAAAAAAAAAAAAAAAAAAAAAAAAACACAATCCTGAAGGTGCTTCAAGCAGCGGTACTTTTGCATATGCGCGCGTCCCTTCTATAAACGGGTGTTTTTGTCAGTCTGAAATTTTTTGTCCTTTTTGCAACTAAAAAAAGGAGTGTGTCATATTTATTTATTTTTTAATTAAAAAAGGACTTCCCTCAATCTCTCATAAATTATAACATTGTAAATCATGATATTTGTCAAATTATATATAACCTATCTTGCCTTTTAATCATTTGAAAACATTAATATCAAAAAAAAAAAAATGAAACAGGCGTTCATATCGCACTGTATCGAGGCGAATCGACAATGTGTCGAACGAGTCGTATCGGATATTAAAATTAAAAAAAAATTCCAAAACGTGTAGTGTCGGGCACATGATAAAGACCAAAACGACATGAGCACCGTACGATGCTTCAATACCGTGGTCACTCCTCTGCATTGCATGTTTTCCCTCGTTTAATAAGAAAAGAAAGAAAGAAAAAAAAACCCTCTAGTTTATTCCAAATCTTTAATTACGAGAATTATCACAAAATTGGAAAATATATGTTTGTTGAAGATAATAAGCGGAATGGGCAGTACGTGGGGGTTCGCCAACAGAAAAAAAAAAAAAAAAAAAAGCAAATGTATTGAGGAAATTAAGGAAATGGGGGCCAACAACTAACTCTGTCCCTTCCTCACAAGCAAAGGAGACTCCCTACTAAGAAAGAAAGATGATTCATGTAGATGTACGTAGTAGTGTGTTTGTGTTTCTTTGTTTGCATCATACGTTTTTTTCACTCCTCTAGGGGGAACTGCCTGTCTTTCCCCATATTCTTCACTTTCCGTAACCCTGCGTTAAAAAGATGACTTCACCTGCAACAACCTTCCGTCCTAGGGTTGTACTAATTAATTAACGCCATACGCGTGTATAAATTGTCATCATATATATAACTACTCCAAGGATACGTAGTACTTGTCTACGTACGAAGCAACGTACGTAGGTATATATGATAGGATAATTTTATCAAACTAACAACAAACTATTTCTCTTTGTTTATTGTTATACTAGTATCGTTACACCGTGCATAATGCACGGTGCATTCCCATTCCAGTATTGCGGGTGTATTAAGTTTGTGTTGTCTTGATATTTAAAGTGTTTTGTCACGGTTTCAAGAGTTTGTAACATAATGGATATCCATGAACATTCCATTTTACACCGGGAATCGAAAAAATTGAAAACCATGGCAATAAAAAAGAAAAAAGAAATGTAAGAAGCATAAAGGATCCCGGAGAAGAAAGCGTAATACAAACGATATTATATTATGTAAAAAAGCTACGAAGAAAGAAAAGAAAACACAAAAATATACAATAACGAAAAAACAACACAACAAAGAAAAAAAATTATAATAAAAAAGGTGCCACGTGTCAGCCCTACAATAGTCCTATATCGTAAGGAAACATACACTGGGAATCGAAAAAGTTCAAAATCACGGCAATACACAATGATGTCTTCTTGTAAAAAATATTCTAGACTTTTATCATCATAATTAATGAAATATAATTAATGACATTTAATTATCATAAAAAAAAACAAAAAGTGCTACGTGTCCTCTCCTCCTTCCTCCCCCCTTCGATCTAGGGAAAAAAAATAAAAAATCGGAGGCGGTTCTTTAGGTCGTTCGGAGGCGGTTGAGGAGGTCGTTCGCACACACAAACATATCGTAGAGGATATATGGTATAATATATATATATTTGATTTTGAGAAAAAAAAAAAAAAAAAAAAAAAAAAAAAAAAAAACCCTCCTCAGAAAGTCCTATATCTAGTGCTGCAAGTTGGGTTATCTAGTTCCAATTCATCGGGTTCATATTGAGCCGGAGGACGTCGTTCGGATCGGAGGACATCGTTCGGACACACGGAGGACGTCCTCGTTTGGATCAGAGGACGTCGTTGGGACACACAGAGGACGTCGATCGGATCGGAAGACGTCCTCGTTCAGATCGGAGGACATCGTTCGGACACACGGAGGACGGGCTCGTTCGAATCGGAGGACGTCGTTCGGACACACGGAGGACGTCGATCGGAGGACATCGTTCGGACACACGGACGACGGCCTCGTTCGGATCGGAAGACGTTCGGACATACGGATGACGTCCTCGTTCGGATCGGAAGACATCGTTCGGAGATCGGAGGATGTCTTAGTTCGGATCGGAGGACAGCGTTCGGATCGGAGGACGGCCTCTTTCGGACACACGGAGAACGTTTTCGTTTGCATCGGAGGACATCGATCGTTCAGACCCACGAAGGACGTCCTCGTTCGGATCGCAGGACACGGTGGGCGTCCTCGTTCGGATCGGTGGACATCCTCGTTCGGACATACGGAGGACGCCCTGGTTCAGATCGGAGGACATGGTTCGGACACACGGAGGACGTCTTCGTTCGGATCGGAGGACATCATCTTTCGGATCGGAGGACGTTCGGACACACGGAGGACGTCCTCGTTCGGAGATCGGAGGATGTCTTTTTCGGATCGGAGGACGGCCTCTTTCGGACACACGGAGAATGTCCTCGTTCGCATCGGAGGACATCGTTCGGACACACGGAGGACGTCCTCGTTCGGATCGGAGGACGTCATTTTTCGGATCAGAGAACGTTCGGACACACGGAGGAAGTCCTCGTTCGGATCGGATGACATCGTTCGGGCACACTGAGGACGTCCTCGTTCGGATCGGAGGACGTCGTTGGGACACACGGAGGACGTCGATCAGAGGATATTGTTCGGACACACGGACGACGGCCTCGTTCGGATCGGAGGACGGCCTCTTTCGGACACACGGAGAACATTTTCATTTGCATCGGAGGACATCGATCGTTCAGACCCACGAAGGACGTCCTCGTTCGGATCGCAGGACAGGGAGGACGTCCTCGGAGGACATCGTTCGGACACATCGTAGGACGTCGTTCGGACACACGGAGAACGTCCTCGTTCGCATCAGAGGACATCGATCGTTCGGACACACGGAGGACGAGCAAGTTCAGATCGGAGGACATCGTTCGGACACACGTAGGACGTCCTCATTCGGATTGGAGGACGTCATCTTTCGGATCAGAGGACGTTCGGACACACGGAGGACGTCCTCGTTCGCATCGGAGGACATTGTTCGGACACACCGAGGACGTCCTCGCTCGGATCGGAGGACGTCGTTGGGACACACGGAGGACGTCGATCGGAGGACATCGTTCGGACACATCGGAGGAAATCGGTGGATGTCCTCGTTCGGATCGGAGGACATCGTGATCGTTCGGACACACGGAGGACGTCCTCGTTCGGACCGGAGGACATCGTTCGGACACACCTAGGAGGACATCCATTCATTGGGTTTATATTGAGTCGGAGGACGTCTTTCGGATCGGAGGACATCGTTTGGACACACGGAGGACACCGTTCGGGCACACGGAGGACGTCCTTATTTGGATCGGAAGACATCATTCGGACATACGGAGGACGTCTTCGATCGGAGGTTGTTCGTTGTATGTCTTTCGGAGAAAAAAACTTTCCGCTCCTCAGAAATCCTATGTCTAGTGCTGCAATTTGGGTTCTAGCTTAATAAGCCTATATGTGGGGGCATGCGATGAGGCCGTCCGGACATGTTTTCAAGGTGAGTTGGGCATTGTTCTAGGCTTCTTTCGGTCACACTGCGGACGTCCTCATTCAGATAGGAGGACATCGTTCGGACACACGGAGGATGTTTTTGTTCGGAGGACCTAATTCGGAGGACGTCGTTCGGACACACAAACATATCGTAGAGGAAATAAGATAGAATATATATATGTGATCTATTTAAAAAAAAAAATCGAAGACAAAAAAAAAATTTAATAGCCGGACCAATCAGGGGGTGACACGTGGCAAGCCCACTATCAACCTCCTTGTCTTTGTATTAGATAGTAGGAAATATATCCGTAATATGTGTGACGATTGTGTCGGATTTTATCAATGAAAAATAAACAAGTAATAAATTTATAAATCCGGTATACCCCAAGTGTAGGGATCGTAGTATAGAGGTTGATACCGGGTCGATCTTACGGGGATTCGGGGTTGTTTAATCTAGTTCTTATTATCTAACTAACTATGTCACGATTACTACTAAAAAAGTATGAAAATAAAACAGTGAAAACTAAAACGAAAAACACGAAACTGCAAATAAGAATAACTGGACAGAAGATCGGGATCTAAAGCCAGGGAAAATATGGTTGCGAACAAATTATCTGAGCTAGGTCTATTCTAAATCTATTATGAAATAAAGATTGTAAATTTACTAAGCAATTCAAATTCAGTGGTTTAATCAATGGTTTACGAACGAACAAGCAATTGATCCACCTATCCTACAACTATCCATTTCTATCTCGATTATCTTGTGATTTCTAACCAAGTTGTGATTCACTTAGCCAAGGTATGAACTCCTAATTTCTTAGACAAGTTCGCCTATTAATCTTCTATCTTTCGATCCTAAAGATTTACGCTTTCTAACCCAAGGTGTGAAATTTATAAGTTTCTAACCTAGAAATCTAACCTAATAACTTTCGTTAATTAGATTAAAGGTCTAATCTTTATTATGGCGATCTAGGGTTTAACATGATTCTCATCAAAATCAAACATCATACATGCAAAGATCTTTCGATATAAATTGCATAAGAACGGAATAAGCATAATAAAGATACAACTTTGAATTAAAAACTTACAAGACAATCGAAGATGAAATCAATCGTTGGTTGGATGGCTTCACAATGCTTGTTCAAGGGAGGTCTAGCCTCTCAACATCACTTTGAAGCTCGAATCACTTGAGTAAAAATACATAAAAGTGTTTGAATTTAACTAGAAAATAAAAGCAATAAAAACTGAGCCGCCCCTAGGGTTTAGGGTTCGAATTATCTGATGGAATGGTTGTAAATAACGCAGCTATATATAGAATTTTAAGTTGGCTGCAGCTATGTCGGCCACTGGACGCCCGTTTGATGGGTTGAACGCCCGTCCAGATGCTTTAAAATCTTCGAATCGGGCCGAGTCATGATCAGACGCCCGTCCTTCTTTAAATCAGACGCTCGTCCATCAATTTTGGGAGAACTCTCAATCAAGTTTCTTCTTCTGGACGCCCTTCCAATAAGGTGGACGCCCGTCCACTGGACGGGACTTGAACGCTCGTTCAATTGATCAAAAAACGATTTTCTCATCTTTATCTCTTTTTCTTCAACTCAAATCTTCCTTATCTCTTTTTCATCAATTAAGTCCGACATTTATCTTCATTGAATCATCTTTTGAGCCGCAATTATGCATCTACAAGTCATTAAAAACATCGCAAAATGTAATAATATCCAAATAAACATAAAATCATCAATGAAACACATAAATTAACCAATTTTGCGATTAAACCGTTCAAAAACTCATTTGCTCAATAAATCAATTAAACACCTAATTTCTATGCGAATTATACGAATATGGGGAGAATTGCTACAAAATATAACGATATAAATCATATAAAATCACCCTTAACAACTCCCCCACACTTAGCTTTTGCTCGTCCCGAGCAAAACAAGACGAAAATCAAGGCTCGAGAAAAGATAGACATTTCAGCAAATATAACACATATTCAATAACTTAGAGGTTCACCCCGGTGTGTGTGCAAAGCCATAACAAACTTCCACTAAGTCCAAACTTGAAAATTTCAAAGCAAACTAGCTAATACCCCCTTCAAACTAGAAATGAATGATACTTATATGATGTACCCTACAAAACGTGACATATCCCGAAAAAGATGATAGAATACATCTAGGGTCTTTCTGATATACTCAGAGGATAATCCCTACAACATATCTGTCAGTTTATACTGGGGATAAGGTATACGATAACTAAATCTTTTATTTCAATTCATACCACTTCTTATATAAGTTGATTCAACTATTTTCACATTTAAACGCACATCAGAATGAGCTATTGCCCTGTCATAGCAGAATAGGATATTTGAGATATACCCTACCTTACTCAAATCATAAGGCAGCTTCTCCTGACTGTTGTGAGCTTTTGGTCATCATAGTGGTATAGGACATCGTGGTACGCCCTACCTCACTCCAATCATCGACCAGCTTCCGACACACCCAATTATTTCATTTTAAATTCAACTTTTTCAAGCACAATAGTTACGTTTTACTTATCACATTCAAACCTAAGATATTCACAGTATATCATACTCTGGCTGTAAACACAAACTATTATAATTCTCACGATATGTACATTAGCACTAAGCACATGACTTATAAGATAACAAAAATCACTAATCAAAAGGGGTATAGCTTTATATTATAGCTCATCATTCACTATGGCTCGTGAAATGTATGTCGGGTGAAACAACTAAACTTACTGAACATACAGTATATAGCATCAATGACTATAAAAACCGAACAAAGATTATGCATTGCTTACTCAGGGCAAAACAAAAAATTTGAAAATTTTAGCTCATTTTGCATAGAAACATAATGATATAACCATAACCATTCCCCTCCCGCACACTTAAACCACAACATGTCCTCAGGTTGTGCAGAAAAAAGAAATGAAGTACTTAGCTGATTGCGTAGATATTCGAGCCGTTGGTCAGGCTGGAGCATGGAAAGGCCAACGCTCGCGAAGGCGTATAGAACTCGTTCCAACATGACTCAAATGTTATCGTGACAAAACGTCTAGAAAGATATCTGCACTACTTGACAACCACAGAAGAAATCTCGGGGAAAACGGGGGAATATTATCTCAAAAATGAAAAAGAGTGATAAAGATAAAAAAAAAATCGAATTAGATCAAAAGAGAAAACATTCAACCCTATGAAGATCGAAAGCATAATAATGTTAAACACAAATGAAAGTACGAAATGCCTTAAGGCTTACAAGATTCATCGGGAAAAAATATATCAACGAAAACTGACAGTAGCTAACATGAAAAGTACAATGAATCAAGTAAGGGAGAGTAGTAGGACAATACAATCATCTCAAAAAGAAATACACATGCTAGAATCAGAAAAATAAGATCAGGTCTGCCCCGGTGCCGTAGAATCATCAGCAGGAGGTACTCCGCCCGGAGGAGAGTCAGTCTGCTCCTCATCAGAAGACGACTCAGAGTCGTGAAGAACATCCGCAATGGCTTGCTCAACCTCGTCTGAATAAACGTAATCTATAATGCTCGGGTTGAAGACTCTGTCGTCCCTCGGAGTTCGGCCCTCACTCATACACCGTAAAATAGATAAGATATTGTTCTGAGAAGTCCGAATATCCTCCATCCAATTCCGTACACTATTAGCCATACTCAACCTCATCCGGACTGAGGGAGAGAAAGATGGAAGGGAAGATGCCGGAGGTGGTGCTGAAGATGAACCGGGATCACGTGCTGCCTCAGCCTCAGTCTGACCAGAAGATTTCACCTTCTCCCGCTGCAAGCATCTAGGATTCTTCGGCTTGTGATCATTTTTGTACTCGGGAACCCTAGCGTCTTGACAGAGACTGTGGATCAAATGCGGACAAATCAAACACCTAGCATAGACCTTCTGATTCGTGGCTATCTCATCGAAAATGGCTTGTCCTACATCAACATTCAGCTTGAAATTCAAGGCATATAACATCCCAAGGTCACCAATGTGAAAATGAGTCAGGTTGTTCTTAGGTAACAACCTGTTCTGAATAAACCGACAATGGACCTTCCAATCCTCCGTCCAACTCGTTGTCACCAACTCTTTTCTATCTCCGCCCGGTCTAAGTGTCCACGGCACTTCCGGGCACACTAACAATCTCAACTCCTCCAACGGATCTTGACCGGCATCCTGCTTGGCTTTTATTGCCTCCTTATAGTCCAACCCCTCAAAAGGTGCCAAGTTATACTTCTCGTTTATAACCTTGGGCGTAAACGGCACCTTTACTCCCCTTACCATCACAACTCCGGCTTCTAGATTCGTCTCTGAACAATTGGCATAAAACTCACGAACAAATGTGGCATTAACCGGAGTCGTCGGGGTTACCATCAATGCTCCCCACTTCTTATCTTTCAACAACTTCACAAACAAAGGATCAACTTGAGTCTCTAAAACAACCCTCTCAATCAACATTGTTCGGGCTATATAATGCTTTTTGTACACATCAAGAGCCTTAGGGTTTATGAACCGACGAGCTAATGGCATAGGAACTGGGGGTCTAACGTTCTGTCTAGGAGGCTCAACCCCTTCACTCGCTTCTTCCTGTCTAGGCCTAGACACCACACCACTCCGGTCACCCCTAGGAAATCGCACCAACGGCACATCATCATCAGTATCCGAACCAGATTCCGACTCATCATGCAGTGGTTCTCAAGATGGAGCTTGTGTAGCCTTAGGAAGGCGTTCTCTTATAAGCACACCCCGGTTAGGATCAACTAAGGCCGGATCAACAACCTTTGGCCTCTTACTCGGTTCAGTAGCAACTCCCTTACCATGCCTCTTTTGTGCCCCTTTACGCACCATGATTAACTTAAGCTAAACCAACAATCATCCCCAACCACAATTCAAACAAACCACCCGTTTATCGTCCAAACAGGATTTCAAAACCAATTCACACCAAACCAACACCAAAACCACAATGCAACCCATCCAGAACCATCACCATCACCCCAATCATCAACAAAACAAGAAACAAATACAAAACAAGAGAAAAAAAACAAATAAGGGAAGATTCACACAAAAGAGTCGACTCGAAGATCGAACTAAAAAAAACGTGAAATAATTGAAGAAAAGGTGATAAAACTTACCAAATAGGATGATGGGATGATGATAAAGAGGATTAGAAGCCCAAACAATGCCAAATCGAACACAAAAATCGAATTGTTTCTTCTATGAAACCGCACGAGCTAGGTTACTGGATCGAAATAACGGTTGTGTGTTGGAGGATTTGGTTTGAAGAATCGAAAAGAGGGGATTGAAAGCTGTTTGTAGGACTTTGAATCGCCCAATTTGGTTTAGAAACGAAGAATTTAGGGCAAAAGGAAGGTAAAAGTCGGGTTTTGCAATTTGAAAATTCTGAGGTCGAATCAATTTTGGAAGCAGGGGTATTTATAGACGCAGGTCTGAACGGGCGTCCATGAAACTGGACGGGCGCTCATTGGGATTCATGAATCGGACGGGCGCCCGATATTCGACGCGTCGTCCAGGTTGTCAATTTTTGAACAGAGTTGGAGGGAATCTTGCAGACGGGCGTTCAAGAAACTTGGACGCTCGTCCAATATTTCCAAAGGACGGACGGGCGTTCAGGAAGGGTGGACGCTCGTCCAAGGCAGACATAGATCAGACGGGCGTCCAAAGGCATGGACGCACGTCTGAGGCAGAATTCAGCAAAAACTAATTTTTTTTTATTCAAATCAAATTCAAACTCTTATTTTATTATCAAAATTCATACAAAACTTCAAATAATAAATAAAAACTGAAAAACACATAAAAACACTAGAAAATAGTGGGTTGCCTCCCACCGAGCGCTTTTGTTTAACGTCGTTTGCTCGACGAAACAGCCTAACGATGCTAGTCATTGTAAATCTCCGCCCAATCCACAATCCGGATCAGACGGCGGAGCATGTCAATAGTAGGAGGAAAATCATACTCGTCCTGTAGAGCCCAGTCCTCGCCAGCAACATCCACTCCTTGGAAATGCTCAGCTTGCAGCACTAGCGCCAAGTCAGTCAGCATTGGATCATTGAGGATTGTATACGGTCGTCCTAAAGCCTCATGCAGGTCCTCTGAGCTAAAATCTCTGCCTCCCGAAGATCGGGGTACAATGAGAACATATGTAACGGTCCTGATGCGGGTTGTGATATCAAAGTCTACGTCCAAAATGATAGTCCCTCCGGGTCCGTCACCTAGAGTGATAAGCGGGATCCTACTAATGAAAGGAAACTCCTGTGGTAGAACTCCGTAATCCATATCTAAAAACACAGCTAAACTGAACAGATACAAAAAAATCTTAATTAGACTTAAGATAAAAACTAAATCAAAGAAAAGAAACAACATAAAAGAGAGTCCTAATATAATAAAGGATATCTAGGATGCCCCCTAGTGGAGCTTTTGGTTAATGTCGTTAGCTCGACACTCTTTTAGCTCAGCCTGGATCAGGCCATTTAGCTTTTCTGCCAGCCACTACCTCGTGTAGGCTTTGATCAGTAGTCTGGCTGCAAAAACAACATCTAACACATGGGGTCAATTCTTTAATTGCCTTCCACACACGTTTAACCCTCCCCATGGCTGATTTCTTTTTCTTCTGACGACGTTTCAACTGTTGCTCATTCTCAAACTCTTCCATGTCCCAACTACCTGCTAGAACTTCTTCAGAAGGACCACTACCGTCATCCTTAGAAAACAAATCGGGCGAAAACTCGTCAAACTTATTGACTTCTGAAGTACCACACCCGAGGATATCGAGGAATCAAACAATCGAAGGCTTTTCCTTGGCTTGACCAATGTAATGCTTGCACCTTTGACCATTCACTCGGAATGGCTGGTCACCATAACCTCGTAGTTCTAAAACACCTCCAGGAATGATTTGGAGAATTTCAAAGGGACCGGACCATCGTGTCCTCAGCTTACCAGGGAACAGATGTAACCTGGAATTGTACAATAAAACTTGTTTTCCAACATGGAATTCTCGCTTCTTGATTTTGGCATCGTGAAGGAGTTTTGTCTTTTCCTTACTTATCCTGGCACTTTCGTGAGGCCTCAAGTCTAAATTGCCTAACTCATGCAATCGTTGTAATCGATGTTTTCCACAAGATTGGGTATCGAAGTTTAAAAATTCGTGGCCCAATACGCCTATGCTCTAACTCGACCGGCAAGTGGCATGGTTTACCATAAACCATTTGATAGGGTGATGTACCCATGGGGGTCTTATAGGCAGTTCGATATGCCCACAATACATCATCCAACTTTAGACTCCAGTCTTTTCTATGACTGTTAACTGTTTTCTCCAGGATCTTCTTTAAACTTTGGTTGCTTATCTCAACCTGACCACTAGTCATAGGATGATATGGTGTACCAGTCTTGTGACGAACACCATACTTCTCAAGCACTTTCTCCAGAGGTCGGTTACAAAAGTGTGTCCCTTCACTAATCAAGGCGCGTGGACACCCGAATCTCACGAAGATGTTTTTCTTTAGAAACTTCATGACCGTCTTATGATCATTGTGAGACGTGGCTTGAGCCTCCACCCATTTCGATACGTAATCCACGCAGACTAAGATGTATTTATTCCCACAAGATGATGGGAATGGTCCCATAAAATCGATACCCCATACATCAAAGACTTCGCACTCTAGGATGGGTTTCAATGGCATATTGAAACGCCTTGTTAAAGTTCCGGTTCTTTGACACCTATCACAAGCTTTACAGAAGGCTTCTGTATATTTAAAGATCGTGGGCCAATAGAAGCCGGATTGAAAGATCTTAGCAACGGTTTTCCAAGGTCCAAAGTGACCACCGGTAGGTCCACTGTGGCATTGCTCAATTATATCACGTTGCTCAGATTCAGGAACACATCTTCTCAGCAAACCACCTTTACAAATCTTGAAGAGGTAAGGTTCATCCCAAACGAATGTTTTCAAATCAGAGAAGAATTTCTTCTTCTCCTGATAGGACAATTCTGGATCAAGATATTGGGAATGAAGTTAGTTTACGATGGAAGAATACCATGGAACATCTGGAGCACAACCGTCGATAAGCATGATATTCTCCAGAAGAAAGTAATGATCTATATCGTCAGGGCCATCCTTTTCCTCACTCAACATTCTTGAAACGTGATCAGCCACTACGTTTTCACTGCCATTTTTGTCTTTAATCTGGGCATCGAACTCTTGTAGGGTCAGTATCCAACGTAGTAAGCGCGGTTTAGCCTCTTTATTAGTCATCAAGTATCGCAAAGCGGCATGATCAGTCCACACAACTACTTGAGCACCCAACAAGTAACTATTTAAACTTGTCCATAGCAAAGACTACGCCAATAATTCCTTTTCACCGCCGTAGTTTACTTGAGACAGATTTAGTGTGTGGATCGCGTAATAGATTGGCTGGAATTTCCTTTATTCTCTCGTCTCTAAGATCTGCGCCAACAAGATAGTTTGATGCATCGCACATAAGCTCGAATGGGAGATTCCAATAAAGTAAATAAGGATCGGCGCAGAGATTAATTGACTTTTAAGCTCCTCAAATGCTTGCTTGCAACTTTCATCAAAATCGAATAAAACGTCTTCTTTAAGTAGTGTAGACAGGGGCTTGGCTATCTTGGAAAAGTCTTGAATGAATCTCCTATAGAAACCGACATGTCCAAGAAAACCTCTGACTTCGCGCACATTCTTAGGATAACTCATCTTCTCGATAGCTTCCACTTTGGCTCTGTCTACCTCAATACATTGGCGGAGATCTTGTGGCCAAGAACTATTCCCTCATCTACCATGAAATGACACTTTTCCCAATTTAATACTAAGTTCTTTTCCACACATATGGATAAGACCTAGTCAAGATTATCAAGGCAATCATCGAAGGATTGACCAAAGACCGAAAAGTCATCCATGAAAATTTCCATACACTTTTCAACTAGCCCGTCAAAGATAGCTAGCATACATCTTTGAAATGTAGCTGGGGCATTGCAAAGACCAAATGGAATCCGCCTGTAAGCGAATGTACCATAAGGGCAGGTGAAAGTGGTCTTTTCTTGGTCAACTAGATCGATGGGTATCTGAAAATATCCTGAATATCCGTCCAGGAAACAGTAGAATGCGTGTCCCGCCAGACGCTCAAGCATCTGATCAATGAAAGGAATGGGGAAATGATCTTTCATGGTTACCTCATTGAGTTTCATGTAATCAATGCAGACTCTGTAACCAGTAACGAGCCTTAATGCTATTTCTTCTCCCTTCTCATTCTTCTCAATAGTAATTCCTCCCTTCTTGGGAACTACCTGAGTAGGGGATACCCATTCACTGTCAGCGATTGCGTAAATGATACCCATATCTAAAAGCTTGATAATCTCCTTCTTGACCACCTCTTGCATATGAGGGTTGAGCCTCCTCTGGGGCTGTCTAACACATTTCGCACCCTCTTCAGTCTTGATTTTATGCATACAGATGTCAGGAGATATCCCTCTGATGTCTCCTACTTGCCAACCAAAGGCTTTCTCATTCTTCCTCAAGACGTTTAATAGCTTCATTTCTTCTAATCGAGACAGCTTGGCAGATATAATTAATGGAATCTTGTCACCTTCTATTAAAACACATACTTTTGATGTTTAGGCAACGGCTTCAATACCAGATCCTGCAGGGGTCTTCCAAACTTGATTTAAGATCTCCACTTTTCAACTCAACATCGCTGAGTTTACTTAGTGGTCCCACTGCCAAAGCTTCTCCTTTCAACAACTCATCCTCTAATTCAGCTTCTAACTGTTCTAGATTCACCACACCATGATTATTCATCTTCTCAACTAGTCGTCAGATTCATTGGGTAACAAACCATGACTTGCTTTTCCATGAAATCATTGAAGTCATCCGACATATCACAATGGAGAAGCCGGTCGGTCTTTCAAAGGGTTTCGCTAGCTTTGGAAACATTGTAACTCACCTCTTGATCACCAACTCAGATCGCCACTTGCCCACAATCACAAATCAATGAGGGCTCGGGTCAGAGATGCGTAAAAGGTCTCCCAAGAATTAGAGGACATTTTCGCCCTCTCTATGTCCGTAACGCACTACCAACCGGGAAGGTAAATCTATCAATTTGAACTAACACGCCCTTTAATATTCCGCAGCTTTCTTGGAAGATCTATCCGCTGAATTGAAGATTCATGGTGATGGGTTCTAGAAGATTGTCTAACCCAAGCCGCTTTGCGCATGCACAATGGCATCAGCTAATGGATGCACCAAGTCACATAAAGAGTTTGGGAAGACTAGGCCTCCCATCAAAGAATGTGAGCACAAATTTCCTGTGGTCACCCTCTTGGTTGGTAGATCTTGGTAATTGATCATAGAGCAATCATCACCAATCAACCGATCCATGTCAGCTAACTTCTTCTTAGAGGAAACAACATCCTTGATGAATTTGGTATACTTAGGCATCTCAACCAAAACCTCGGATAATGGAAGATTAACCTGAGTATTTTTCAGAAGGTTTAGCACTTTCTCATACTTTTTATCCTCATTCAAGGAGATGTTGCTCTTTCTAGGTTGAAATGGAAGCTTTTTCAAGTCACTCTCAGAAAAGGCTTTCTTCGAGGATGAATTGACAACTTTGTCTTCCAAATCCTTCCACCTTACCACTTTTTCATTCGTCTTACTAGTCCGGGGATCAGCCTCCTGACTCTCACTTGATTCTTCATTCCTCAGGGGTTCAGCCACCTGAGGACTTCCAACTTTTTCACCTCTCAATGGATCAGCCACCTGAGTATTCTCTTGCAGCCAAGAGGAACGTAGGTGCTCGATTTCCCCTCCTGCCTTATCGCTGGCAGGAGGGGTTAGTGGTTTCCCTGGTGAGGGAGACCACTTAGTTGAGTACCTGACCTTAAGTTCATCGCACTGGCCTTTTCTCTACCGTACGGAATTGAAGGTACCAGGTCAGTGCATTGGCTATTATTCAGATCGGTCTGAGCAACTTGACCACCCTTCGGATTCTTTTCTATGAAGCTGAGCAACTGCCCTGGGGGTCTAGAAGCTAACTGTTCAGCTAATTGCCCTAGTTGCCTCTCAAGATTCTTGTTTGTGCTCATCAGGAGTTGGATGTTTTTATTTTGATCTTCTCGAAATGAGCTCCATTCAGCTTGGATATCATTTGAGTGCGTGGGGCCTTGAGAGTTTTGGAAGTTCTCATGGATAAAGTCGGCTAGACCGATTCGAAATGTAGAATTAGAATTGTTAGCCAATTCGATCGAACCTTTGATTCTCGATTGGAAAATTGGAGTTCGTTCTGGTTGTAAGTAGGGTTTTGATTGAAGTTTTGATTTTGATTAAAATTCAATTTGGACCTGAAATTTTGATTCGACTAAAACCTGGTTTTGAGGATTACTCGCCGAGAGAATTGATTATTAAACCTCGATTGGTCCGCCAAGAAAAGCGTTTACTTCAAAGATTTCGACCGCTCATAGACGTAAATGAGATGTATGCTCCCACATTGTCACGCTTTTGACATGTGATCGATTATACCGCTCCATTGTCATGAATGTATTAACTTGATAAGGCAGGGGAACAAATTGACACCGCCAACCATATGGCCACCGACAACATTTTTTGAGTACGTAACTTGAGAGTTCTGTTGAAGGGAAGGATTCTGATTGATCGGATTATGAGAAATTTGAGAAGCTGCCATCTGCTTTTGCAGCATGGCAATCAGACTTTGCATATTCACCTCCTCAATCTTGGGAGGAGGAGGTGCTTGGATAGCTTCATATGAGGGGGCATAATTGTATTTGGAAATATCCCCGAATAATGCCCACCCCTCTTCAGGTGTTTTCCTTAAAAATGCCCCACCAGAAGAACTATTAACCATGCCCTTCGTGAGCTCGGTCAATCCACTGAAGAAATTATTGACTTGCCTTTGTAATGGCAAGCCATGATGGGGACACTTTCTAAGAAGAGACTTAAACATCTTCCAGCACTCGAAAAATGATTCATTTTCCTTCTGGCAGAATGTGAAAATATCACTTAAACATTGGGCTGTCTTAGAAGGTCGGAAATATTGACTCAGAACTCTTTCTCGAGTTCCGCCTGGTAGTGATGGTTTCGTAGGAGAGAGTGGTACCACTCTTTTGCTTCCTCGTAAGGAAAATGGAAACAGCTTTTGTTTTATAGCATCCTCACTTACTCCTTGGATGCGAAGTTGTACCGCATATTTCTAGAAACGTGTAAGTGAGTATGAGGATTTTCTGACTGATAACCGTGGAAGATAGATGCATGTTGCATCATTTGAATGAGCCCGGGTTTCAGTTCAAAAGTAGGTGCAGTGATGGTTGGTAGAACGATAGCGGGTTGACTTCGACTTCGCCAGGCATGGCGTAATCACCAACGACGCTATCTTCAAAGCAGCCCATAATGACTATATTTTCGATCTCTTGAGCTAGATCTTGCTCGATATCACGATCGATCGTGTTCTCTTCGCAGGAGGTCCGCAAAATGTAGTCTTCTCTCGCTTGGTCGGACTATGGTCCGCTCGAGGTCAGGGGTATATAGTAGTGGCCCTTTTTGACTCCGAGTTTGCATAAACCGAAACCAAAATCTTGTTATTTAACGAGAACGAACAGAAAGGCCAGACGGGCGTCCAAGTTACCAGACGGGCGTCTGCCTGGAGAATGAACAGGACGGGCGTCCAAGTTACTGGACGCTCGTCTGACTGGGTAAAAATACGAACAGAGTTATAAAAACTTGACCGGACGGGCGTCCACTACTCTAGACGCCCGTTTACTGGAACAGAAACGAAACAGAAACTAAAACAAAAATATCTAAACTAGATTACTAATAAAAACTAGACAACCGTCCGGTTCCCCGGCAACGGCGCCAAAAACTTGTCTCGGGGATTTTATCAATGAAAAATAAACAAGTAATAAATTTATAAATCCGGTATACCCCAAGTGTAGGGATCGTAGTATAGAGGTTGATACCGGGTCAATCTTACGGGGAATCGGGGTTGTTTAATCTAGCATGCATAGATGAATCCTAACACCCTAGATAGACGACAGCAGGAACAACATAAGTCATATTAGAATCACGTCTAGCTAGGTGAATTACTCAACATGGATTGCAATAGATGGAAAGAAAACCATAACGGTGAAAGAACAGGACATCTACGCATATACAAAGGCCACAGAGGCTCACAATAAAACAACCATGTCAAATATGTATAAAAAAATCAATTATTTAACATGGATTCGTAGATGGAAAGATGTAAACATGCAAGTTCAGAACATCTACGTGAAAATAATTAGCCACAGAAGCTCATATGAAAGTATCCACGTCAAATAAAGCATGTAACAAAAAAACAAATTCTATTCACTAGAAACCGACATACACCTGACGGCCGCTCGCATAATCCAGACGGACATTTAAAGCATATTCAGTATGGACGGACGCTCAGCAAGCAGACGCCGTCTGACTCAAACAGAAAAGCACAAAGCAGACTCGATTGATACCGTAAAACAAAGAAGAACCCAAAATCATAACCTAATACCATATCATTAAAACAGAACCCTAGTGTTTATTAAAACTAAAACAAAACTATGAAACCTAAATTCACGCTTTCATAAATTGAGTAAAAACTTTTACACATTCTTAACCCAACGGTCATCGAAACACGGCAAAAATAAAAACTCTCAATTTATTTAACGCTACTTTTATTGAAAAATACCTAAAAAGACACGGAAACAGAAACCTAAACCTAAACTACGAAAAATTTAAAACAGAAAAACAGAAAACACTAAAAAAAGGAAAAAAACGTGTTGAAATCTTCTCGAGCCCAAAATGGAAGCGGAAAACAAAGGATTTTGACTCTAAAAACGGTAATCGAACGGTCGTAGGGCATTCACCACGTTGTCGGCGCCGAACGAAGCTTTCGAATTGGGCTCGCGCGCCAATCGGACACTCGAGCCAAAGTTACGCCAAAATACTATCAAGTGCTAAAACGATCCCTTTATCCAAAAATTTGACCGCTAAAAACGTGGAGTCGATGATTCAACCTCGTAACCCTACCTACGAAACCTACCTACTTAAAAAAACAGAAACCCTAGTACATTTATTTAATAAGCAAAAGAAAGACAAACCAAGATATCTTCCTAAACCAAAAATAAATAAAAAAATCGGTGATGACAAAGTGACGGGCGCCCAAGTTATCGGACGGACGCTCGCTCGAGAAAGAACAGACGGGCGCCCGTTACTGGACGCCGTGCCTCGCTCGGGCAAAACACAACAGAGACGATCGATTTGGACGGACGGGCGCCCAATAGCTCAGACGCCCGCTTACGCTCAAATCAAGCACATAAACGCCGCTAAACACGAAAAACAGTCCAAACAAAACACTAAAACTAAACAAAACCCTAATTGGAACCTAAACACAAACCTATGAAAAATTAATAATCACTAGATAACACAAACTACCTACGAAAAACAAAATAGAACAACTTTAGAAAAATTAATAATGAACTGGACAACGGCACCGATTCCCCGGCAACGGCGCCACTTTGTTCGGATGGTTTTGCATCATTAAACAAAAACAATTTATAAACCCTAACCTATATGCAAAACTAACTCCTAACCGACCGAATATCGGGTAATTGCTAGTAAAGCGGGATAAGTAAGGGGTCGATCCACAGGGAATTGGGATGTTGAATCTAATCTTATTAATTCCTCAAATTGTTACTTACAAAAACAAATAAACGAAAGAACAAACGTAAAAACACATAGAAAAATAAACCTAAGCTAAGAATAATAAAAACGACCTAAACTAAAGATACATGGGATTAAACATTACACAAACTAAGTGATTTCAATCCAAGTTCATCTCATGATTTTAATTCAATATTGTGGTTTCACCTTTACACGAGACACAAACTCCTAATTCCTTAGTGAATCTGTTTCTCAAGCTATGAATTCCTAATCCCTTAGTGAATTCAATTATCGATCTCTCCTCTCTCGAATGTTGAGACCAATTTCCATACACAAACGAAGGTGTAGATCCAAGTTAACTCTCGATTTTAGAATCTAGCAACCTAGATAATTAACTAATTAATTTGTCACTTAATTAACGATTAAAGATCCTATCTTTCTATGGTGATCTAGCGCTTACGCAACTCTCGTATTGTAAAACATCAATAGCAAACTAATCGCCGATCTAATTCACATGACATCATAAAGCACATAGAAAAATACAAAACGAATTAAAGCCCATGAAAATAAAACAAGGATTGAATAAATTAAAAAGGATTAAACTCACATAGTTTGATACAATGGATGATCTCCATGATTCAACAAACTAAAATAAACATCCTAATCTAACCCGGATCACCTCGAGCACAAGGCTCGGGTGACCGCCTGGAACCTCGCACGCGTCGCCGAGTAGTATTTTTGGTGTATGAAGAATTTGAGATATCATTAGGGTTGGGGCGCAATGATATTTATAGGGTTTTAAGTCGCCAGTGGCTAAGTCGCCGCGGGACGCCTGGTCCGCCTATGCGCTGACGCTGCTCACTATTGCCGGACGCCCGCCCACTTCGGGCCCAAACTCCCTCAGATCAAAATCGTTTCTCTCCGGACGCCGTCCAACTCTTTGGACGCTAGTCCACTCGACGCCGATTCAAGATTTCGACGCCCGCCCAATCGCTGGACGCTAGTGGAAGACGCCGCTCAAGGCAAGTCTCGAACTCTCGAATTGAATTTTCACCGACGCCCGTCTGGCATAGTGGACGCCAGTTCAGCTGGATCAACACTTGATTTCTTTCCTTATATCCTTTATTCTTCCATAAATCTGATTGATTCCTTTCCACTCGAATTTATCTCTTTAAAACCATCTTTTCCATCAACAATGTGTATCTACAATGTAGAAAACATACCAAAGCGTAACGATATTCCAAAATAATATAAAATCACAATTTAAGCACATAATTCGTTACGTTTTGCGATTTAACTATTAAAAACACTATTTGCTCAATATTTCAATTATAAAGCTCGATTTCTATGAAAACATCCAGATATGGGGGAAATTGACATAAAATATATCCTTTTAAAACGTATAAAATCACCCTTAACAGAAAATATGGTTGTGAACAAATTATCTGAGCTAGGTCTATTCTAAATCTATTATGAAATAAAGATTGTAAATTTACTAAGCAATTCAAATTCAAGTGGTTTAATCAATGGTTTACGAACGAACAAGCAATTGATCCACCTATCCTACAACTATCAATTTCTATCTAGATTATCTTGTGATTTCTAACCAAGTTGTGATTCACCTAGCCAAGGTATGAACTCCTAATTTCTTAGACAAGTTCGCCTATTAATCTTCTATCTTTCGATCCTAAAGATTAACGCTTTCTAACCCAAGGTGTGAAATTTATAAGTTTTTAACCTAGAAATCTAACCTAATAACTTTCGTTAATTAGATTAAAGGTCTAATCTTTATTATGGTGATCTAGGGTTTAACATGATTCTCATCAAAATCAAACATCATACATGCAAAGATCTTTCGATATAAATTGCATAAGAACGGAATAAGCATAATAAAGATACAACTTTGAATTAAAAACTCACAAGACAATCAAGATGAAATCAATCGTTGGTTGGATGGATTCACAATGCTTGTTCAAGCGGAGGTCTAGCCTCTCAACATCACTTTGAAGCTCGAATCACTTGAGTAAAAATACAAAAAGTGTTTGAATTTAACTAAAAATAAAAGCAATAAAATTGAGCCGCCTGTGGTTTAGGGTTCAATTTTCTGATGGAATGGTTGTAAATAACGCAGCTATATATACAATTTTAAGTCGGCTGCAGCTATGTCGGCCACTGGACGCCCGTTTGATGGGTTGAACGCCCGGCCGTGATGCTTTAAAATCTTCGAATCGGGCCGAAGTCATGATCGACGCCCGCCCTTCTTTAAATCGACGCCAGACATCAATTTTGGGAGAACTCTCAATCAAGTTTCTTCTTCTGGACGCCCGTCCAATAAGGTGGACACCCGTCCACTGGACGGGACTTGAACGCTCGTTCAATTGATCAAAAATCGATTTTCTCATCTTTATCTCTTTTTCTTCAACTCAAATCTTCCTTATATCTTTTTCATCAATTAAGTCCGACATTTATCTTCATTGAATCATCTTTTGAGCCGCAATTATGCATCTACAAGTCATTAAAAACATCGCAAAATGTAATAATATCCAAATAAACATAAAATCATCAATGAAACACATAAATTAACCAATATTGCGATTAAACCGTTCAAAAACTCATTTGCTCAATAAATCAATTAAACACCTAATTTCTATGCAAATCATACGAATATGGGGAGAATTGCTACAAAATATAACGATATAAATCATATAAAATCACCCTTAACAACGATGCTCGAAATCGTCGGGGTTTAAATTGAGTGTTGATGATGGCCGACCCAAATTATGCCACGTGTCATCCTTTTAAGTCATATGATGGATGGATGACTAGCCCTTAAAAATAAGGCATTAAGGGCCGGAGCTTCAAAGACATACCCACCGTAGTCCTTAGTCCTGTGGGAGATCGGCATAAACTCTTCCTCCAGCCTCCGCAGGTCGGCCAAGGCTTGGTCAAGAGAGCGCCCATTTCGCCATAGTGGCCTTGAGGGCTCGGGCGCAGACGCATGAACAACCCCCGCTGCTATTCCACGTGGCCGGATAGCTAAAGATAAGTAAGGAAAGAATTTTGAGTCATAAAGACTATGATCCCGACATTTAAATATATCCATATTTATCCCTAAATTATGTGGATTTATGTATTTATCCTTGTGGAAATAAATAGATTCCTTGCAGACAAGGAAATGGATAAATACATGCAAATCCCTATAATTTAGTGGATTCCTATGATTTGCGTGTATTTATCCTTGTGGAAATAAATAGATTCCATGTGACAAGGAAATGGATAAATCGCCCCTATATAAAACAACCTTAAGGAAATACAAAAGACTCGGATTCCAATTAAGTCATTGGATACGTAGGCAACTCGGGAGAAACAATTCACGAGCTCACCTAAAATACACAAAGTCCTCCTCGCTTATATCTTTGTTAGGTTTATTCTTGAATCGTTGTCCCAATGAGAAATACGCCCGGTTTATTAATGCACGAGATCCAAAGATCGCAAGTGTTGATTCGGTAATTGACATTCAAATAATGATCCAAGGAGACTTTAGAATGGACCTTCAAGACAAACAATGCATCACTGTGGATCGAGCTTGTTTCGGAAGACACTTTAACGCTAAAATCAAGAGGAATTTCTATAAAGACTATTAGCTAGTTGGAATGTGTATATTAGATATATATAGTAGTCATACCTTGTAAATAAGAAAATGGCTCTTTTATGTATTGTTCCATTCGGGGTGGTGGGTCACCGAACATTTAGAGTAGTGGTCAAAGACGCTCACCACAGATTGAAGTAGAGGAGCGTAAGTTTCGCGACAATTACGAGGCCATTATAAAGTAGTTATGGCTTATAGAGTAATGCCCGGAATGCTTGCTTAGTTGTGGTAACGATTGTATTAGACCCGAGATGACTCACATAAAAATTGCCGAGGTAGCAAAGATGTGGTCAATAGAGACCGTAGATGCCCCGCATCATGTCTCATATATGATATATAGGGACGACTCATGCAATATCGGGATGAGAGGACAACATTTATCATGTTTATTGAATGATATAAGAGCGACAAGTGTCATGATGAAGACAAGGCTACTAATAGAGGCCCAAAGATCGAAGTTGATCCCATGTCGACTCCATAGATTGAGGTGGCCTCCGTCATTCTATATGAGACTCGATGAGTGTTAGGTGTTGGGTGACGATCTCACATATGTCAAATGCCCCCGCAAACCTAAGTAATTAGGATATGTATCATGAGTTCAAGTATAGAAGACATGGCACAACTGAGAGGTTTGATTCATTTGTTCGCTTATTTACAATCTTCCAATCTTAAGAGCTACCGTGAGAGAAATATGTGTTTTCTAGCATTTCCCGAGAGAAACTGATCCTTTTGTTTACTTTCCATCTTCGCTTTTATAGAATCATGGCTCGAATCGCCGATTATCGAAGATTCATATTTCCATGAGATCCTTAATAAGGAGATTTCTTAGGGGCTTGGTTCGCTAACCCGAATTCCTCGCCTATCTCTTGTGTAGGATCAAGGTCCGACTAGAGGATTTTCAAGAATCATTTCCATAGAGGCATTCACAGAGAGAAAGTAGTTGGAACATCAAGTATGAGTGTGAGTGACATCCACACTACTCTTACACTAGATAATATGAAAAATACTTGTGAGAAATACATAGTGAGTATGGATATTTTTATGCCAATTCACCATTTTACTAGTCGAGAGCTTATGATCCCTCAGAGGGTTATCAGGCAAAGGTATGTTTAGCAACTCATTGTTGGTCTTTGGTTCCCGATCATACTTTTTCATGTTTTAACCTATTACAACACCGTGTAGCCCAACTTACTCTCAATGGGATTAGAACAGCTTAAAACTCGTAAGAGAAACTTGCGCCTAAGAAAATAAAGGTAGGCAAAGCACACATAAACAATAGCGTAAATTGATAAAAACACGTAAACAAAGAGAACACGGTTATTTAACGTGGTTTCCGCATTGTGCCAACTACTCCACGGATAGAAAACGAGCTATTTTATTATGCACAAAGTAACAAGGATATTCACACACAGTGCATTGATTACAACATTGGTATTTATAGGACACAATTCCTTAAACCCTAGCCGCCATACGATCTTTGTCGGAACTGTCATAATACCCAGATGTGGACCCCAAATCCAGCTTTTATCCACCAGATGAAACTCAAAGATTAGTCGACCTTCTCACTTGTAATCAAGATCTCGTGATGTAGAACTGGGCTAGACTTTCAAAGAAAATCAGCAGTAATCAAACTAACTACTGATTTTAGAAGAAACTCAGTTGCATTTCACCGAACTGACTTTCACAGAATTGAATATGTTAGGGACATTTTGTTATGTTTTGATGATGGCCACACTAGCTGTTATTGCAAGCCCGAATAAGTTAGAATTTCTGTCAGATAAGTCTTTACTTAGAGTCTGACATGTTGTATAAGTTGAGTCAGACAAGTATTGCACTAATTGGTAAGATGGCGAAGTAAAACAGATATCCGACAGAGTGAAGCCAGCCAAGTACCAGCAGAGAAGCATGAAGACATTATGGTCTGACTTATAACCAAGGAAGTCTGTGATGACATTGGATAAGTCTAAGTTATAATTCAAATGATGAAGTACATTATCAAATATGGTGTACACTGATCTCACCCAAATCAGGATTAGTGAAGTACAAGAAGTACCTGAAAGATCAAAGAAAATAACAAAGCAGTAAACCGGCAGAGTAAACTGACTATCGGCTGAGTAAAGACAATGCGGTGAAGAAAGATCTAAACGGCAATGTCAGAAGGATTACTTAACCATTCAGGGAACGGCCCAGTAAACTTTACTCATTCAGATTTCAAAAGATGAAGATCAAGCATTAAATGCACAATCAATTGAGGAACAATCAAGGACGGATTTTCTGATAGACGTTTGAAGAAAAATCCGATCACTGAAATCAAGGAAAATATAATTAAGGGGGAATCAAGAATTAAATCAAGGATTATTCTCCATATTAAATAGCCAACGGACGGAAATTCAAATCAAGCGGATTATCAAGGCTATAAATAAGGCATTGACAGACAAGAAAATAGATGATTGAATCGATAAGAAACAAGCAAACACTCACAATTTGAAAAGCCTTCTATCCGCATTTTAAAAGAAACATCTAGAGATCAACTCATAAATCGAGCACAAATTCCACATCAAGCATCGAGATTGATCACAAGTCCGTGAATCCAATTCACATCAATCGAGGCAATTGAATCGAGAGGATCTCGAGAAGGAGTTACAACCTTGTGATAGTCGCCAAAGATTTGTTCTCAAGGAACATTGATAGAGACCGAGTCACCAAGCTTTTGAAGCCGTGCAAGGTGATGAGACTATATTTTGTGGTGTATTATGTGCCTCTTTTATATCTATTTTGTCGGGAGATACTTTTTTTCGGGTATGTGTTGGTTGATTTTCAGGTTTTAAGAGTTCGTGAGAGGTGATGAGATATTTTCGGATATATAGAGCGGTTTTGAAAGCCTTGTGGAAGATCGGAGAAAATGGCGCCATAAGAATCGTGAATTTCGCCGCCTACGTCGACTCGAGATGTTGAAGAGGGACAATGCCTATAAACTCATCCGTGGATTTTCTCTTTAGTCACATTGAATTTTTATTATTAGTAGGACGATTTCAATAATTAGTTATTATTATTATTCTTATTATTACCTAAAACAATGATTGGCTGGGCCCAATGTGCATTTAACGAGAGCAGCAACAATAAAAGAATTAGACATTACATTAGGTTTTTTTATTTTTTTTTAAGGGAACAGAGAGTATCTTTGGACGTGAAAAAGAAAAGCTGCTGCCAGCTTTGAGTTCGGCCGGCATTTTATTTCATGTAATAAAGGTATTATATTTACTGTTTTGTTTGATTTAATTGTTTATACTATGAATAGCTAGCATTATTCTTCCAAATGATTGATTATCAACCTCAATTTTCAGGTGGTTTCGAGATATAATTGTGTTCTCTCCTCGCTTGATTGCCGGGTATTTGTCTGCTTTTCGCTTTCAATATAGGATTAGAATTATTCGTTTAATTGTTGGCGCGCGATGATTAAGCGGTTATTTTGATCTAGTACCAAAATCAATCTTAGGCGATTGCCATAAAAGATTGAGTTTTTAGCCAGTAAACAACATATTACTTACCGGGCCAGAGTCTGTAGTGATTCCCTATGTGGAAATAGATAACCTATGTTAAAATTAGTCCGGTTGATTAATACCTTGAATTGGGTCTCTAATCTTTAAAGCTTCCGGGATTTCAAACTCTTATGACCGTGTCTAAGGGTGTCTTCCGGTTAGAGAATAATTAACTAATCGTGTCTCGATTATCGAATTTAGGAGAGATTGGTCACTTGGCGGTTGTCGGTGACTATAACCAATTTATTAATAATTTAGCGAGTAATCCTTGAATCGATGATCAATCGTGGGAATTGAGGGAAAATAGTTAATTAGCTGGAACTTTCCTTCGCTTATTTTTCATTTCTTTTTTAGGAAATAGGTAAAACCCAAATATCTTTTGTTTTACAAATCTTAGGAGAAATAAATCCACCTGCTCCTCGTGGTTCGACTCTACTTCTACTACACTAGCTATGTGAGGTTGTAGTGATTTATCTTTGGTGGTTTGACGACCCAACACAAAGTTGATAGTCTTGTAGATTGTGAAGCTTGTGTAGTCAAGAACAATCGCATATTGTATTTGTAAAACAATAGTGAATTCCTCCAATCATCACAGAGAAGAGTGGATTAAGGGATTACGCACTCGAACCACTATAAACCTTTGTGTCTATTTACTTTCAAAGAATTTACCTTACAAGATTTTTATTTCATTGCATACTCTATATCCGTGATTGAATAATCTACTTTGAACCAACATTTAAAGAAGGGACTTATCCGCTGCCCAAAAGCTTTTAATTACAAGAAATTTTTTTGAACTCCACTATAGTCATTCACCCCCCCTCTGACTATAGTTTTACCCTTCTTTGGAACCAACAATTGGTATCAGAGCAGTGTTTCTAGTATCAGAACTGTTGGTGATTTAAGTATAATCACAAGCCATTGAGGTTATCGAGGTTTAGTACAAGGGTGGTTATGCTCGTAAAGCTAAAATATAAGTATGGAGGTGCGGAGTACACGCTATATAAGTGTTTACGAGTGTGCGGATGTGAAATGAAAATCCAAATTTTTCGATTGAGAGTTATCAAGACGATAAGAATCCATCCGCACGGATGAGAGTTATCCGCACGGATAAGAATCTATCCGTATGGATGAAAGGTCAAATCGTAAAATTTTGATATCGTGATTTATCCGTCTGGATGATAACCGCATCCGCACGGATGGGCACCTATGGTCGGAAAATTGATTTTTGGTGTCTTTTGGCCGCTTTTAAGTGGGTACAACCAAATGGTACATTTTCTTTGGTTTCTATCACTTAAAGGACGTATTCCTTTGCTCTTTTCAGATCCAAGTGCTATATATTAGCAAGTTTACATTGTTAAACATAAGAACAACATATGTAAGCATCCTTGTTATTTATTCTATCTAACTCAAAACTTCAAAGTGCTCTTTAATCTTTTGTCCGAAGTTTAAAGGTTGTTCTCTCTCTTTTATCTCACTTAAATATTCGTGATACCCTAACAAAGTATATGTGGGTCTAATAATTTAAGAAGGACAACGATTCTTTCATTAAACGGAGAGGTTCCAAGTCTTTTATTTTGCAGTGAATTCAAGTATTGTTGATCATCTTCACTCCTCAAACTACAACATTCTTCTTAAATTATTGTTCGATCACAATGGTGAATGCAAAGGATTGATGATGAATTTCGGGAAACTAGACAAGTTTGAAGGTGTTGATTTCGGAGGTGGCAAAGGAAGATGCATTTCCTTCTCACAACATTGAAAGTGGTATATGTTCTTAGCATTGAGATACCGTGGTTGATGATGATGCACCGTTGGAGGAATTGGCTAAGGAGAAACAAATGGGAAAATGATGACTACATCCGTCGTGGTCACATTGTTAACGGTATGTCCGATTCGCTGTTTGATATTTATCAAAACTTTGCATCCGCAAAAGAATTACGGGATGCACTAAACTAAATACTTAAATGAAGATGCATCCGCTAAAAAGTTTCTAGTTGGTAATTTCATGAAATACACGATGGTAGATACACGGTCTCAGAATTGAACAATTCAATGAACTTCAACGCATTTTAGGCCGCTTGCATAACACAAAATGGAAATGGATGAATCCATTTGCTTCTAGTATCATTGATAAACTACCACCATCATGGAAAGATTTTAAGCATATGCTAAAACACAAAAAGGAAGAACTCTCCTTGGTTGAACTTAGTAGCCATCTCACAAGATTGAGGAATCTCTCATGCGCAGAGAATGTTAAATCCAAGGAAAGGAAATCGATGAATCGACATCCATTCATGTAATTGAGGCCGTGGAGTGTTCCAAAACTAACAAAGGAAAATGTAATGGTAAGAAAAAGAAACCATTCAATGCCGGGCAACAAAGAATCCGAAAAAGGCCAAAGGGTGCCTCATTGGATTTGTGGAAAAATAGGGCACTACAAGGTCGATTGCCGAAAGCGGAAGAACGGAAAGAACAAAGGTCCAGAACAGGGGTCGAAAGACCAAGGACCACCCAAACATCAAGGTCAGAATGTTAACTTTGGTATTAATTCGGTTATGAATTATGTGCCATTTATTTCTGAAGCATTTTATGTGCAGGATGATGATGTTTCGTGGTGGATCGACTCGGGAGCAACAAGACATGTATGCAAAGATCAACGCTAGTTTGAAGACTTTGAACCGGTGAATGATGGTTCCATACTAAAGATGGGAAACGAGTCGATCGCTGTTGTAAAAGGCATTGGAAATGTTATTTTAAATTTCAGTTCTGGAAAATTTGTAAACCTATTTGATGTTTTATTTGTTCCGTGCATCCGGAAGAACCTTGTATCCGGTGCACTATTATGTAAATCGGGCTATAAACAGGTATATGAGTCCGATAGGTATATATTGTCTAAACATGGTGTATTTGTAGGTTTTTGTTATTTGTGTAATAATATGTTTATGCTTAATATTGTTAATAATAAATTTAATCAAGTTATGCATATTTCTGATATTAATGTCTCAAAGTTGTGGCATGCTCGGTTAGATACGTGGCATTATAAACGATGCATGTTATGTCTAAAAATGCTTTGATTCCCCGCTTGATATCAATATGGATAAGTGTACTACTAGTATGTTTAATAAAATTGTAAGACAACCATTTCGTGGTGTTGAAAGATCGCTCTACAATTTTAGAACTTATCCATAGTGATTTGTGTGATTTTAATGCATCACCGCCTTTGGGAAATAAGAAGTATGTGATTACTTTGATAGATGATAGTACTCGCTTTGTTATGTGTATTTACTTAATACTAAAGATGAGGCACATGATAAATTCAAGATTTATAAAAGTGAAGTAGAATTGCAATTAAATTCTAGTATTAAACGCTTTTATACCGATAGAGGTGGAGAATACTATGATCCAACCTACTTGGTCGTGTGGTATTATACACGAGGTTATCAGACCGTGATACGCCACAACAAAATGGCATTATGGAGAGGAAAACCATACTCTAAAAGAGATGGTAAATTCCATGTTGTCCTACTCAGATTGAGTAATGGATTTTGGGGTGAGGCCATGTTAACGGCCTGTTATTTACTAAAATGTAATTCCTAATAAAAAGAATTCTGCTACCCCGTATGAACTTTGGTTCAAAAAGAAACCAAACTTAAGTTATTTGAAAGTTTGGGGCTGCAGGGCGGTTGTTAGACTTATTGATCCTAAAATTAAACTTTAGGAGAAAGAGGCATCGATTGCATATTCATTGGATATGAAAGTCATTCAAAGGCATATAGGTTTTATGTTATAGAACCTAGTGATTCCGTGGCTGTACATTCGGTTATAGATCACGTGATGCTATCTTTGATGAGAATAGATTTACTTCTATTCCTAGACCAAAGAGCATTGCTCCTACAATAGTTGGAGTGGATTATGTGGATAACAATGATTCTCAAGTCGAGTCTTCTGAACTTCGAAGAAGTAAGAGGGCTAGAATAACAAAGACATTTCCACCGGAATTTGTAACTTATTTGGTGGAAGGTTCGAGAAATGAAGTTGGATATCAATACTCATATTGTTACAATATTGAGGATGATCCAAGAACATTTTCTGAGGCAATGGAATCTCAGGATGTATCATTTTGGAAAGAAGCCATCAATGACGAGATGGATTCCATAATGGGTAACAATACGTGATTCTTACAGATTTATTTCACGTGGTTGCAAACCGTTAGGTTGCAAGTGGATTTTCAAAAGAAAATGAGAGTTGACGGCATCGTGGACCGATATAAAGCCCGGTTAGTTATACAAGGCTTTAGCAGTGCCGAAGGTATCGATAATTTCGATACTTATGCTCCCGCTGCTAGAATCTCTCAATAAGGTTATTGATTGCCTTAGCCGCAATTCATAACATGTTGATCCATCAAATGGATGTTAAAACAAGATTTCTAAATGGAGATTTGGATGAAGAAATATACATTAAGCAAACTGTATAGGTTTTATTATGCCCGTAACGAGCATAAAGTATGTAAACTTGTAAAATCATTGTATGGACTTAAACAAGCTCCTAAACAATGGCATCAAAAGTTTGATGAGGTTGTCTTGTCCAATGGGTTTTAAGCTTAACCAATCGCATAAGTGTATTTATAGTAGATTTGATGATACCGCAATGGTGTGATAATCATTTATATGTCGATGACATGTCGCTATTATTATACGGTTTGTTGTCACCCAATTCTTCTTGGATTGTTTGAGATAATTAGCGCAGATTATTCAAGGCCTACTTACATCCCATTGCACTTTTTAAGATCAGCTTACTTGGCTCCACGCTTAACCAAGCTAAGTTCCTTTCTGCTTTTTATTATCATCTTCTCATTAGGGACAATGTTTCGATTAAGTGGGGTAAGTGGACATCACTTAGCTTTTTAACATTATATTCCCAATTATTAGATTATCTTGATTCTCTTGATGCACTTTTCACCACATAGACTTTGATTCGCTTTTGTCAAAATTTCAAAACAAATGACATATTTGACCTTTGAGTTAATTAATTACATCTTTGTTTCACTTTGCATAAGTAAAAGTAGTGCCCACTTCTCAAGTAAAGTGGCGATTAAATGCATATTCGTTATGGACCACCATCTTAAGCACATATAACTCACTTTCCTCGGTATGTAGTCGAGAAGCATTACTTTGACTCAGAGTTGACCCTAGCTTAATCTCTAATTTTGTTCTACCTATGGTCGGTCGATCTCAAGTTGTGGATCTTATACGGGCTACGGATTCGTAGTTTATCAAGAGTCGGGCCTTGTGGATAGATAGAATTATGAGCGCTCACCCGCCAAGAAAGAGAAATAAATTGCAATATATATATATATATATATATATATATATATATATATATATATATATATATATTCTCTTTGGCAAAGTAAAGTCGATGAGCGTAAGACGCATCACTCTCATATCAAATAGATCGATAAATGCAAGCCTGTAGTAATACTGTTCTCGATCCGCCTACCTGGGGCTTGACTTGACTCAAAGCAATAAAAGAAAAATCCATTAATAAATGGCGAAGGGAAAAGCATGTTCGTGGATCGTTAGTTCGACCACGGGTTGACATAATGTGAGACTCTCGCATTGCTAGAATCGAGGGGTTATTGCACACACACATTGGTTCATGACATGAATATTGTTTAATGCGTTACTTATGGATGTGAGTGACGGATCTTGACCTTGACTTTGTGAGGCATAGCTATTTTTAAATAACTTGTATATTGGTCGTGGTTTCGCTTTTCTTTTCGCTTTGTTTGGGGAAGTATCAAAAGCAAAGTGGGGTAGTTGATAACACTCTAAATGCACCATTAAATTAACCCTTATTTACCCCGATTTCTACTTCTGAGAATGTAGATAGGCCTATTATTGTGAGGGAATGTATGTTAAACATCAATGCATGTTTCTAAGGTCGTAATTTCGCATCACGTTATTATGCCGAATATTTGGTGCATCGGGTTGCCTCGCTTTATGTACTTTCGTGATGTATCAACCGAGCATTTAAGGATGGAGCCGACCAAAGGAAGAAGTATTCGCCAAGTGAAGTGAGTCCAGAAGAGATCTCGCCAAAGAAAAAGAGGAAAAGTCAGCCCGGTTTACTGTGGGCTAGGCTCGATAAATCGAGGGTCTTGGGAACAAGAAATCGATTCTTACAAGGCCGCTTAGTGGTTTCTATGAGTCATAAGTCCACCAATGTATCTATATAAGCCCGCATAAACCGATTATTACATGTGTCTTCAATCCTAATACAAATTATTTTATTTCATTATACAATTTTGATGGAATAAAGTTATTTTAAGCTTTTGGAGTTTATTTTCTGGTTTCTTCCTTCCATGCCATCTCTAGCTTGAGTGGATCAAAGCAGATCTCCATTGTTGAATGTATGAAGCTTTGAACGCCTTTATGTATTTAATATGGTAGATCCAAGGTGTATTTACGTGTTTTAGTTAATCACTGCTTAACGACTCCTATGATTTACTTTAGAGTAATCTGAATTGAGCAATGTAATCCAAAAATAGAAAATCGCTTCTCGTAAACCGGTGGTCTATACCGGTTTACCGAGGAAAATTTAGAAATCCTAATCTAGAGGTTTAAGGCCACCTACGCTGATCGACGTAAATAATTAAAACGAGTAATAGGTCCGCCAATTGATATACTACTTTTTATATGATTAAATATAACGTTATATTATTATGTTTTATCAACTAATTTATATAAAATATATGAAATTATGGTATAAATAGTATGAAATGTTAATCTTTATAATTTAGAGTAGTTAGTAGTAAAACTTAGTAATAATAGTAAAAGTTATCATTTTGTATTCGATTTTAGTAAATCGGAGCGTCGGGTCGATTTACGTGGGTATTTGTGGTATTTTATTGCGTAGATTTAAGCCAAACCCTTAGAATCGACATGTTGAAGTATAATCATATCTCTGGAAGGATTTAGAGAATGTCACGAGCTTAAATGGTCAATCTAATTGCTTATGGTCAAGTGGTCAATCAAAGTGGTCAAGTGGCTAATCGATTCGATTAAGTGGTAATCGAGAAATATCTTCGACAAACGAATGGCTCATCAAAACGACATTATCTCTGAAGAAGAGTCCTTCACTTAAAGTTGTAGATTTTCCCGAGAGCTTTCCGATGCCTCTTGAATCATGATTTTTGGAGATCCGTAACTCGAGATATGAATTTTAGAAGTTTGATAATTATATATAAAAATATATAATCATACGGAGCACATGCCGATTAATCAAGGATGTGGAAGTTATCATTACACCGCCCAGTCCGCCTCCTACTGCCCGGTCCGCCCTCCTCCAACTTTCTATATAAAGAGCCTCAGGTCAAAATGGATGGGGTGTAATATATATATATATATATATATATATATATATATATATATATATATATATATATTCTCTTCTTTATTTTCTTTTAGTAGTAGTTTGTAAATAGGCCTTACGCTAAAAATAATAATCTCGTAGTATCGCTGTAATGCTCGAGAAATTATCGGAAGTTCGGTGTTGTTGAAGTCGTCAGTAATGTCCGGAAGAGTACGACTGATTCAAGATTTGTAATCGGTAAATTTTCTTAAGTATTTATGTTTGTTTTTATCTTTTCGTTGTTATAATGTTTTTAGGCTAACTCTAATAACTAGCCAAAGTTATGTAATCGCTTTATTTCGATCTTTCGTAAAGGAATGTCATTTCAATTAAAATTGACTAAAATTGAGTTAATTGAATCTTTTTCATTTTGTAACGTATTGATAATATTCGGATTGACGAATTAACCAAGATGAATCGCACCATATCACCTAAACGCATGAACCGACTCGTAGAAGTTAGGATATGAGATAAAAGATAGAAAACCGAGGGTAAATTGGCCGCGTATAAAGCGTGACTACGGAATCCTATTTCCTACCCGGGGCAGATTTGTCTGGGAAAGATAGATCTTATTAAAATTGTGCTCGAGATCGTAATAATGTAAAAATCAACGCTTTAATTAAAACTAACACCGAAAGTTAAATCGATCCACCGACAACCGGAGCCTTTGAATAACATCGCCGCCTGACAAACGGAATAACCTCTTTATCCGGGGTAGATTTGTACTGCACTGCTCGCACTAATCGAGATTAGTATGGGGCAATGTGGAGATTGAATCGATGACAATGACATATGACAATTTCATACGCCGTGAGGAGGAATTGTTAACTCGTGAGTGCACCGCTTCATTTACTCAATTGGACCTAATATAAAAGGAAAGATCGAGCACATTCCGCTTATTGAAAAGATCGTGATAATTCAATTATATAAACTTTGGCTAGTTCTATAAACTTATTTGTCTAGTTCTATAAATATATTGGTATCTATATATTTATATCTATATATATATTTTGCAATTTATGTACATCTATATATATTTTTATATTTATATATATTATATTAGAATAACTTTTAAATTACGATTTATTTTATGTTAACTAGAATAAGAGTCATCCTGTGTTATAAAATTGCGGTTTAGATCGAGTTAATAATACTTCTTGGTGTTTAACCACACTTAGAAGAATTACCAAGTTCCCCGAGAATTCGACACTGACTCACCACACTAGCACTACGCTTGACCCGATATTAATCGCCGGGTTAAGGATCGGTATAGCACTAGAAAAGGCCACGCTGCCTTTCTCGCGCAAGCTGTCGGGAACGCCACCAATCTAGTATTCGTAATTGTAAATTAACATGAAGCATCGATAGTGAAGTGTTAATTAGACATTGTCTTGATGGACCCTGTGAACGCAGGCCGATCAATGTCGATAGCCGCCTAGGCGGGTTAAGCGGCATGAAAGTTAGCGCCAACATCGCAATTCTAGTTCTTTGTTTGTATGGGCTATTACGGACCAATTAAGGAGTGTAGTCGGGCGATAGGTTATCTACTACCATGGTCGGAGTAGATAGGTTAGAATTGCACTCGTAGCTTAAAACCGAATTAAAAGCTCAATTGATTTAAGGAAATTATGTGGGAAAGTAAACATCGTGGATTAACTAAGCCAAGTTAGTAGATAGTGTGGATGAGGGGAGGAATACCACGCTTCTTTTATGTTCATTGTTGGTCAAGACCATATATGTGCCTTCTTAATTAGATTAGAATCGCTTATACTTGAGTTGCATTGTCTCGTGGATCGACCTTGATTCGCCTGGTATATACCGAGATTGACCTAGTACTTTGCTAGTAATATCGACGTAAGTGACTTACACGCGATCGCAGTCGAGCCCATTGCGCCTTTGACGACTTATGGTGGACTGTAGAGCAAGCCAATGTAACTCCTACCCGGGATTTAGGGCTTTGCCTGATCTTAGAGTGGGTTCCCGCCCTTAATGTTTTGATCTTCACCTGTCAGATTTATTGTTATATTAATGTGGGATGACACGTGGCAATATACTAGTCCAACCTCTCCTCACAAGCCCCCCAAATCTAGTTGAGCTCTTGAGGTCACCATATCTCGTCATAAGGTAGTGGCTTGGCTTGGTCATCCGACCGGGTAGATTTTTGAAACACTTAACTTGTGGTGGGTGGATGCCGTTATCATGGTGTAACAACTATCGTGAAACTCAAGGCGTTGTCGCTTACTTATTTGAACCGCAACAGCTTCAAGACGTGTTAGTGGCTTATAAGTTGTTCTCTCCTCAATTTAACTAATCTCGATTATTACAAGTAAGCTACTCGCCTTACCTACATCCTTGCTCATGGTGTTAAGTTTTTATTGAATTTGTAGAGGATTTTTCTTTTCTTTCCGTAACCTTGAAAAATCGATGGCCGATTTATGAGCTAGTCATATGTAGCTTAAGGTATCAAATCTATCCTCTCTCCGAAGATTTGGACAAATTTGTGGGACGATGTGATAGATAGGAAGAGGTATTCTCCTACGCCCATCCGATCCCCACGCTCTTGCTCACCAACCCCAAAGCGGGTATTTCACCGCTGATAGAGAGCATTTTGAAGTTGGCCTTAAGCTTCCCATCCGTCCGGCTCTTCTAGTTGTGTGCCACATTATGGTTTCAGGTGTTTCCTCAGATAGCCCCCAATGGCTTTTAGGCCATCATGTAGAAATGCCATCCGGTGCCGGTTGCTCGGCATCAAGTTTTCTCAGACTCACGATTTAGCAACTCCTACCATCATAAGAGAGTGGTGGACCATCATGGGTGGTATTATTTTTCCCGCCGAATCGCCGCCTGAAAGCGAGGTTCCGATTATCCCGACAAGAAAGACTTCACACAAGCAATGGAATGAGCGGTTTTTTTATTCGATGCGAGGGTCATCCAGAGTTGAGTGCTTGGAACTCCGATTTAACTCCCAAGGACGCCCGGCCCTAAGGTTAACACGGGTTACTGGAAGGCATCCAGAGTCGGAGTACTCCAAAAAGGTCGAGGAGCTATATACCGAAAGTTGATTGATGTCGCCGGTTAGCCGACGCAGGCTCGACTTCTTTGCCTCTTAGCGGGGATAAGTGGGCCATCCGTAAGATTCTTCCATGATTTACTTCATGCCTTCTTTTGTATCGCTTGGCGCTTTTTGACTAATCATCGGTTTTACCTTCCTTTCTTGCAAAGCAATGATTTCGCAGAGAGCCGCCAAAGCCGAATGAGTTAGAGGTCGGCTAGCCTAGGCAAAGCCTCAACACCGAGGGTGTGGAAAGTATGGAGCCTTCGCCTAAACCACAAAGCGCCGGCTTGATGCCTCCGCAACGGATCCGCCCTTCTCTCTCCTCGCTTGAGAGAATTGATTCAGATGGAGCAAAGGAAGGAGGTCTTCACCTTCAAAAGAAGCGGCCGATCTCGGTGGGTCGCGAGCCCCTGGCAAGGTGCACCGCAAAGCGGTCAAGTCAAAAGCACTTCCAGAGGAGCTCAAAACCAATCTAGTCCGCAACAAGATGCCGCTTCTGCCAGGAGCGGATTCTAGGATGTCGGATGAGGAGTCGGGCCGCAGTGGGGCTTCAAGTCCATGGAGTTTGTAAGCTTTTGTGTTTTTTTGAATTTTTGAACTATACTTTCGATAGTGTTTCTAATGTTTTCCATTTGAAATTTAGGAACCTCGGGCTGGCCAGAGGTTTTTCCGATGTCGGGAAGGCTTCATTGAAAAGACCGAAGTCAAGAAGAAAGTTGCCGAACTATGGCAGACACTGGGGAGCTCTGTGGCTTCCGCCGAGTCTAAGGACAATGAGACAAAGGCTTTCCAAGATCAACTTCAAGCTAAGGAGGTTGAGCTCAAGTTCAAGGAGGAGGAAATTTTTCTAATGAGAAGAGAGAGATGGAGCAAGGCATGGCCAAGCTCCAAGATGACTTGGCCGAGCCAGAGGTCGATATCCCAAATCATATTACCGAGGGCGCCTGTATATAAGGCTTCGGAGGAGTTCGCCCGGGCCTTGAAGCCGCTTTATTCCGGTCCCGAACCACGGCTATACTCAAAGCGTGATGAGGCGAAGTGTCAAGACGCTGACTGTCATAGACAACCTTCCCAAGAAGGTTTATTATAAGCTTGGGATGAGCAAAGTCTTTGATGATCGCCTCAAGGAATTTAAAGAAGGAGTGGACATTGTGTCCAAGTACTCCATGAAACTTATGGGTCGTTGTTTGTTCAAATTCGACTTCTTAGAGCCTCAAAGAAAATCTAACTCTGTGATGCTTAGCTTAGCAGAGTTTATGGATTATGCCTTTTGTCTTTTTCAAATTTCGCTTTTGAACTTTTTGTAATTTTCACCATTTGGTAATAATAGCGCTCTTGTCAAGCACTTTTCTTAAGCACTTCACATTGAGTAATTTCTTTTAAGTACTTTATTTTGAGTATCTTTCCGATGATGGTGTATCTTGCCCCTCGGTATGCCATCCATTTGTCGGATATACATAAACTAACCGATCCGATCCACATTTGGATCATCGATTCGATTACAACATCGATCGAGACACTGATCATGCACAAATGAAGCTATGAATTAAATTCGCATGCGATTTTACCACCATTTTAATTCACATAATTAATTAAAAATCTACAAGAAGGTTAGTAGATTTACCTCAACGGAAAGAGATGAGTAATTCGACAAAAGGGAGAAGCCACAATCTTCCGGATTATATCTCCTAGCGACGACTGGTGGACGTCGATCCTCGCCGTAGAACCTTCTCGAATTTTTCTTCCCTAAATGACTAAGGCAATAAACTATTTTTTCATCCTTTTTATTATGATGGTGGTGCCAATCTTGATTGTCAATTGTGTTGGGAGGAACTCTCTTTATATAGGAAAATAACTCGGCAAGAGAGAGTTATCATTTTCACACCACAATTACCTATTCCCACAAGTGAAAGTGTGGAAATATTACGTTACTTTTTAGTGTAATATATTAATTGTGAGACACATTATTGTAAGACATATTAATTGTATTGTATAAACAATTAATATGTCATAAAGTCATAAAGTAAATTTTTTTGTCTTATTAGGTAATAGATAACTCTAGCAATTAATACTAGCCGACTTCTAGTAATTAATTGCCTCTCCTAGCTTATACTCTACTAGACCTTTCTCATTTACTTGTACCTATTTATACTCACTCTTTTATGATGAATAAACTAAGTTGAAGTTTACTCAAGTATTATTTACTTTCTCAAACTCTCTTCATGGTATCGAGCCTTAATCTCCGAATCCACGCAAATTCTCAAGACTCTTCAATCAAGAATGTCTTCATTATCTCAAGCTTCCTCACCTTCGCTTGAGTTCCACCGCCTCACAGATCGGGTCATCAATCATCATCTTATACTAATCATAGACTTGATGGCAACAACTACTTGCTATGGTCAAGGTCTATGAAAATGTACATCTCTCGACAAGGTAAGACGGGATACCTGCCTGGCTCTAAACTCCGCCTCGCCAAGATGACCCAGATTTGAAGCATGGGACACTACTAATAATCAAGCCGCGACCATTCTCACAAGATCAATGACAAAAGAGATTAGTGAGAACTTTATGATGTATGATAACGCAAAGGAAATCTGATAATGCCGTGGATCTCAGATCCAAGAAAGACAATACATCGTAAGTGTATGAACTTGAAGCTCGATTCAAAATCGCAGAAGCGAGATATGTCTCAGAATTCAATACTTCAACCAAATCGCTTCAGGCATGGCAACACCTAGATATGCCGGAAACTCACCCTCGAATGATGTCAAGGATGCCGCCTTTATAAGGACATTATTGAGAAAAGAGAGTATTCAAGTTTCTAATGGATCGATCCCACTTTGATGATGTTAGAGAGGAAGAATCCTTGCCACAAAACCTCTCCTCACTTCAAATCCATGTTTGTCAAGTCAAACATGAGGAAAGTAGGAGGAAAGTGATGTCGCCAACTCCCCGCCGACAACCCCCGCCGAGAGTGCTACCTCCGATCGCCGTGAAGCCTCGCCGAGGTTACCGAGGCCGCCAGAAGGCTACCGATAGAATCGAAAGTTGTTCTCGTGAGCACCGCAAACGCACAAATCACACCAAGCGACACTTGCCGAAGCTACATGGCATGCCTAAATCCTTCAAGCCTCCCAGGAAAGTCAAGCAGGTATGTCAATGAAGAGGAGAATGATAACAAGTTGAATGCCTCGCTTGTCGATTCAAAGCTTTCACTCAACAAAAAGAAGGTAGTCCTCTAATCGACACGGCTACTCAAAGCTATGCAAGTGTAAATTTTACTCTTCAATTAGTAATGAAACATGGATTGTTGATTCTGGGGCCTCCCCCATATGATCGGCAATAAAACCTCATAACTCACCTTATGCCATGTCATCAAATTCACAATGTTAAGATCTGGCCGATGGATCTATCTCTCGCGGCAAAAGGTTTTGGAAATGTAAACTCACTAATAAGATATGTCTAAAGGATGTCCTATTTGTTCCAAAATTAGACCGCAATCTCACATCTCATAGTAGACTTGTAAAAGATTTGAACTCGATCGTTGTTTTTAATAAGAATCAAGACACTTTCCAGACCCTTCTTCACAGAAATGATTGGGAGGGCTAAACCTCGCTTAGATTGTATGTGGTCGACCTCGCCAAGACGTAAGATCAAGATCAATCGCCAGCCACTGCACTCAAACCTTAGATAATATCATGTTATGGCATTATAGACTCAGACATCCAAGTTTTGGTTATTTGAAGTCCAGAATTCTAATTATTTAAAGGATGTAATGTCAATGATCTTCAATGTGATATTTGCCAATTTGCCAAACTTACCAAATCAGATATACCTAAATCGCTTTATGTGCCATCCACACCTTTCACTTTAATTCATAGTGATGTACGGGGACCTTCAAGAGTAAAAAGTATAACAGAAAGAGGTGGTTTGTCACTTTCATTGATGATCATACTAAGAACACATGGTTGTTTTTAATGAAGGATAATCGATGTTGGAACAATTTTTCAGAATTTTACAACATGATCTCTACTCAATTTGACACTAAGATCAAGATCTTAAAGATCGATAATGCACTTGAGTACTATGAGTCTAACTCTCTGAATTTTTGATGAATAAGTGAATTGTCCATATCAGAGTTGTGTGGAAACACCTCAACAAAATGGGGTTGCCGAGAGAAAGAACAGACACTCACTGAGATGGCTAGATCAATCATGTTCACCACACATGTTCCAAAGTATATGTGGGGTGAAGCTATATTAATGTACCACTTACTTAATCAACAGATTTCCCACAGAGTGTTAGCTTCAAAACTCCTATCCAAACCCTCCCGACCACACACACTCTCGCCTCATCTTATTTCCCAATTACCTCCAAAAATCTTTGGTTGCAATCAGATTTGTTTATATCCATGCCCAACACGTATAAACTTGATCCCAAAGCTCACAAGTGCATTTTCCTAGATATGCAAAGGACAGAAAGGTTACAGTGTTATTCTCCTTCCGAAAAGAGATTTTACAATTCTATGGATGTAAAATTTTGAAAGAACTCCCTACTACAAAGAAGTCCATCGAGGCAAAGCCATCGATGGAAACTCGATTGAAATTGACCTAAACTGCTCCTCAAGAAACTCTTAACCTCAAAGAACTCCATCGACTCTCAAACAGATCGAACTCAAGACTTATCGACTTCAAGCAGCCTCATCGATCCTCAAAGAACCCATCAACCAGAGCCTATTGATACTCAAAGAATCCATCGACTCTCAAGCAATTACGATATTGATGATAGACCTATTGCTATTGGGGAAGGGAAAGAGATCTTGCACCATCGATCATTCTATCCATAATTATTTATCTTATGATCGCTTATCACCGCTTTTGCCATGTTTACACAGATTTGGATACTCACTCTATTCCTAAGAATATACAGAAGCTCTCCAACATGATAAGTGGAATACAAATTACAAAACTGAAATGATCGCTTCTCCTTGACAACCATACTTGGGATCTCACCACTCTCTCACGTGAAAGAAGATGGCCACCGCAAATGGTCGCTCACTATCAAGTACAATGTCGATGGTACTATTGACAAATACAAAGCTAGATCAAGGTAGTGGGATTCACCAAACATATGGTCTTGACTACAAAGAGACCTTTGCACTGTGGGCAAAGCTAAACACCGCAGGGTGGCATCGATCTCACTTGTCGCCCAACTTGACTGCCTCTCTACCAATTGATATCAAGAATGCTTTCCTAAATGGTGACTCTCACCGAGGAAGTCTATATGAATGTGCCCCTGGTTTTGCTAACACTCACACTCAAGGGAAAGTTTGTAAATTGAGGAAATCTCTATATGGCCTAAAGCAGCCCCCTAGAGCTTGGTTTGGCAAACTTACTATCGCGGGTTAAAGTCGCTTGATATCATCAATGCAACTCATATCACACCATGTTTATCAAAACAACAAACCGTAAAAGATCCATTCTTATTGTCTAGCGTGGATGATATCATCTCACTTATCGGTGATGACCCCGCCGAGATCCAACAATTGAAGACCCCGCCGCCAAAGTATTTCAAGTTAAAGATTTGGGCTACCTCAAGTACTTTCTTGGTATGGAAATAGCAAGGAATGTACCAGTGCTATATTTGTCTCACAGAGGAAGTATGTGCCGGACTCCTGGCAAGGAAATCGCATGCCGGGATGCAAACTCGCTTATATCCCCAAGTGAGACTCAAAGAATACCTGGCCGCAAGGTGACATTGCCGCCGTGAAGGATCAATATCAAAGACTTGGCAGGAAACTTATTTATCTCGCCCCATACAAGACCCGATATTGCATATGGAGTCGGGCCTCGTTAGCCATGGTCATGCATTGCCCTACCGAGCAACATTGGGATGTCGTGAATAGGATACTAAGGTACCAAGTCCACTCGCCAAGGCTTACATTTCATCAAGTCTCGCCGAGAGACTCACAAGCGTTACACTCGATGTCGATTCGGGTCGTCACATAGATGTAAGATCTACCATAGGCTATTGCTCATATGTATGGGGTAATCTAGCACCTTGGAGAAGCAAGAAACAACCCATCGCCTCTGTAAGTAAGGTAAGTCGAACTCAGTGGCATTGGTTTTGGGCATTTGTGAAGCATTATGGCTTAAAAGAGTCCCCATCGATCTTCACAGACTTCTCAAGAACTCGTCATACTGGCCGGACAATAATTCACTTTATGCATGGCAGAGGATCCACCCATCATGATAAAACCAAACATGTGGATATTGACAGACATTTCTTAAAGAGAAGATTGATGCCAAGATCATTCAACTTCAAAGATGTTCCTCAAGAGAGATCAAAAATGTCGATAAGGCAATTCCACCGCTTTATGTTCACTGACGAGTAGCAAACTTGGTCAGATTAACATATACAACCCCATTTTGAGTGGGGTGGAAATAATACGTTACTTTAGTGTGTAACATATTAATTGTGAGACACATTAATTGTAAGACATATTAATTGTACAGATAAACAATTAATATGTCATAAAGTTATAAAGTAACTTTTTTGTCTTATTAGTAATAGATAACTCTCAAGCAATTAATACTAAGCCGACTTAGTAATTAATTGCTCTTCCTAGCTTATACTCTACCAGACATTTTCATTTACTTGTACCTATTTATACTCACTCTTTTATGATGAATAAACTAAGTTCAAGTTTACTCAAGTATTATTTACTTTTCAAACTCTCTTCAAAAAAGATATTTTACAAAAGATGTTAGAGATAATTCCCAAAAATCAATCTCTTTATCTCTTTTCATTAATTATCCAACAAAAAGATAATTAATTAATTACACATGTGACATAATCTCAGAAAATTTCTTTCCTAATTATCCACAAAATAGGTGCTTTTAAGCCATTTTTAATGTAAAATGCTTGTTCTATTTTAAATATTATTTACCAAATAAATAATATTGCATATTCATTAAATAGACTAACTATTTAATTTATTCTCGAGGTTCCATAAAACGAGAAAACACTCTGTTGTAGAGTCAACCCGGGACCATGGACCTATAACCAAAGAAAGCTATAATAAATTAAATAAAATATTCATCAAACATAATATTTCTACTCAACTTATTAATTCGGAATTACGCCAACATAAATCCGAAATTGAACTCTATCGATTATAGATATAACTTATTCTCAAAACGCCGAGTCCTAGCTCGATAAGTGTCCATTGATATAATCATTACATATAAACTAACCCTACATAGACTATCCAGAATGAAGAAGGATTATTTCGTAAACCTTCTTCAATACATCTTATCATTATTTACCATTAACCCACTAGTGATCAATTAGTTCATAACCAATACGTAACTCCATGGATCGATCGCTTTTGTAGATTAACAAATAAGGGATTGTCTTTCTACTACCCGCAGAAGGAATGGATTACATATCCGTGAGACATATACTTTCACTCATTCCGCATTAGTGCCAATGTGAAAGTGATTCGACCGCGCCACTTAGCGATCCTAACTAACACATCAAACCCTATCCTAAACAAGTAGAGTCTATAATCACTCTGTGATTAAGGTAAATCCATATATGATCATGTTGGGAGATTTTGCATCATTAAAACAAAAGAAAATTTATAAACCTATACTACTATGCAAAACTACCTCCCAACCGGCCGAATACCGGTAGCTAGTAAAGTTGGATAAGTACGGGTATCGATCTCAGTGGAAAAGTGGAAGTTAAATCTAATCTTATTAATTCTTCTTTATTAACTAAACCTAAACCTAAACTAAAATGTAAAAAGTAATCGACAGAGGATTGTCACCCAAAGCCAGAAAGATAATTAAGTAACAAACAAAACAAAACTATATCTATGAAAGCAATAAAACTAACTATCATTGAACAAACATGAACAAACCAAGATCAACCAATTTCCAACAACCATCACTCCCAATCAAAGAAATAAGATGCATAAACATTTATCCACAAGTTATCTTGGATTGTTATCTTATCTGTTAAGCGCTTCTCTTCCGATTTATCACGCCATTAATTAGTTTACCTTCCGGTCTTAACTAATATTGATAATAATCAAAGATATGGATTAAATCCTAATCTCAACAACATTATCCTCAACTTCCGCTTATTGAATAATAAATGTCAATCTCTCTCACGGCAATCTAACGAATCTATCAACTTCCGTTATCTAAATTGATTAATATAAACCATACAAAACATGAAAGAGAACAAGAACAACATAATGAATTAAACACATGAAAATCCTATCTTCCGTAACGGTGATATCCCTCAATTCCAATCTAAGATAATCTTGCATCGAATTAATTAAATTGTGGTTCTCTCAAACCTAGATATTTAACCTACTTAACTTCCGCTATGTATAGATTAAAGATCTAATCTTTCCTATGGTGATCTAAACTACACCGACTCCGCCATACGGTAGCATCAAATCATACAATCATCTTTCATATAAAATTGCAAGATACAAATAAACATAGGAAAGAACAATTTAAATAAAACTTACAAAACATCCATCGAAAGAGAATTCAAAGTTGCAAACCGAAAAAGTGGAGCTTCAAGGCTCATCCATGGCTGTCTCATGGCGGCAACAAGCTAAGATAAAAGAAGAAAACGAAAAGAAACGTAACACCTAATCTAACCACCGCCGACTCAAGCAAGGAGCTTGGCCGGCCGGGTCGCTTCACGCGTTCTCGCAGGTTCGTAAAAGCCGCTATGTGTTGTCTCGAATTAGGCTGAGGACGCCGTGGTTTAAAGCCAGGTAAGAGTAGGTCGGTTATGTCGGTTTATGCTAAGTCGGTTGCTCAAATTCGGTGGCTTGACGCCCGCTTCATAGTCGGACGCCGCCCGCTTGTTCCGGACGCCGGCCGAACGCCGGTCTCCGAGTGGCGCCTCAACTCTCTCAGATGTAAATTTTCCTTCCGACGCCCGCTCACTTTTTATGGACGCCCGCCCACTTCGACGGGACATGGACGCCGTCCGATATGTCCGACTAGATATCATCATCTTTATCTCATTCTTCTCATCTCTATCTCTTCTCTTCATATAACTCTTTTCTTATCTCTTGTATGTCAAATAAACCGACTTGTATCATCTTTTGATCCCTTTTCACCCAAATATGCACATCTACAAACATCAAAACCATTGCAAAGTGTAACATCATCCAAATAATCATAAAACCACCAATTAAACACATAATTTAATCACTTTTGCAATTAGACCTTAAAACATCACTTGCTTAATATTTCAATATAAAGGCCAATTTTATGCAAATAATATAAATAATGGGAAAATCATCATAAAATATATCGTTATAAAACGATAAAATCACCCTTAATAACTCCCCCACACTTATCTTTGCTCATTCCCAGCAAAACAAAACAAAGATAAAGGCTCGAAAAGATAGACATCTAAACATATATAACACGATCCAATAAATCAAGTCCACCAAAGCAGCAAGGCATAGCCCTAATAAACTTCCACTAAATCAACTGAGAAACTCAAAGCAAAACTAGTTAATACCCCCTTCAGACTAAAGAATAAATGACACTCATAAGATGTACCCACAAACGTGATATATCCCGAAAAAGATGATCGAATGAATCTGTGGCCTTTCTCAAATACTGTGAGGATAATCCCTACATCATATCTTTCATTTATACTGTGGATAAGATTAACAAAAAACTAAGCCTTATATTCAATTTCATAACACATTTCTCATAAGTTGATTTAATTATTCACTTTAAACACACATTAGATAAGCCATTGCCTCATAGTGTAATAGGACATTTCGAGATAATACCCTACCTTACTCCAATCATAAGGTGATCTTCCTAAATCGCCGTGAGCTTTTAGTCATCATAGCTGGAATAGACATACGTGGTACACCCTACCTCACCAAATCATCGACTAGCTTTCACACACACGATTAATTCATTAATTCAACTTTTCATTTGACATTGTTACGCTTTTTACTTATCACATTCAAACCTTAGATATTCACAGATAACATACTTCTGAACTAAATACAAACTATCATAAATCTCAAGATATATACGTAGCACTAAGTACATGACTTATAAGAAAATCAAAAATCACCTGGCCTGGTGCGGGTATAACTTTATAAATAGCTCATCATTTACTATGGCTCGTGAAAATAAAGTGTGTGTGAAACAACTAACTTACCAAACATATGATATATAGCATAGATGACTATCGAAAACAAAGAACATTAATACGTATTGCCTACTCGACAAAATAAAAACAAAAACGTGGAAATTTTAAAATTCACCATTTTTTCATAAAAACATCATGTACTAAGCAAATGGTAGATACATAACGATCATTCCTCCTCCCCACACTTAAATTACAACATGTCCTCATGTTGTGCAAAACGAAAGAAAAGGTAAAAGTACTTAGCTGATTGTATTTCTAAAAGCCGGAGCAACTTCGAATGATGCGATCACCCAGAATGCTCGAGGATATCGAGATTGTGGACCGCCCACCGTAAAAATCGACATCATCTAAAACTCACAAAAGCTAATGCAAATACCTCGCACTCATGAAAACAAAGAAATACCTCGGGGCAAAGGGATAGAACATACAAAGTACAAAATAGAATCGCCTGTCATGGAAAATCAAACAGGGAAAGTACAGAACATCTAAGCGCCTACATATAAGTTTGATATAAGCACAAAAGAAATAATAAATGATGGAAAGATCAACACTTAAACTCGTGACATCTAAGAATAAAGCCACGTTTGCTTGAATAATATAGATCACATGTGGCAAACAGTAAACATCAAACTCCAAACTAATAATGATAGAGATTATACACGGAAAAGAAGTCACAGAGATTTTTCAGATTTAGCTCATGTAAAGATGGAATATATACATGGAATATTACACAACAAGAGGCTTGTGCAACTACATGAAAATATACTACAATGCAACCTACGTGATCCGTAATTCTAAAAATAAATAAATAAATGAATAAATAAAAATGAATTTTGGCTGTGCTCAGCCGAAAGGTGTTTCTAGGACATCCCTACAAAGACTACGCCCATGCGTAGAACTAAAAACGAGGTAGTATTACGGAAACCCAGCGCTAACTACACTCAGAAAATAAAAGAAAATAGAAAAACAATGCAACTAGATGACATGCAACTAAATGATATGCACCTATATGACATGCAAAAATAAAAGAAAATAAAAGAAAGAAAATCAGCCTACCTATTTGCAAAAGATGACATGTATATAATAAACGCTCTACCAAATAATGACAAAGTTACTTATAAACGATAAAGATCGTTTCATTACATGCAAGCAGGACGCTTTAAGACTCACTAAAAGTGATAAGATTATGGAAAACCAACAGCTTAGCTATACTAAATAGATATAACTCATAAGGTTTCCATCAGAGCAACGGAAAAACCGACAAGCACATTACCCAAATGAGTTATAAAAATAACAAGTGAAGCACATAAGTCTCAAAGCTCACAAGATTCATCATAACGTATGTAGCATAATGGAAACCGACATTAGCTACTAATTAACACGTAAGACGCTTATAGCATAATAGAACCGATAAAGAATTATAACTTGCATAGATGAATCATGTATAAGGAATAAGATCATTTACTTAGCATGAATTCATAGATGGAAATGTATAACATTCATATTCGTGACATCTATGTAAAAATAAATAGGCAGATGCTCGAATGTAAGCAATCCATACTAAATAAAAGCATTAGGAATGAGATCAAGAAAATTGACTAATGAATCAAGCGCTCAAAGACAAATGCATCGGTGTTCACCTCGTAAATATAGCTTTGGACGAAAGGCTCAGCGAAAACAAACGCCGCTTGACTTGAAACCAACCGGACGGACGCTCGTAAAGCATGACGCTGCCTGGTCCTTTAAAACTGTAATGTAGTCGGTAAAATATTTGAACGAACGAAGGCCCAATACTTTCAAACGCCGCTTACTCAAGCAAAGAAGAATCGACGGGCGCTCACTAACTTGAACGCCGCCCATACAACGAATACACAGCAGAGAGCAGAAAACGCAGACAAAACCCTAAAACTTAAAACATATATTAACACAGTATCACAAGAAATGCACTTTCAATTAAAGCACAAAAGAGGTTAGATCGTAAAACACATAAACACATACTTCACGCTTAAACAAATCGAGTAAAAACATTTGCACATTCTTAACCTTATGGTCATCAAACACGGCAAAATAAAAACTCTCGATTTGGTAAACGCTACTTTTATTAAAACGAAAATAATCGTGAATAAAATCTTAGAAATAATAAGATCGATTCAACATGACACCTATTCACCGCAACGCGCGCCACTTTTGTTGGGGAGATTTGCATCATTAAA